>JAVDPK010000549.1:101765-124214 GCA_034780415.1 Cichlasoma orientale | reverse complement strand
TTCAACCCCCCCCCCCCCCCAAAACGATGAGCTCCAGTCTCCTTCTGAAGTGTCGATACACACTATTTAGATTCAGCCAGAGTGACGCAGTCTGCATCTTGTTGGATATAAATGGTACTCACTCAAGTTGCAGTTGTGGCCCTCGAGAACAGTGGGGATCTACACTCTCGCAGCCTGGTGCCGGCCAGACCCACTGCAAAGCGTACTGTGACGCGCTCAGAGCTGACTTGAGTTTGTTCTGTCTATAAATGACCACCATCTGTCAGGAAATCAGAGTCTTTGCTCCAATATTAGAGTACATAATAATTTTACAAAGTTCTGAGCAAGTTCTGTGTTAAAGGATTATTATGCGTTTTCTATATTTTGCCATGCTGGATGCTCATGTGAAACATAAAGTTTCAAATAATGAGAACAGTGCAGTTTTGAAGGGCTTTCAAAGTTATTCTTTGGACATTGGCTGCTTTTCCCCTCATTTTCAGTCCAAAAAACAAAACAAACACAAGTGTCATGAGAAATGGTGTCAGTGGAAGGGTGGCTATCAAGGGGGATTAGAAGAAAAATACTGTAAAAATGTATAAATGGGTGCAGTGTGTTATTGGGATGCAGTCAGGCTAATCTCTCTAACGTCAGTCTTAATTTAACCCAAACTTTAACTGGTTTATAAACGAGTGCAGTAACGCAGTCGCCTTAATCGGTTCAAAACTAATTAGCATGCCTGTGAACGGTCTCATACCATTTTCCCCTCGTGGGACTCAGCACTCCCTTTTTTTTCCACTATGGCCCGTGTACCACCTGCCTCTCCTGCTGGCACCAGTTAAGTCGCGGTCACTGGCAAGCCCTGTAGTTAGCATTCGCATAGCGTCTGAAGATGAGCCACGCTGCTGCAGGCTTAGTCTGTGTGCCAGGCTCGCGTCCATCACTGGTAAAAGTGCAGCCATGTCACTGGCTCGCTTGTGCTGTCAACACACATTTAGGCAGCTCAATCCCTCCTGCTCCACCGGCCACTGAGAAGAGCCCCATTGTTATTCAGCTATCAAACCCAAACTCTACCTGTTTCAGTTCAGCCCACTTATAAAGCTATATAAAAGGGGCTACTTTGCTAAGGTGTTTGGTTCCATTACAGTCTTTTAAGCGAGCGCTAATAGCGCTCTGCATGTGAGTGATAGCGCATCACTGAGCTTGCGAGTGCTGTAATGCATCTTGAAATGAAGGTTGTCTAGCACCATCCTGTGACAGGGTGAAATGAATGGGTCTCTTTCATTAGCTGTCCCTCCCTTTGTGCACTGAACACTGCGGATGCGCAAAATCCATAGCCTCTGGATAAACATGTCACTTATAGGTGGTGCTGTGTTGAAAGCTAGATGGAGGCTAATGATACTGTAATTGAAACATGCTACCGAGGTTTAATTTAGCACAATTTGACACCATTTGCATAGCGTGTGCAGACGCGCTGCAGCCTGTGATATTTTTTTTTTTTGCAATCATCTCTGGTCCCCTGTGGGACATTTTTGGAGGCGATTGTTTGCAGCTGAGGTATCTGTTGAATCTGCCTCTTTCAAACACGTGTATACATCCAAGTGTCACTTCCCACTGTGTGAAATCGCTGGAGAGGCTGGGCACTTGTGCTATCAAACAAGACTGACCCTTTTCTCATCAGAGCCTCAGTGTCTCTCTCCTTCCTTTTTTTTTTTTTTGTGTGTTCCTCTTTTCTTTTCCCAAAGGCGGTGTGGCCTTCACGGCAAGTAATTACAGGCTATATCAAAGCTATATATCACCTTATATCTCAGTAGACCTCAGCAGCCACCTTAAGGGACAGCTGATAGCATTGTGGCAGGCTTGTGCATGACCCCTGAAGGAGAAAAGCAGGTCAGGATAGAGCAGCTCCCTCCCTTCCAACACATACACATCTAAACATGTGCATGTTCTGATTCTGTTTGGTTTTTTTTATATGCACTTTATTTATTTTCTTTAGTCTCCCAGAACAAAAAAGAAGAACCAAAATGTATTTTTATCGTGGAGCATTTTGTGTTTTCGCACGTGACACTAATGATGAAGGTTAATAGACGCCACAGCTTGATGAGTCCCAGGAGGAACGACAAAACTAAATTAACACAACCTGTGATTTGACCCCGCCGGCCACACGACAGCTGACATTTGACAGACTTCATGTTAATGACGCGCATGCGGAAAACAAACAATCCCGGCGCACTTAGATTGGAACGCATGAGACAAATGACGGATGGACGCTCGTGCTGACCGAGGGACAAGTGTGATTAAGGGATAAGGAGTAGAAAGCAGATGGGAGGATCCTTTCGCCTTTGCCGATGAGCTTTCCCATACGTAGCAGCTCTCATTATCCTTCTCCTATGACCTTATTTCGGCGTTGAAGGATTTGATGAGATATTTGTTTGAGAAGGAGTTTGGGATTAACCGAAGAATCGCCTTCCGGAGAACATTAGGGGCATATGATTTATTGGAAGAAAGCATCTACTCTTTGGCAAACGGGCAGTGCGTGGGCCTCAAAGTGTAGACACTGAGAAGAAACACGCTGACGCCTTTTTCCTTCAGAGGGTTATAAAGTAGCGGTTCCTATAAACTGATTTTGCTTAACGCCAGATTAGAGAGTGTTCTTCATTGACCAAATGAGGATTAGTGATTCAAGCTAACTGGTTGCGATATTTACAAAGCACGGACCTGGCATCTGTGATTCCAAATAGCTTAAAAAACAAGCACATCTGTTCTGACTTGCCCTCGGATAAAAGGGTGGTGTCTCAAGTATCTGCTTCATAACCCTTGGCACTGTTTTTGATTTTAACCTCGTGTGATTAAATGTACCTACAACAAAGCTTTGATCAATACAGCCGTTTATCAAATTAAAAAAATACAGTACTGTGCAAAAGTCTTTTTTTTTTTTTTGTGGTCTTGAGCAGTAGTTTTCTGAAGTTTTTCTTTGGACATTGGCTGCTCTTTCACTAATTTTTCAGCCCAGTCATTGTACCTGACTGTGTTCAGAGGATATTTTTTAAGCCTCCTAACTCTGACCTATGGATCATTCAGGCGCCTAACTCAAGGGATGAACCAGTCTTGTGTCTACGCATAACAGACAACTTGGCAACGAGCCAGTTGGTCCATCTACTGTTCACTGAAGCCTCATCAGAAATGCTGTCAGTGGAAGGGTGGATGTCAAGAAGCCATTCTTAAGGGAGGGGAACGGGGAAAAAAGGCTGCGGTTTGCCAACATTACACAAGAACTGGACTGAAAATCAGTGGCAACAGGTCTTAAGGGATGGTGCATCCAGATTTGATTTGGTTCAAATTGTTGGAATTATGAAAACAGAAAAGTGCCGTCAGATTTTGATCCACCATGCAGTTCCATCTGGAAAGCATCTGATTGGCAACGGCTTTATTTTCCAGCATGACAATGAATTTCAATAAATCTCTGCACCCATTTCCCATTTTTCAAGCAAAATATAAAGAAATGAGGGGTGGCACAAGACTTTTGCACAGTATTGGTAGCTAGCCTTAGATTTGTATCCCCGAAGAACCAAAAACAAAACAACAACAAAGAAAAACACTTTATATCAGTATTAAATTTCACACAGTACATTCTGTTTATGTGTCACAACTACAGCTCCCCCTCTGAAACACACTTACTGTACAGCGTCTTGATATGATCATCATCATCGTGAGCCTGGGTCGAGGCTGACGTTTTTATCGGAAACCCTGCATGACAAACTGCAGGTGAAAGGTTTGAAAGAGGTGGGCAGAATGATCTGATGAAAGATCAAGTTGCATTATGGGAAACCTAAGATTGGGTGATTTTGGAGCTCGGCCAAAGCCAGAGTCAGGATATCTCTGATGAAAGTGCAATGCTGAAAGAACACAGAAAAGCAAGCAAAAACCTACTGTATGTAGCAGCTTTAAATATTTATGAGCCTCTAATATAGACAGATGCCGCTGGCGTCGAGAGCGATTATAATGCTGAGCAGATGTGAGGGGTAATACAGTCGCTGTTCAGGCACGACGTCTAAAGCCGTACCACAGGTGGCCTGTGCTGTTTAAAGTCAGGGTTTGCGTGAAGGTTTAACTCCTATAAGTTCAATGAACCCTAGAACAGTAACAATGGGTGATTTTCACCCACGTGAGAGTGATAGTGCTGCAAAACTCGCATTAGTGTTCTGGGGTTAAGCAGATCGTAATAAAAAGGGCTCTATTGTACTTTATTATACTTATGAATATAGATTCACCACCTTCATTGATCGGGGTGGCTGTGGCTCAGGCGGTAGAGCAGGTTGTCTACCGATCAGAAGGTCGGTGGATTGATCCCCGGCTCCTCCTGCCCATGTGTTGAAGTATCCTTGGGCAAGGTACCGAACCCTGAGTTGATGCACGCGTGTGAGAGTGTGTGCAAATGACAGATAAAAGTGCTTAGTTGTAGATAAAAGCACCGTGTAAATGAGACTTGTAGTAGAAAGCCCTCTGAGTGCTCAAAATTGAGTAGAAAGGCGCTATATATAAGTACCAGTCCATTTACCATTAGATTTCTACTGGGCCACTCACATAAGAAATTACTTTATGTATATTTTATTGGATTGCATTGAGGGGATAGCTCGCGTCGTTCATTCTTGACTACAAGTGCTTTTTTTCCGCCAGCTTTTCTCTGTTTATGCAGGAGTCATTGGTTTGTCTTGCTTACTCTTGGTTGGAGGCTGTTTTTCCATGATACAATTATGTGTTGAGCACCTGACAATTACAGAACAAAAACATGACCGATGAGCACAGCGGGAGACAACTGCCTGTTGTAATAGCGCGAACAAATAGAGAATGGTGGGAGGTTTTTTTTTTTTTTTTGCAGCCAGCGTTAATATGCAGAAGGGTATTAATAAAAGGTCTGACAGAAAGGGAAGATAACGATTCCATTTTACTATAAACCAAACATGCAAAGCAATAAATACATTCAGAACTTCTTTGGATTGCTGTAGGAATTTAAACCGCCTTTCCATCTGCGCTTGTTTGCCGCCTGCCCCGGCGTAACCCTCTTTCCATAAAGAGTTTTCAAATCAAAGAGGTTTATTTCTCCCACTTTCTATTCTTTTTCCCGCATCGGATGACATCACCTGACATTCATTATCCTGTCTCATTTCTCAGCCTCCCTGCCTCCAACCCCACTCCAATCGTCTTTGATAAGAACCTGCCGCATTCAATTTTGGCCAATTAGTTGCAATAAATTTCAAGCTGGCGGCCTTTTGAGTAAGCCCGGGTCTCCCAGACGTGGCGATACAAGACTCTGCGGTGATTAGACAGAAAAGGAAGCCTGTATGGGAAAACGTTTGAGAATATCTCCTCACACGGAGAAAATTGTTAACTCTCGGGAGATGGAGATAAAAGAGCGGATTGACACCACCAAGCCAGTGGTTTGAATCTGCCGTAACAGTGTCCATTTCTGGATTCCAAGATGAATACCCCACAGACTTTATTATGCCCCTACAAGCTTTGCCAGGAGAATCCAGAAGTTCGGAAGTTTTCGGAAATGTTTTTATTCTTTGCCCCTACAGATTACCGTCAGGAATCCTGGAAGCAGATTAATAGCTGTCGCAGTAGTGGCTCACTAAACATGGGGTTTTATAACGTGCTAAAAAGTGGAAGTAGGAGGCTTCGGTCCATTTGTCAACGAGGGGAGTGAGTTTCATTTGGACGAGTCCAAACAGTAAAGAAAGGGCTAATTCAGGCAGGAGCAGGTGCTTAGTCAGAGTGCAGGGAGCCGACTAGGCTTTTTCCTTTCCTCTATCTGATGGTTGCCCTTCTCTGCACTCCATGATTTTTTCATCAGTTTTTTCTTTCGGTATTCCTTTCTTCTTCTCCTTCTTCTTCTTTTTTTAATTGGCAGTTGGGAGTAGCCAACACATTTGATGTCAACAGCCCCATCTCTTCGTTTTGCCCTAAAGCGCTGGATCCATTTATTTTTCCTCCAACATAGTGAGGGCATGCAACTTTAACTGACCTTTAATAACTTTGCTGGGTATTCTTCATCTCTCCCCAAAGATAAAAACAACATCCTTTGATGCTGATTCATGGCTCTTTGGGAGGAATTTTAGAACTTCTTGCAGCTCTTTGATCCTCTCAGTTTGCAATTTCAAAAAAAAAACAACCCAAAAACAAAACTTTGATCTGATTACTTTTTCGGATTAATATGTGCAAATGTTGAAATAAAATGATTAACATTGATTACCTCAGTTACAATGCAGTGGTCTGCTGGAAAACCTTGGGTCATGAGATTCATAAGAACGCTACTTACCCACGTAACCATTGCTGCACACTCTGCCTACCCCCAGTGGCAACGGAACTACCCGACGGCACTGGCCTCCCCGCAGCGAAATAATGCACCCTTCCACGCAAATGGCTCGGGAAACATGCGAAGGAGCCCGAGGTGTGTGCCCACCTCTGAATTCTCCAGATCCCGTTCTGCAGAAAGCTCCAGAACAAGCCTAAGCTACGCAGGCCCCCCCGACCTGCAACCCACAGGAGCCTTAACGTCCACTCCACTTATGGATGAGACTTAGGATATTAAATCAGTAAATGATGGGGAGGGGAAATATTTGATAGTTTAGAAAGAAGTTTTTTGTAACCTAGCAACAGGAAGAACTTGATATAAGCGCCCTGAAAATGAGGTCACCGGTGCTTCAAGCAGCAAGAAACCGTCGTCCGTCCTAAGGAACACAATGTAACACTAAGCCACTGTTAAAAGTTCTTTCCCCCCCTCTGTGGACTGTTCTCCCAGCAGTCCTGCCTCTATATCCTCATCCAAAAAATCCTGGGTTATGAGGGGCAACAGCTGTGTGAGTCATCGCCTTCCTTTCAACTACTCTCAACGAAATTCTTCTAATTACACCCCCCCTCCTCCCAAAAAAAAAAAAAGAAAAAGAACTGCAGTATAATTTTATGCAGCAGTATTGTAATTGTAATAGTTTTGATTAAATTTAATAGGGGTGAGCAGACAGTTTATCATTTAAGAACAAAAATAAACAGTTTGCTCTGTGTAGTCGTGTAAACAGGATTATTGCAGGAAATTGTCAGTTTATGCAATCATATAAACAGCCTAAACAAACGGAGTCTTTTGGCAGTGGCGCTGATGCTGTTGCATATAAAAGTACGCGCATCTAATTGAATCCATCCTTATTAATCACTTAAGTGAAACCAAAGCAAACCTCGATATGATGCGAGACATAATTCATCTGTATTTTTACTGTGGAGTCGGCAGGCTCGTTACCTGCCCCGCTCGCTGCTGTGTGCTCGCGCGCGCCGTCGCCACGGACCTCCGGGACCGCGGCGTCGCTTTCACACGCTGCGTTTGACAAAGCTATTCAAAATGTATGAGGCCAGTAAAGCGACTGGCCAGGAAGATCATGATTAATCACCGCACCCTTTGTTTTTATATTCCACTTCATCCATCCCTTTGGTGATTTAATGAAAATAACAGCTGCATTAAAAAGCACCCTCCCCGCGCGCGGTCTGGAGCTGTTTGTCATGATTATGTTGTAATACTTTTTTTGTAGGAAGGTCTCCTTTTCTTGTCGGATCAGCTCGCGACAGGTCCTTTCAGGCCGACTTTCACTGTTGGTTAAACTTGTGTTAGTGGTTTAACTGATTTCCCGTACCGGTGGAACAAAAGTGTGACTCTGCTGGGCTTTGGTGAACAGGTGTTTATCGTTGGTGTGGGGCCTTCGTAAATGTCATTGACATTTAAATGTAAACTCCCCCCCATTTTTTTTTGAGCCCAGGATAATCGCATTAATCGAGCAACTCTATCTTCTTGCTTTTCCAAGCGGTGACCTTCAGTGTTCATCCAAAAAAAAGAGAAAACTTTGATAAATGATGTTCCTTTCTTTGATTAGGTTTGCTTTTTTTTTGTTGCCTTTGATGGCTTTTGCTATGCTTTCAAGAATTAAACTCACTTTGGCTATGGGAGGTCCCAGCTTCTCCCAGGTTTAGGAGAAGGAGCTGCGTGCGGGCGGCGGTGCACATAGCAGTGAATGCTCCGAACTATTAGCTGAGCTATTCTCACATTAGTGCAATCTGGCATCCCATGTACTCACTACTGACGTCCTGTCTGACTGTGTTGGATGTCTGCGTCCCCACGTGCACCTCTCTAAGGTAAGGAAAAAAACGAAATTCAGCATTGCACCGACGCATGTGTGAAAATGGCCCACGTGGATGTTTGTCACCTGGCTTAGTTGCCATTTGACATTCCTGAAAGGTCAAATCTTTGTGAGTTTAAGGTGTGTTGAGGTACTGTGGTCTCACTGCAACGCAGATGGTGTTCGTTGCTCAGCACAGCATTACAAGACACTCTCTGCCCACCTTAATCCTGCTATCATGCTGCCTCTCAGCCCGCTGCCTCGTCCTCTCAGTTACAGCTTGATTTTAAGTCCCTTTCCCATCCGTCGGACTCCTCTTCTTATACTTCATTTTTCAGAATTTCACCTTAATGTTTCTTTTACTTTGTGTCTTTCTCACATAACCTTTCATTTTAATGGGTTTAGAGGATGGGCACGAATGAGTTTTCACACTCAAAATTCTGCGGCTGCTTTACAAGGGCGCGGGGAGCAGGATCTACATTCATGACACATGCCCTCTAACCTTGGCGAGACAAGTTCAAGGGAGTGAAACAAGGTGAGGTTTCACCTTGTTTACTTTGTAATTCTCTAATGGCGGCACACAGTAAGCCCCTCAGAATGAATCTGCTTTATTAGCCTGGTCTCATCTACCCTTAGTTTGTGCTCCCATCTGCTTCCCCAGTTCCAATTTGACGAGAGGATATATACAAAGGTGCTATTTATAATCAGAATTTGCGAAATTTAACTAGAACAGGGTGAAACTGTCTTACCAAAAAGTTATATTGTAGTAGTGCAGTGGTTAGTAAGAGGGTTGAAACTTTCAGCTCGGCTCGGGTCTTTCTGTGCAGTTTGTGCGTTCTCCCATGGTCCAATGACGTGCTTCTTTGGACACTTGGTGAATATGAGAGAAATAGTAGTTGTCTTTCTCTGTGGCAGCCTGTTTAGGGTGTACCCCGTCTCTCACCCTATGATAACAGGCATGGGCTCCAGCCCCGTGACCCTAAGTTGGAAAAGCAGTTAACAGAATGAATCTAGATATGGTCTGAAAGTCCCCAGTTAACAGTTTGGTTGATAGCTGTGAAGTACTTATTACACACAGTGAGTGATTGTGTTATTCTTGTACGTTGACCCCTGCTGAGCCTAAGCATTGTGGATTGTTTTTTTAATAAGAATGATGATCATTGTGCGCACGTTTCACTAAAATCTGGCCAACACTCCTATATAACTATAGGAGGATTAGCAGTTCTTGCAAATTCTTGTGAAATTTAGACGTGTCATGACTTAACCTTCAGCCCCTAGGCAGACGAGCTAACAATTAATAAAGAAAAAAGTAAAATGAAATTCCGAGAAGTCTTTACACCCATTTCACGAGTACTCGTCACAAGAATGTCTGACCTTTCACATCTGCCTTTCAGTCGGCATTTTGTCTTCGCCAAAGTCCGCTCTGTACAAATAATTTGGTTCAATGCAACCTCGAATGACAATACATGCATTTTTAACATAACATTTATGTTATTGGAAGGATCTCTGATACGACTCGGGTACGAGAACACGAGGGTGACTTATCGGCAAATGAAAGAAGCACTTTCAAGATTTTCCAATCCTGTTTCCTCTTTATATTAAAAGATCTCAAGCTAAATTTTGTTAGATTCTTGAGAGATACAGTCTAAATGTTTTGCTTTGAATTATCACAACCTTCAAATCCTAATCGGTATAAAATAGTCCAATTATCACTCTGTTTGATCTGTGGTTGCCGGATCCATGTGCATGTTTAAAAAAAACCCAAAAAACAGGAAAACATAGTGTATCAATCTTATCTCGAAGCTGAAAAACTGATGACACTCTCTGGTGATCAATGTTTCATAGCACAGTTGCATAATTCCCTTTGATCTATTCCAGTGTGCTGAATATTCATAGAGTTTGTACCACTTGGACTCTATACATTTCCAGTACTGCGCATAGAAACCCTCAGCAGGAGATTCCTGTCTTGAGGGACTGAGTATAACTTATTTATAATTCTAACAATAGATGAAACTCATTTGACATTCCTCATCCCTCAGGTGAATAACATGATTAAGATTATTCTGATAATCACTAGTAATAATATTATTTTACCATCAGATTAATTAGCCATTAGCCATCACAGATAACATTGTGTGTTTAATAGCTTCGTGTGATGTTTCTGACCTTCCACTTACTCTGTTTTTTTTGTTTTGTTTTGTTTTTTGGTATCTTTGTGCCTTTATGATGAAATGATGCCTTTGATGATATGATTCCTACCATATAAAACTTTCTGAGGAAGTCTCCGCTGAAGTGTTAAATCTGTAGGGCTAAAGTCATCATGAACAAACTGCGAATCAATTTAAAAGGAATTATGTTTAACGCTGATTTTGTCACATTTCAGAGCTAACCTGCTAATACCTTATTATTTATTTTTACTGATAAAATTCAAAGTTTTCTTCAGTCTCACTTCCTCCATTTTTCCCTGGTCTGTTGTGGTGTTTCATGAACTGTACATAAAAGACACATGTGGCTTCCAAGTCTCAAAAGTGAACTTAGTACAGAAGTGTCTTAAATCTGCATTCTTTCTAATGGCCCAGCAGGGGGGGGGGAGGGGGGGGGGGCTATTGTTGTAAATTTAAAAAAAAAGAAAAAAAAGAAAAGAAAAGAAGCCTGATTTTATAGAATAATCTGAGACAACAACCCTTTGGCTCTTTTTATCTATGATCTCGACAAACACTTCAATAAGTTTGTGGTCTCAGTCAGTTTTCATCATATCACATAATATTTATTTGATTTGCTGATATGACCAGATATTTTTCAGTCTGTACTCCTTTTTGTGTTTTATAACTTTATCAATAACACTCGACATAGCAAAGGTAGATAGAGGAAGATCTTCCAGTCCACCGTGCTCATTTTCTGTGGCAAGAATGTCCCCGTTGAGGGTATTGTTGGTGTCTAGAGTGGCCTCTCCTGCTGACCCTGTACTTGCTTGTGAAAGCTAATTATGCCAGGCTATTTTCTGACCAGGGAGCATGTCAATATTACACAGTGGGAGAGCTCTCACTTGCCGTGCGCTGCATTCGTATTCATGAGCCTTAATTCCATCAATGGTCTTCTCAGACCACTGGACCGTGGCTGTTCCTTACCAAGGTGTGATTTTAAGGAAAGTACTTGTAGCTGCCACAGATTGATTGCTATACCATAAAAGAGTGTAGCTCGCGGCCCCACCCGCTCACGATTCGCTTAGAACGTGTTCCAAAGCAAGAGAAGGCGTTTTGTGAGTGCAGACATGGACCTAATTTTCCAATGTACATGCTCATTGAGACGGAGGTCGAAGAGGGTGGAAGCTGGATGGCTGTGGTGGGGGCTGAGGTTGTCAGGCTCCTGTTAGGGACTTTGCAGTTGAAGCGAATGCAGCGTGAAGCTTATTTGTGCAGTTGTGCAGTATTCCAGTGTTGGATTGGGTCTTTATGTGGATTTTACAGGAACCGGTGTTGCCAAAACCCCCCAAATAAATTGCATCACTTTTAAAATCTATGCTTGCAGTAAAAGAGAGCGGTGGGAAAAGAGAGAGAGGTAAAATTGGCTGCCCATCGGGGCTAATATCTGCTCAAATTTTGGATATTTTAATTAGCGGCTCCTCTCTGACCTCTTCATCAGGTAATTTTCTATTCAGATTAAGGTCTCATTTTTAATGGAGACCTGAGCGCACAAAATTATTTTTGTTGAATTCCCTATTTTAATTAAATTAAATTTAATGATTCAAATTGTAATTAATTGATGCCATTTCAGGCAACTTTCAAGCATTGTGCTATATGCCGTATCTGTGCCACAGGTTTTTTTTTTAAGGAAAAGGGAGGGCTGGAGCAGAAACTGGTTTTATAGTTGGAGGATGACAGCAGGGGAAGCAGCACAGATAAAAGATGCTTCACCTGAATCACTACAGACCCCTTTCCCACTCTTTCCCCGCCGACGTTGTCACCACACAATCAGGTTTCGCATGTCACCTTGAAAAGTTGATGGAATTTATTTTACATCCACCGCTCCCTGACGCCGGCGTACGTCAGTTCACTTTCATCTCGGACACGAGCTGGGCTTTGATACATTACAGGATCAGAATTTGAACTCGCCGATGATTTGATGGTCTTTTACAAAGCCGTCTCGTGGTAAACGCAAACATTTAAAGCCAGTACCTCGTTGTCTTGGTCCACCTTCGAATGACCTCTGCTGTCTCATTATATATTAGCATTTCTCGTGAAATTTCAAGTGAGTACATCCAAGCTGCTTCCTTCATTTTTACACCCAGGGTGTTCTTCCATGATGCAAGTTCACATGAAAGAGGTGAGAACTGTGCGCACAGTCTAACACCTGCTGTCAGTATATTTAATAAAAGATATGATGGAACTGTTGACTCCAGTTGGGAAATTAGGCGGCAGCAAGAGCATAAAATCAAAAAAAAAAAAAAAAATCAGCGAGGTAAAAAGTGAAAATACACAGAAGCAGAATGCACTCAGTCGCGAGCATGAAAACTATAAAGTCATTGCTTATAAACAGAACAAAAGCAATTTCATTTAAGTCAAATATACAGATCATTTTAAATGTATAATTGCTGTTCATTAAATAGTTTCACTTCAGGTCCCTTTAATGTGTGTCACAGCTGCAGTGACAGGTTTTAAATGCATTGCACCAATCACTGTCAGCACTGCTGCAGAATATTTTAGCAGCTATTAATACTCACTATTAAATTACTTTTGTCACTGATAATAAGCAGCTATGGAATATTTTTTGGAAGGACCCAGTTTTATAGGCAGAGTGAAATTTCTGATTGTACTTAATTGCACTTAAAGTGTAACAGCTTTCTCATTCATCTCCCAAAGACAACTCTCACCTTCATGAGAATGCAGTGTTTTTATATCTGCCCCCCCAATTGATTGTTGAAGAGCTGGTCTTTTTGTACACGTATATCAATGATCCCAGAATAAAACAGTACCTCGGGGGTTTGATCTGTGGCATTAGCAGCCATTGCAACACAGCGCGGTTTGAACTTGAGACGTCTTTGTGACAAGCAGTGAAGGTTAAACCCAAAGTTAGCTCGCCTACACGCTAATCCCGCTTTGCGAGACAGGCCTCGGGTCATAATAGATACCAGAAATGATGGAATTAGGTGAGGATAACACATTTTTATGTTCTGTACAACAGCACAACAAACCGTGAGCCAAAAGACTGTCATTTTTTTTTTTTTTCAAAGTGTTTTGCAATAAATCTTCTGCTACAAACAGACACTGACACCAAATACATACCGGAGTTTGGGGAACAAGCCGAGCAGAAACAAACAGACAGGATGACACACTCTAGACTTTGTTTTCCACCAGAATGAGACTCCCCTCCTCCTCAGGCTGAATCTCAGGAGACTTATTGGTATGGAAGAGAAGTTAAAAGACAGCTAAATGTCTTGGCTTCCCTTGACAAATTCAGAGGGACAGTGGTGCTGCGTGGGGTGAAATACAAGAGATGCCTTGTCACCTCTACCCGAAGAGGAAAAGGCCAGAAGTATATCAGTCTTAGAACTTCTTGTTCCCTTCTTTTTTCACCTTGCTTGAACTCCTGCTCTGTCAAAGCACTGCATAAGTCTCAAGACGTCACTAAGTGTTCACGAATTAACGTTACAGATGAAAGTGCCACTAAAGAGCCTATTAGGGATTAGATACTCATTTGCAACAGTATCCATACCAGCAGTGCTGTCGCTGCCTCCTCCAGCTGAAGCACAGCTCTGAACAGCAGCACTCCACAAAGGCAGCCCCCCCACCCACCCACTAGCAGCTGAACACACGAACAGCAGCAAAACAAACTTTCCAAAGCATCTTAAAGACCCTCGCCCTGGACTTTATGAGGAATTTCACAAGATCGGTAAAGACCCCGTTTCAACAACAGCATTAAACAATTATTGTAAATACTAGCCTGGCTCGCTTAAGTGTTAATGTTAGCATTAACTATTAGGATTTACCTGACAGTCACATTAGCCATCTGTTACGATTAAGGTAGCTAATGGCTAAGGTTAACAATGAAACAGTAATGTGAATGTGGGAGCTAGGCAGTCCTGGCCATCTGTAACATTAATTTAGCAGGATAACAGAATTAGATTAGATTAGATTAGATTAGATTAGATTAGATTAAGTTAAACTTTATTAATCCCTTTAGGAAGATTCCGTCAGGGAAATTATTTGTGTCTAGTAAGTGTTGCCGTTGATGTTATTGTTTGTATTGTTCTAATCTTAACTCGGAACATTTTTATCCAAAATTGATGAAACTTTGTGGAAATATTCCTTAGGGGCCCAAAAACATAGGATTTCATTTTCAAGGTCAAAGGTCAAAAGTCAAGGTCATCAAAAACTAAAAAATTATTTTAAAATGATTTTCTCATCATTAGCAAAATTTTAAAACTCATATCTGTCTGAATTTTTCATCTATCACAGTGGAAGTTGGTCCTCAGGTATAAACAATTATTGCTGATAATTCATTGTCTTTTTCTATTTTAAATTGAAATACAATAATGCAAAGTGAACTACAAACCCTACACAAAAATCACATAACCATATACAATTAATCTCTTGGCAAATGTTTGTTTTTCTTCTTAGAGGATGCTGTTAGGATACATAAACTGAATAAAATATATCCAAACTGTATATGCCATTATCTGTTCGCGCGGATCTCATTTTTTTAAATATTAAATCATATTTTACCATTTTCAAAAGGCAATAAAATAAATTCCTAGTCTTTGTGATCTAGTAATTTATGATGGAGTATGACAACATTGGGTGGTATCTATGGCAGCGTAGTATCGGCACATAAAAATTTGGGGTGGGGAAGATATGCGCTCTACTGAGGGCCCTTCTAGTTTTTTCCTGAAGTGGGCCATAATTTAAAAAAAATATATATGAAGATGACTAAAAATCATAGAATGAGACCATTAACTCACCAGAACGGTATTTACTGAGGTATAACTCAAATATTGAAGTAGGGTCATTTTATGATTCTTACTTTTTTGCTTGTTTGTGTGTTTTGTTTTCCTTTGTTTTTGTTTGTTCAACCTGACCTCTCGCCACCTGCTGGCCTTTAGAAAGCTTGCAGGTTTAAGGAACCTGCTTGTATGTAGAAGCTAAAGTAAATTTTTCGTTTTTGAAGCAGAAATGCTTGAAAAAAAACCTCACCACTGGCCTGGCAATTGCATGCTATTGGCATACATACAATTGCCAGTAGCAGCATCATGAATATAAATGTTTTCTTCTCTTTTCTGTCTTCCATTACTGATAATTTCACACCTTTCTGTTTGGCACGGGGTAAAAAACAAACAACTAAGTTGTCACTCTGGGTTCCTCAGAATTGTGATGGGCATTTCTTTGTGATCTTGCTGCCATTTTATCGGCTTGGGGTTTTCAGTTTTTAACAAAAGAGCAGATGAGACGGGTTACAACTTGGCATCAAAAGTGCGTCAGATCTGATCAAACAGAGACGACACACATGCTTTCAAATTAGACCTGCAAAGATGTCATTATCTCTGATATCCATTCAAAAGCATTCCAATTCTACGCACAGAGAAGACGTTTGACGACAACGCTCAGAACTCCGGAGCTTGTCAGAGGTTCGTCATGTTCTCGCATTTTCTTCCGCTTTTGCCATATTCCAGTGGTGATTATCACAAAGGAACTGCCAATAGCTAATTCATTAATCGTGCTTGTTTATCAAAAGTCTGAAGGAATACAGACGGCAGGGTCAGATTTGGATAAAATAATGAAAATAAACTCAGCCACCCTACTGTTAACATAATTGGTATGTCTTGGACTGAATGTGGACCTTTGTACTCTCACAGGGTCAGTCAATTACTTTCCTCTCAGGCTAAAGTTGTACACAGTGACTGACAGTACCTTGGGCATATTGACACCGCGAAGACAGGAGAGCTCAGTCAAGCCCGAGATTTTAATCCCAGCCATGCATCTTTGAGGCGAAATCCTTAAGACCCGCGGTGATTTCCCGCATGCCAATGGAGCCCTGGACTCATGCCGAGCTATCGACGCCTACCCCCCCCCCCCTGCATCGAGCACCGAGGTTACTCATAACCCCTGCTCGTCTTTCATTATTGAGATGTGAATGAGGAAGGTCAGGGGGTGGCTCTCATCGATCGGTCAACACAGGAATATTTGATTGTCGCTCGGCCGGCTCTGCCAGGGCACTCTTCTTCATTGCAACAGAGGTTGCCTTTTCGAATGTAGAAGAATGTTGGGCATGTGCAGTGAGCATGCACTTCGAATGACTTGTAAAAAAAACAGCAAGGTCACACTCGGTCTCATTCGTGCTGTTATTTTCCTCTAAAACACTGTGCAGCTCTACATTTTAGTGCTAAATCTTATAGCTTGCACTGGTAGAGCGGTTTGTTATTAGTAGCACCTTTGTCACATAAGGTAATTAGCAGCTGAACACCCTCCTAGAAGCTAAGCACTGTGGGTGATCGTTACTGAAGCAATGCGGTTTTAGGCTTTGAAAAAGGGCTTTGAAGAAGGAAAGCGCTGGAAGCACATTCTGGCCCAAGTCGGACATTGGAAGTTACCATGGTGACAGCGACTGGAAATGAAAAATCTGTGCTTAAAGGCAGGCCTCGGTGTGTGTGTGTGTGTGTGTGTGTGTGCGCGCGCGCGCTCGGGAAAGTCAGAGAGAAAGATAGCGGGAGTGGGTGTTGGTGGTGGTGCGGGGTGTTCAGTGATACAGTCTGCTTATTGATTTGTGTGTAGATTATAAATACAGTGGATGGAGTGCCGTTCTATTTGAGTTTGGGTGTAGTTTTGTGTGCTTTTCTTTTTTTTTTTCCCCCCAACCTGTCCTCACAATTTCTTCCAATTTTCCAAAACACAGATTGAATAACAGTCCAAAGAAAAGGATTAGAATCTTTTTGTTGTCGCTGTGCAGTGCACGCAGCCACATAAGCTCCCCAAAGCACTCCTTTGACTCCAACCAGCAGCAGACATCGCTTTTTGTGCGTAACAAACAGGGCTTGATGCCTTGAAAAGTCAAACCAGTGGCATTTCTGCTTCTCTCTCTCTCTTTTTTTTTCATTCCCCATCCATCCCTCTGAAGGCCGGCGCAGCAGTGGCACCACTGGGTATCTGGCTGAAGAATCTGACGCTTGCAGAGATGCTTGAGATGGGCTTAGGATCTCAGCAGGAGTGGTTCAAAAGGCTGACCCCGGTCAGCCATCACGGAGCCTGTCAGTGGAATATTTCTAAATGTATTCCTTTATGAAGGAGGGTATTGCAGGCTGTGCGTGTGCACGTTTATGTGCCCACTCGACTGCCTGCAGAGACGCTTGTGGCATAATTTCAATTTAAGCTCCAGTTCGCGTACGTGTGCACAGCCGCACACCCATCAGGAATCTCACTTCGCACCTTGCACATCAAATTATCGTTTTTCTTGAATATGTGACACATCAATATCCGTGTGACGGTGGCTGTAAAAAAAAATATGACCCAATCCTCACTTTTACACATTCCCCCCCTCTGGAATGAGGCTTAGTCTAAAATGGGTCTACAGGCTGAAAGTCCCAGGGGCCTTTGGCTGGAAGATAAATCAAGCGTCACCAGGAAGATGTGGAGCAGCATCATTTGTTGGCAAGAATAGAAAAATTCATCCTGGAAATCGTAAATCATTAGACGGGCAGGCCCCAGTGAATAGGCCTCACCCTCCAAACAAATCGATCTGCGGAGCCGCTGCACATTTCAATCCGGCCTTCTGCCTCCGTACGAGCACCTGGAGGGACACTGTGGGCGTTGTGATTTACATAGCAGGATACATAACCAGGGATCAGACGCTCCTTGTTTATTTTTAAACTCTTTTCTTTTGTTTGTTTCAGTAACCAATATTTAAATCGCGCATTGATCTGTTTTGTAATGGAGGTGATTTAGTCAGATACTCTGCGGTGAATACTGGTGTCAGCAGGATAGTTTCAGGGAGTGGGTTCTGGTAAGTGGAGTAGGAGTGAAACCGCTTTTCCAATCAATGCCTTTTATTCTCAAGCAAACAGATTTCATGACATGTCTTAAGGCTCTATTGTTACAAGAAAAAATTTCATTCTGACTTAATCGCACACGTGGACTTTGTCTCAACGTATCTCCGAGTAGCACCCGAAGTAAGACCGTTCACCGAGGAACACCGGTGCCTCCCAGGACATGATGGTGCGGTATCATGAATCACAAACTGTCATAAATTGTGTGCTCAGTTGTCAGTCTTTCGCAGCAGAAACCCTTGTCGCCTTGTTTTAAATGAGCACGGTCAGGATGGAGCGAAAGGAGCGGTCATGGTGGTGTTTTAATTAGTCACTGTCGTAGATATGGCAACATATAAATCACACATATGCCACGCGGCGCTCTGCTTCGCAGCCGTTCGGTGCCAGTCAGCATCAATATGGAAATGTATTATTTCAATAAATGTTTGTGTTGGATTTAGTTCAGTCACGGGATAAAACAAAGAAAACAGAGTGCAGATAATGCATTATTTATTCGAATTTCCACTCTGGGTGTAAGGCTGCGGTTGAAAATGTGTGCGCCCGTTTAAACTAATATTGGCAGGCCTAGGAATCACTATCAAGTTTAAAGAAAACATTGTTCTCCGCTCTCTTCTGAGCTGCACAATTTTCGAGATGCGTATCTCCAGACATCCAAGGAAATGGCTGAGGATTATTCTGGGGAGTTTTATCTTTGCCCTTTTGAGATAGACAGCCATGTCTGTGCTCCAAAAGACCACTTGCTGTGTCCCTGCCTTGAAAGCGGAGATAAGCTGCACATGCGAATGCATGCATAAAAAAAAAAAAAAAGGAACACTTACGATGGAGAGGACTCACGGCGCAAGCTGTGTCGTCTTCAAAAGCGTGTATGTTACCAGTGTGTGAAGGAATACAACTGCAGCTGCACGAATCACAGCGGGCCGAGCTTTTATTGTATAATTTAAACAATATACTTGCTGTATAAACTCTAACTGAGCACTCTTCTTATGAAACCAGGTTTATAGGATTTTTTTTTTTTTGGCTAATGTTGATTTTGGAAGTGTTGAACTCCCTCAGCGCTCTCCAGCACGAGCCAAATTTATACTTTAATGGAATTTCGGTGTGCGCGGCCAGATGGATGTCGACAGCATGTGCAGAATCACGGACTGACCTTTCAGGTGGAGAGAGAAATTGCATCATCTAATACCTTTTGTGGCACGTAAACAGATGGATTAATTTCAAGCAGGCTAGCCGTAGACAGCACGATGCCTCTCTCTTCGATAAAATCAAGAAAAAAAAAAAGAGTTTGATTTGCAGTTCTTGCACAGGAATTTGGTATTGTTCAAATATTCTGACTGCCTGATATGTTTCATCGCACGCCTTTGTCTCCCAGTGTTTCGCAGTGTTTTGTGTACTCCACATCCTGAATTCACAAGTTCAATGGCAGTGCTTGCTTTTATGAACCACACTGCAAAAACACTCTCTGCCTGCACTAACGGAGAGCCTTGGAAGCTGTTAGGGTGAACTAAAGGTGAAATAAACCTCTGCTGAGGAGCTCAAAGGTTTGTCTTCCTCGCAAGCAAGTTGCTTAGTCACAGCAGTATTCCAGGATGCAGAGCTGTTTTAGACTTAGTCACAATCACTGGCGCTGCAGAGTGCAAGCACACAACAGCAGAAATCCCCGAAGACTCGTTTGGCCACACGCTGTGTAACAGTTCAAAATACGTGTTGTTAATCAGCTGGATTCCAAAGCACCGCGAGTTGTGTTTAAGTAACTAAACCTCTCTCGAGAAACTGCGAGTCCGCGTTTGGTAAAGGCGCAAGTGCAACTTGCGCCTTTACCAAACGCTCACTGCAGCTGATCAATCTTTCAGTTCAAAATTTTCTGCTCTCGTCAAACCGCTGATGGCTCAGACCTAAATGAGAACAACAGGCAGCCCTGAAGTAAATAAATTCCTCCTACTCATCATGGGAGGAAGGCTTTCATTGAGGTGGTAACCTTTGTTTGGCCAGACCTTGAATCTGTGATGCCGTCTGACAAACAGAAGTCTGTGCTGCCTGTTTTTTTTTTCCCTCTTTACCTTGTACAGAAGACAAGATTTAGTTGTAGCCGAGAAGGCTGAAGAGAAACTACGGCTGCTTGTGAACACTTACGGGCAATAGAGAGAAATCACTTCAGTCGTAGCTGCTTTGCTGCATTCATTCTGCACTTATGGATGGGGGGGGGGGGACTGAGTACCAGCAGCTTACAGTTATAACGAGTGGCGCCATCCAACGTGTGTCTTTGCCCTGCAGGCTGCTTCCATATACTTGACTCAAAACGGTGTGGCAGGGTTTGGGTTTAGCAGCTGGAGAAAGAACGAAACAGGAAATGTTGCAGCCGTTGTTTTGATTGGTCTGATTTTTCATCGGGAGCCTTAAACATCTCTAAATCTCTCCTCTGGGTTACAAAGCAATATTTTAGCCACGGCCTCACTTAAAGTGCATGCTTGTCCAAACACACGGCTAAACGGGAGAAGCACGTGTTTATCAAACTGAGCTTGTGTTTGTACTCCAGGCTCGTGGGCTTTCGCCAAGAAAGCGACTTCACAGATGAATCCGTATGTCCCCCCCGTCCATAAACTCGGTGTCGACTCGGATCTTTAAAAAAATACTGCAGTCTGTATTCCAGTTAATCATCTTTCCGCGTCCAATCATAGCGCTCCGGCGCCGCTGTGTTTTTCTCAGCTTGTTGGTGCATCGGAATGAACTGTGGCTTATCTTCCAAATACAATATTAGAGAGGGAGGAAACTGTGTGATGTACAATCTTATGAAAGCTACTAATCTGTGTGAATGGTTAAGAGGGATTATGCTTGTCAGGAGGGGGGGTGTGTGTGAGCCTGAGATGTTTTATTTATTTATTTATTTTTTCAGAAATAGCACTGAATTTATGCAACCACTTGGAAGGAGTTCACGAGAGATGATCAAACCTGACCTTTGTTTGGCTGCGCTTAATGAAAGTCTTACTCCACACTTAACAGAGCCCAATAAAGACCATTCACAAAGCTCCTGCACACAAACGCGCCATCTTCCCCGCGCTGTGCAGTCGCTCAGCACTTTATTTATTTCTGCTTAGTTCCACGTAGTTAATCCTATAAAAAAAAAAAAAAAAAGAATATGGCTGACGTTTCGTTGCGCGCAAACAGTCTGACAGATGATTTTCTTCAGTTTTGTAGCACGCCGCTAATGCCACCCAGCGCGCAGGAAGCACTCCGGCGTGCTAACGGTCGAGGCGCGCTAGCGTGGAGACGCCCGCGCGTCTGCGCGGCGCTCACGAGCTTAAGCACTCAAGAACATTGAGCTCCTTCAGCAATGCACTTCAAATCCTTCACACCCACACTCGGCCATTGTATTTATGTTGCGTGCGCTGCATTCATTCCCAATCTCCCTCTTTTTGCTTTTTAATCTGCGTTGAGTGTCTCTCTCTCTTGATGTCTTGGGGGGAGAAAAAAAAATCTGCGGCTTTAGAATTGAGATGGAATTTGTTGGCTGCATTCAACACTACTTTAAACTGTAGATAGGATAAATGATCAGCTTGCAGTGTGTGGATAAGTGAGGAAATCTCTTTATAGGCTCTGTATCTCTGTAGGCAAAGGACAAGAATTTTAGTTTCCATTTGCAGACCCAGCAGACCGGCAGCAGACCAGGGGTGGGCACCATTTTTCCTCAGCAGGTCAGACTGACTTTGATACAGTAACTAAAGGCCCGCGCGCTGATCAGCCAAATGGAAACACGACACACAACGACATATGACTTATTACTTTCCGCGCACACACACACACACACACACTCGCCCTGCTGAAGCCACAGCTTCTGATGATTTTTGGAGGATTCTTTAGTTTACCTTTTTTTTGGGAATAGGGGGGCTGGATTGAGGTGGTACACGGGCCGTGGGTGCTGCAGACCATCCTACATCCTGCAGGTGTGTGGCGAGCAAAACAGGCAACACATTTGCTGCTTCACTCCCAGATTGCATATCACTATTAGGATGTCTATCCTGATAGCTTGAAGAGAAATCTATAGTTAGGGGGAAAAAAATGAAATAAAATCAAAATAATCAAATAGTGTATTTCCTCTTAGCTGTTGTGATAAAGTTGGTCGGTTGCTAGAAACATGGCAATTATTGTAAGTGATGAATGGGCTGCCAGTAACAGGTACGATGTGGTTATGATTATAGAAGATTGGCTGGCAGGAAACACTCCTTTCCAATTTATCATCAAGGTTGACAAAATATATCCGCTCATGGCGTGGGGGGGGGGGGGGGG
>JAVDPK010000549.1:87450-101755 GCA_034780415.1 Cichlasoma orientale | reverse complement strand
CCCCCCCCCCCCCCCCCCCGGCAACTTTTTCAACTTTAATTCAGAGACATGTTATATACTTTACTGTACTCTTATCACTGGATATTAAAGTTGACCTCTTGTGAGTTCCCTGATAAGTGTACATGCAAGTAAAGCTTCAGACTGCAAACTGCATGATGACAAAGAAAAGGGGCAGTCATTTATATGATCTGTCTATGGTCTGCTCTTCAGATCTCTTCATTCTGAGAGGCAGCCAATCAGAAAAGACTTTGTTTCAGACCGAGGATGAACTGAGGGTCCGCGGCATGGTCCAGTATTATGTATATATAAGGATTAGTTTCAGCTGTGACTCATGCAAAGCTACTCTAGTGGGTTTGCTTTAAGTGTTATACCTCACGGGAGGAGTTAATAAATGAGTTTGATTTTGCTGATTTCTGTTACACTATTTGTAGTTAATCTGTCTGATAATCCCCCAGCTTGTGGCTGAAGTAACTGCAAATAATTGGAGCAAAGACACATTATTGTATAGCAGCATTACAGAAAACTTCAAGCACATGCTCCCTAACAAGCTTCTCCGTGTGAACGGGAGCTTTCCACCAGGGCTTTAACAGATTATTCCTCTCTCTGTAAAGGAGCTCCACTAGTCAACACTGAACTACTATCTTGTAAGACTTCTTGGTTTTACTCAGGAGCCAAATGCACAAAGCGTTCAAGGCCGCTGCTTCGCTCCTTCTTATCATGTTTTCTGAGATTTTCATGGGAGTTTTAAAGGTTGTTTCCTTTTTTTTTTTTTGTATTTATGTGTGTGCTGCGCCAAGAGACAGGCTGAATGAGAAAAGATGGATGTTGCGGCGTGCAACTGGGAAAGATAATGAATGAAGTCGACCGTGGGTGGCGAAGACCATCACTAAAGCGTAATGGGTCCCAACAGAGGGACGGGGATATTGACCCGTCCGTCACTTTTTTTTAAAAAAAAACTCCCATCCCTCCCTTCCTTACAAATATAAACTCTCACAAATGTGTACACAGCATACAAAGGGACACACATTGCTGTACACAGAAAGCAAACAACATGCACTTTGTCTGAGGAAGCGCGCGCACACACTCTTTTTGTGCTAACACAAGGACTGAAACCAGCGTATAGGTTCATTAGGTGAGTCAGGTTTTCCTTTCAAAAGCTAATGGAGAGGTTGTGCTCCCTGACAGTGACTGCTTCATCAAATATGAAGAACCCAGAAACATCCCCTCAATGCAGAACACCAGCTGAACCATCTCCATTCATATTTGACTTACTTCAGGCGAAATTCTTTGATATGGATTCTGGATTACGGATGGAAAATCGCTCAGAGCAATTTGGCATGCTGGAAGCAAATTCAGCAAAGCGCTTTTTTCCCCCACTGAACCTTTAAAAACTGGCAAACCTTTCTCTTCTTCCACTCGGTTGGTATTTCCCTCCTGATATAAATCACTTGAGTTCTGAAAGGGAACAGTGGTGCACACCAGTTCTCTTTTATTACTCTCCAATGTGGACAAATCTGTCCGTCTTTGACAGCAGCCGCACTGTCCCCGTCTGCCTCACACTTCCCGTCCTCTTTCTTTTACCGATTCATTTGCTCACCCGTCCGTTCATTGATCCATCGATATATTATCTGACCTGTGTCAGTGGTCAATGGACCGAGGGGACTCGACCCACTTACTGTACTGCCGTCAGAGGCAGCAGCGGGATCAGCCAGCGATTATAGTGATTACGGTTTGTGCTTACATAGGGTTCTGCTGCTTTGTGCCACATCTCCCCTCGTCAGCTGGCAGCTCGAGTTCTAATCTGCCAGTTATAACAAACAGCAGACGTGGGAACAGGAGGAAAAGGGCTATAGAGGAGGGAAGTCGGGAATGTGGATAGAAAGGGGTGGTTGGTGGCCAAATAGCAAAATGTTTCTTATCCTCTTTTTGAAATCATATCTCATAGATGATCACATCCAGATGCAGTCCGTGTCGTTTGGTGTCATTAAAGCCCTTTGCAGGCACAGAGTATGTAACATTGCTGGATTCATCAGTCTGTCAATGATTTCATTCTGTCATTCAGACATGAGGCACTTTTACTTTAATGGTCCTCATGGCATCATTCACACATTCCCACAACATTCATGGAACAAGCCAAGGTGCTTCCACATCGCTGTGCACTCTGCGGGAAATTGGACGGCACATCAAGTGACACATAATTCGCTCTGGTTGGAGTTTTCTTTAATCCGCAGCTATATTTTCATAGTTGTCTTGATATTTAGAGAGAGCACATAAAGTATGCAGCTATGGGAATGCATCTATATACACTTTAGTTAACTTATTTCGCAATCATTCAACTGTAGCTTACGAGCACAGCTCACAAGTCTGATGTAAACAGTGTAACTGATAGATCTTGATCTATCCTGTCTACATTTCGATTATTAGATGTAGCCTGATTAATAACTGGAGAAGCTATTAGACTCCACATAAGAAAGACTTCCAGAAACAGCTGGAAGCAACAAGCTAACTTCAGCTCCTCTTAGCAAAACTCTGAATGGATTCATTTTGGTAATCTGATCTGTCAGAATAGCTCCAGTCCCCAGAGTGCCGTTCAGACATGTAGCCAACACATTCAGATGCTGTCAGGTTAACGGAAAGGACTGCATGCCTGTAAGGGGCTCGTGTGTCCATTGAAGCGATGCGTTGCTGCTGCACATGAATCCTTTTGCTTCTCATTGCTTTCGAAACCTTCCGAGGAAATACCCGCAGCAGCTTTTACCACCTGCTACTTTTATCCGCTTCCCTCTGTGAGGCATACTTTATGTAAACCACATATTCTTATACATATTTAAATTCATGCCTCATACTGAATCCATTACCTCTCCCCCTGCTAGTTCAAGGATCAAATCAGTGCCAATTGTCTGATGCAATCCCGATTAACACCCATAATTGGTGTTGTGAAGTCTTTGTGACGCGTGGCGTTGTTAGCTTCTCCCTCCGTCTACCCCCACCCTACCCTGCCATTGATTTGTGCTTAATACATTTAATTGTAATTGTTTTTTTCCACCTTATCTTATTCCCTCACAGTCTCTGAGTGACTTCAGGACACTATAGGAACACTGATCAGGAGGTATTTGTGGGAGTGTGTGTGTGTGTACATAGGTTAAAAATAAAAAGAGGGATTTGGAATATGGGTCAAGACGGATGTTAAGGCTGGGATTAAGTTTGCAATAATATTAAATACACATTACGATGTTTATTCCCTCAAGAGTACGTTATTATAAACCGCCGTGTGATTAAATTTCCAGATTTGATCACAGCTTAAATTCTCAGGGAGCATCTAAATCTAAAAGGATGTTATACAAAGCGATTTACGGTATCAGTCTGGTACTTCAGCGCTCTGCAAAACAAGATAATGACTGTATAATATAGGTTGGAAAAAAGTGTATGCATTTCAGTGTTCATTCATGAAAACAACTCTAGTGTCTCTAGTCCAGCTTCTGGCTAGTTGCATCTCTTCTGTCCATCTCCCTTCCAGCTCTTTCTGACGTCTAATCTTAACCTGCCGATTGCAAACCCTCCTGTCTCAAAATAGAATAAAGCAGAAACTGCGATAAAGGAAAAAGGTTATAGAGATGATCCCTGATAATTGTTGCCCAGTTTTATGGGCTCGACCTCTTTCTTGTTTGACTGGCGTTTACAGCCTGCAATTTAACTCCTCATAGGTAGGAACATGCTGCTGACAGCTGAGTGAGGCGAACGGCGGGGGGATGAGGCGGATGTTGGAAGGAGGGGGTGGTGGTCATGAACACATAAAGATCACTTGGGGGGAGAGTCGGCAGACCATATCTCATTACTTGGCTGGCTTGAAATGAGATGGGGCCCCTTTTTGCTTGTCCGTCACTGGTGCGATTGATTAGTCAGCAGCCAATCAATGTTAATTAAGGTGTAGAGAATCCTTTAATTGTGGTGTATGAATCATGGTGTCAGACCCCGCCTTGACCTTCACAAGACTTACGCTGCGAGCGGCCTCGGTGGGGAATAAATACCTTTTATATATTGCGAGATAATGGCGGTCCGTAAATGAGTATAAATTTGATGAATGGCAGTCCTGTATATACTGTAGCTCGGAGCAGGAGGGCCTCACTAAGATCGCAACTGGATGCTTTAAACATAAGCCTGTCCCACCACCATATCCTGTTTTTTTTTGTTTGTTTTTTTTTTCTCCCCACTTTGAAAATAGATGCAGAGCTGCAAAAGATCGATACCTGTCAAAACATTTAAGAGTTAATGTTGTGAGATAAGTGTTGCTATTATGTGTGGCGAGAGGCTCTCTGTGCATATGGAGTGGGGCTTTGATTGATGACTGCCAAAAACAAAATGGCACATGAGACTACCGCAGGCACCATAATTGTGTTTTTTAATGAAGACCTACATTTTATGTTGGAGCTGATTTCGCACTCAGTCGATTGTGTCTACTCCGTCCTCTCCACCGCCGCCGCCGCCATCCATCATGCAGTCATAACAACGTTACCTGTGCACGGTTGAAGCCTGGTCGTAACTCCGTGACTTTCAGCTCTAATCCTTCGCAGAAAGATGAATTTGCCCCTGGCAGTGTCACCTGAACCTAAATTAAAGTGAACTTTATAATCATCATTCATTAAAACGTGTCTCACAAGCGTAGACTGGATATAAAAGGCGGATGTGGCCACTGTGACATCACCCAGTTTTAGCAATTTAGCCTTCGCCATCTTGGCTTTCTTTGGAGCCAGAAGAGATCGTATTTAGACAAACTGTTAGAGTGCTAAGTTCTCAGCTGATGCTAGCAAGCTTTGTTAGCATTGGTGCATTGCGCAGGTGCAGTTATGTGCTAAGTAACAATGCAAATAAAATACTATAATTTCACTCGTGAAAATTGGAGCCAGGCTTTTTACCGGACAGCGAACCGTGTTATTTGTCAGATAACTGAACTAAAAGCTCTCCAAAACATCATCACCGCTAATGCGATGTACAGGTCCAGTTCAGTGAGTGGAATTAGCTCATTGCCTAGCAGACAGCTAGCAGCTGTTGTGCTGTCTGTGGCAATTTTAACATGGGTCCTATGGGATTATCTCACTGTCAGAGCAATCGTCTTTATCTTCCACCTTATTCAGGGCAGCAAATTTAACCCAGCCGCTGTTCGTATGACTCATATGACATATTGCTAATATGATCATTATATATGTCAACTATGTAGTGCAGTGGATAGCACAGCTGCCTCACAGCAAGGACGTTGTTGGTTCGAACACCAGATGTGGCCTATCTGTGTAATGTTTTGTATCTTCTCCCTGTGCCTGCAAAGGTTTCCTCTGGGCACTCCAGCTTCCTCACACAGTCCAGTGACATGCATATTAGGTTAATGGGCGATTCTAAAATTAGCTGCGGATGAGAGGGAAATGGTCCTCGAAGTGTATACAATAAAGCACTGTATGAATTCATAGTTAAATGTAGCTTGTAGTCTAAAGCACTTTGATCAGCATGACTAGAAACATATAAATGCCAGACCACTTCCATAGTAGGAAGCAAAAGTGTGTGAACTCTGGATTTGTCATTAATGTGGAAACACAATACTTAAGCTAATAGCAATCAAACAGTTGTAGTATTTTGTGTCTTAATTAACTGGACCCGTTAAAGATTCTTTGTTTTTTTTTTTTTATTATTAAAGAAAAACTTCAGTGCAACCCAAATCCATGAGATGTTTGGTGTGAAGGGGTCTCTGGGGGTCATTCAACAGGCTCTGTATTCGGTAAAGGGCTCGACTCTGACTGGAGCCGTTCTGTAGGAGCCTTTCTTCTGTCTTTAGGGTCACTGTCTTGCTGCATCACCCAGTTTCCTCTAAGTTCGGCCTCCTGACATTAGAACATTACAAATAGATAAACTTGGGAATTCATTTTCTGATTGATTAGGCCCTCCGTGTCTGCTAAACACCACATTTCCAGTTTCTAACACAGACTTTCTGTTACTGTAGTCTCCAAGCCCCAATGACATCATGATGACCCAGTGAGGGGTATTTCGCCAGTCTTTGCAAGCAATCCCTCCAAGCAATCCAAAAAAATAGAAAAAAACTGATTGAAATAAATGCATCCACTTGCACCCAATGTATTCAAGGCATGAAACTAGACGATTTAACTTCATAAACAGCGGAGCTTTATAATCGTCTTAAACTCTTCTACAGAATAAAGTGCTTTAAAGTTCATTAACCACACACTAAATGTCTTGACTAATGTGCCACTGGTATACCGCGGCCATTCACAAGGACGTGATTATCTAATGTCGGTGCTTTATTTATTTATTTTTTAACAGAATGACTTTTCTTTGCTTTCAGATGCAACAACAGGACCCAGTGCGCCGTCGTGGCCGGACCGGACGTATTTCCCGACCCGTGCCCGGGGACCTACAAATACCTGGAAGTCCAGTATGAATGTGTGCCCTACAGTACGTATTCCCGAGCGCTCTCACGATCCTAAGCACCTCCTAATGTTCTTACCCATTCTCATTTCCTCCTCATCAGTAAACGTTCGGCAATACAAAAATATCTCAAACGTGTCATCCAGTGTGGTTGGAGAGATTAGGACCCAGCAGCGTGAAGACGCGCGATGGTTCCTGTTATGCGAAAAAAACAACAGCCTGCAAGAGAGCAGGAAATGTGAACGACAGTGTTGCTTACCTGTGACAAGTAATACAGTTTATCAGTTTAGAGGAATGTTACCAGTTGATGCAGCGCTGTTGTTTATCAGACGTCTCTTTGTCAGAACCGAGGGGTGATTAACGCTTTCTGTATCGTATTAATTCCGCGTGGCATCAGTTAGATAAACACTGTTACGGTTTACACATATTTTACTCCGAGTGGCGTCGTTCGGGGTGTGCAATTTATAAACGAAGAAACGAGCAAATCCTTCACTGTTAAAAATGTGGATTTTTTTTTTTTTTATGCTGCTGCTGCTGTTCTAAAAAGAGTAAAGCACATATCTGATAACGCATTCAGCCAGAGACGGTGTTAGCTACGTTTCATTTTTTTTTTTTTTTAGATGGCGCTTGTCACAACCTTCCCATCAGCTCCCCCGGTTCACAGCGCATTAATATCTTTGAGGAATCATGTCTGATGATGTCAAGTCTCTATTTCCATCACAGCGAGAAAGGCCGTTTGGCTTTCATCAAAATGAGAAGTACTCGCTCTCAGTTCAGTTCAGCTCAGTGGACGCCGGCTAATGTTCAGACTGGTGAGGCATCTCTGAAGGGGGTAAATAAAAATGATTTAATTAGTGCAGCAGGTGAAAAGCACTGTCGGGCCGCACATGACCTGAGTGAAAACATTCGGGCAGGGAATGGAAGGATCAGCATGGGGTGACAGGATGAACATGCTGAGAGGATATCCAGGCGAGGCTAAAGGAAGTGGCATGGACATTGCCATATGACCTTTGCTATTGTCTTTTTAATGAACTTTGAAGTGGAACACCAAAGTCACTATAATTATGCCTGCCAAAATCCTGATTCTCAAAAAAAGGGGGGAAAAAAAAGGGAAATATTTAGTCATGGGCGTTTAGCTGTGTAGTCTACAGCTGCTGGATTGAAGTGAATTGTAGTAATTCAAATCAAAGCCATCTTTTAACATTTGATGTCCTTACATGGCTCCCTCAGTAGTGGGCCTGACAGTAGCTTTCATGTTGTGAAGTGAAAGCCCTTTTTGTCTGTGATCCAGAGCTAACAAATGGTCCTTTTATACCTGACTGCAATATGCACTATTTCAGCCAGCCGGTGCCGGTGTCTTTCCTAGGTGTCAGTGTCTTAAGACGCTAGCCAGGCTAAGGCTGCTGTGGTGGTCAGCAGCACAGCTTTAATCAGTTTTGGGTTTTCGACCTAGCGTTTCATTAGATTACCGTTTTGATCGCGAGGCAGCTAGAGTCTCGTAATATCCACAAGATCCTGAGAAGTGCTTTAGCAGGGCTGAGAAACTCACCTTCCCAACGGGCCACACATTGACCTGATTCACTGAAGTTAACCTGCAGCACACGGTCCTCGGTGGCTCGTCCGCTGCCACTTTTCCGAAATGTTTGCGAGGAAAACTTACCACATGATACTGTGCAACAAACTGCATTTACTGACACTTCAGGTGGCAGTATCTTATCATTTAGTCCTCCAGGTTTCGCATATGAAATTAAAATGCGCATCCGCAGTGCGTACAAACAAATCTGTGCGTGCACAACGTTTCACGCACAAATCTGTGATTCATCAGAAGTTTTGCACCTGAATTTCTCTGTACTTTACAAATTTGATGAGATCATGCAAATGAGTGATGAAGGTCTGGCTTTCTAAAGTATAATAATAGTGATGATGATGATTAATAGCATTGTCATGGTTAGAACCCTGAGCTGGGAGTGAGCACATTCTTTCCTTATCATATAGTGAGATAATAAGTTTGTCTTCTTTTTGGCTGCTCAGATGTTTTTTTTCATGGTCATAATTACTGTATATAGGTTGCTTGGCTTATGTTGTTGGTAGTCCGAGCCATCCTGATTGACTGTAGGTTATGATTAATTTTTCTGAACTTTTTGTGGACTTTTTGTCCCCCATAGTTCCCAAATAAATTATTTTTTTTATAATTTTTTCCCAACATTCAGGCACGGTTTTCCGACTGATCCTAAATTATTTTTACCCTTTCCCACATGCTTGAATAGCTTCTAAAATTTCCACTCCCATCCCATCCTTTTCCCATTACTTTCAATTTATTCTACTGGTGTCAGCTTTCTAAAATAATAGACACACACATTAGGACTCCATATTTCTGTGCTGTGCTGTAAAAAAAGGCTTTTCCTGTCCTGTCTGGATGCAGTTGTCCTCTAAGCTGATGGAAAAAAAATTCCCCGTGCCATTTCCATTCAGTGATCGCTTTAATGCTTTCTTTTTCTCAATAACTTTGACTTGAACAGTTAAAAAAAAAACTTGACTGCAGTCCCATAACGCTGTAAAACAGTGTCTGCAGCTTAATTGCTATAACACCAGGCCTCCTGTTAGGCCTCCACAAGGGAGGAACACAGAGGCACCTTGTGTGGTTTAACTATGGATTGCTCCCAGATATGGCCATAGGATCGAGAATTCTGCTGGCAATGCATAAACATAGCAGCAGTCATGTAGGAGTTTATTTGTATATTGAGCGGGGAAGCAAAGTGTAATCACAAGCGGTCACCGGAGACGCATTTGAGATGGATTCGGTTGCGGGATATGAATGAATTCGTCTGTGACAGCACAGTAAACTGTCTTCACACCTCCTAAATGAATTAATCAGAACCTTCTGGCTGCACTGAAAGTACTTTCTGTATATTTGTGTGTCATGCTTAGATATTTGATTATGGCCACGTGCCTCACATAAATAAGCATGGTCTCAGTGAGGGGGGGGGGGGGGGCACAATAGGTTTAAGTGGTTTGGGTGTTAATTGGAAATGAGGTATGGATAGAGACATGGCAGCTCAATTGTGGATAGGCTTTTAACACAAGTCTCCTCACCGAGTTCCTGGGACTGACTGAAGGATTTGAGTGTTTAATAAGAGAGGCAGCCACCCATGACTCCAACTCTTCTTTCGTGCGGAGTCTCGACTCGGTATTCCACTGACAAGCTCTCCCTCTCAATCCTAATACTCCTTTTTTTCCGCCCCAGCCAAGTCTCCCTCACTTTCTCTAACATTTTGTCCTTCAGGTCCTCGCACTGCCCTCCCCCACCCTCGCGCACTACATCCCTTTACTCGCCACCTCTGTCCCCTCACTCTCAGTCTCAGCTGCCCCTTCTCTCTTCTCGACCACCTTCACTTACGGCTTTCGAGAAGCTTCTTTTTTTTTTTAGGACAAATTACCGCTCTCCTCTCCTCCGTATCTTCATAAGCCGGTGAGATTGTGCAATTGGATCCGCTGTCAATAAGAGCGGAGGGGTGTGCTAAATCGATGGACACATGTTGCAGATACAATATTGATTTTATTAATTTGCGATTTGAGCCGCTCCATCAGTTGTAATGGAAGAAATGTTACAACAATTACCGCCGAGGGTGCCGGTGTTCGCCCGCGCTGCGCGGCGGCGGCGGCGGTGTCCCAGCACGGCGACAATCCGTCATATTTTCATTTGAGCTGCTGTCTGGATAATTATTCGATATGAGCTGCGAGTTTCTTGGGCGAGGCGATGGCATCACGTTGAACAATGAGCGTGCTAGAGCGGCGCTGACACAAAGGTGAAACAATAAAAAAAGGAATTTATACATATCGCATTTGAAATATCAAGCTCTTACTACATGAAGCTTAATAGCGTGCACTTGTGTTTACCTCTCTAATTCATCATGGAGTCATGTGAACATTACTAATTTTTAATCTGCCAGAGGACTCTCTCTTCTCTGCAACAGAGCAGATTGCACACGCCCCTCTGTGCAATTTCCATATCAGCGAGGCTGCCTTCAGGCAGCAGTGATACGCTGACCCTTTATGATGACTCATAAACATGACTGCGCTCCTATGGCTGACATCTGTCTCCGCTCCGCCCTCTCACCTTGACTTTCCGCAGCTAACGCGGGGAGATGCCTGCCTATTCTCCCAGTGCCTTATTAAAGCCTCCTTTCCTCGCTCGCTCCATCTTTCCTTCCTCTGTAACTTTCACTTTAACAGCTCCTCCCAAAGATCGAGCTCACGAGAGGTCAACACAACTTGTGTCTCCCTCCTACACACCCACTGTTCCTTCCTCGGCAGTAATGAAGCGCTCAGATCTCCTCAGCGGCCCCTCCATATTCCCCATCTTGTCGCACAAGAGTCAGACCTGTGTTGCAGTGCTCTGCCTTTTTTTTTTTTTTTCTGCTGTTGACAGCTTTTGGTTACCTTCCCCGTCCTTCTCACTCACATCGACCGCACTCTTTTAGCAATTACATGTATCTTTCTGTGTAGTTTCAATGATCCAGGCAGGTGATCATGTCCCTTTCCCCCCCAAAAAAAAGATGAAGTAGGGGATAATTACAAGCCCTTTGAGGGAAATCCATTTGTTCTGTTAACTTTTCAAAACTTACACTTCACTGTGTATGGCAGACGAGCTGAAACAGAAAGGCAACGACAAGAAGAGAGTGGAAGAACAAAGGAAGAAAAACCTGCTGGCAGTCTGTTGCTATACATGAGCCACTAGTTCCCCCCACTGTTTGTAGCTAATAAGGACAGTGTAAAATCCTGCCTCTCACAGTGGGATCCAGCTCAGCCCTGTCAGATATGGCTCACTCTTTGGAAGCTAAGCCAGGACATATAATCATGCAATCGATTCCCTCATTTGAATGAAGCGGCGTAATCCCGGAGCCCATGCCTTGTAAAGTTGCCATGTAATTTCTCATATTTTCTTTTTTTTCCTTTTCTATTTCCAGCTTACCTAATTGGATTTTAATTCTTTTTGCCAGTAATAACGGCACACCTAACAGGTTCCGGGGCCTTTAATTGAATAATGGTGTAGATTGTTTTGGCAAGTTTTATTCAGCACCTGCTACCAGTCTCTATCCTTCACTGTTGGCAGGTTAAACTGTGAAATTGATGCTGTACACATGGCCCTCGCTTACATTGCAGCTTGGGCATAATGTGTGATTACAGAGTCTGTAATGCAGCGGTCACACCTAAAGTAAACACCACCTGTGTGACCAGGACTCCGTGGCTGTGACGCGAACCCTGGGTATGTAGCTCGGTGCTGTGATGTTGCTATACGTGTGAGGATGTTGGATTATTAATAACAGAAATCGTGATGTCAGAGCACAAATCTGATTTGATTCAGCTGCTCGTACGCCGTCAGCGCTCTACCTGACAGGCGCCCAGTCAGCTCTCCTTCCCCTTGATAATCTCGCAGCAACATTTAAGCTTCTTGAAGAGTAGATCGCCCCATTAGATGCTATCAGTAAATCTACTTAGCAGATTGTACGGAAGTTCAGCGGCGTTTCGCCCTTGAGCTCTCCAGCCTACGTTCATAAAGTCCAGTGTGGGAGTCAGCACCGTGACGGCAGATGCATCACCAAACCACACCCTCTTCACTCCCAGCTGAAATGCCAGCGAGCATTAGCCTGCTTGTTCAGACACTTTTTTTTTTTTTTTTTTAAAGATCTTCCCACCTGGTCGAACAGCTCCGCTTCCTCCCATGTGTGAAGGGGCCCTGTAATGTCATCTCATCACTCAGTGATGGCTGACCACTTCCCAGCCCACGCAGTATGCTTTGATGACTGCGACTTTCTGTCACATATCTCACACTCCAGATTCACACTGGTGCAGTGGCCTGAATTCGCAGTCATTGGTCATGTGCTTCGCAGAAACGTCTTGCTTTTTTTTTTTTGGGATTTGCCCTTTATCCAATCCATCCAATTAGACTGTTCATGCCGGCTCCCTGTCACACTGTGGCGGTTTAGTGGGACACAAAGACAAAGTTGATATTATTAGTAACATCAAAACTTTGTGTTGTTGTGATTATTCAAAATGCTTGGTGTTAAAGAAAAAGAGAGAAATGTACCTTTAGTTGGACTCTAACAGGAAATGTATGTGCTCGATGTTTCTATTCAAAAATTTTCAGCTCAGCTTTTGATTTAAGACAAATTTAAGTTTTCTTAAATGTTATTTTTAAATGTGCAAACGAGCTGTGAAACAAATGTGTGCTGATTTGCAGACAATACCGAGTCAATTTGTTAAAAAACACGGATCGGTCGTTGAATCGACTGTCAACAGTCTAATCCATGAACAAAAGCCAGAGTAAAAACCTTCACAGTATACACAGGAATACAGCTGGAAAACCTGATGGATGGATGTGTTACTGAAGTAGAGATTTCTGTCTCAGAGGATCAGGGAAAAAACTCAGTTTGTTCTACAATTAGTACTTGAAACCACTATTAGCAGTAAAAAGAAAATACGAGCTGATGCAGATATACAGTGGTGGTAAAAATGAAGGCACACAGTCAATTCTAAGGCTTTGTGTATCGGGACATTAAATACTTAGCAGGTCTTAAAATACAGCCTCAAATAGGCAGCATCACATTTTGGCGCACTTTTTTTTTTTTTTTTTTGCAATGTTCCTTCAGTTCAGGGATTTGTTTATGCACAGCTCTCTTAAGGTCCCACCACAGCATTTTAATCAGGTTGAGGTCTGGACTTTGGGCCTTTGCAGCACCTGCTCTTGGGATCATTGTCCTGTTGCGGCACCCTTGGCTTCACATTTGACTCTTGAATACTTTGGTATACCGAGGAGTTCACGGTGGACTCGATGTCTGCAGGGTGCCCAGGTTCTGTGGCTGCAAAACAAGCCCAAATCATCACACCTCCACCACCGTGCTGACAGCTGGTATGTGGCATTTCAGCTGATATGATGTGTTTGGGTTTTTTGTGTTTTGCCAAACATGGTGCTGTGCATTTTAGCCAAACATCCCCACTTTGGTCTCATCTGCCCAAAGGACATTGTTCCAGAGGTCTTGTGATTTGTTCAGCTGCAGCTTTGCAAACCTAAGCTGTTCTGCCATGTTCTTTTTTAGAGAGACGGGCTTTCTCCTGGCTAACCTTCCAAAGAAGCTGACATGAACTTCAACATGCTAACTGAGGCCTGTAGAATCTGAGATGTAGCTCTTGGGTTTTTTGCAGTTTCTCTGAGCGTTTCATGGTCTGACCTTGGGGTGAAGTTGCCGGGACATCCACTCCCGGGAAGACTGGCGTCTGTTTGGGATATTTATTCACTTGTGAATGAATGGGCTTATAGCGCTTCCCAGACTGAGGGGCAGCAATCAGTTATCATTGCTGATGTCTTTTCTCCTTGGCATTGTGTTAACACACACCTGAATGCTCAAGAGCAGCAATCTGCCAGCACTTCTGCTTTTATAGATGCTCACACTGGCTGATGATCAGTTAATCAAGTGCATTTGATTAGCAGCACCTGGCTGCTAGTTTTCACACACTGTTCCTGTGTTTTGTTAAAAAGTAGATCATGCTGATTCTTTTTTTTTTTTTTTTTAATTTTGTCCTGATATATAAACCCTTAGAACTACAAAAGGGTCTACTTTCTTTTTACCATGACTGTGGATGTTACAGTGAAGCTGAGAGCATGTGTTTATACCTCTGGGCACTATGACTAAAAACAGTTTTTGCAATCAAAGAAATGCAGTTGTACATAAAATCATGAAATCGATCAATTGATTAAATCAGAATATGCCTTAAACCTACTGCACACAGTATATGGAAGGTAAACTTAAATAGAAAATGGTAGCTGTAGGGATGGGATCAACAATAGCCTTTCCATATATATATATACACACACATATAT
>JAVDPK010000549.1:71624-87350 GCA_034780415.1 Cichlasoma orientale | reverse complement strand
TTAAAGGGGTGAATCTGGACATGTGGAAACTGTTTCCCCCCACTAATAGCTGAATAAGCTGCTGTAATCTATCAGGTTCCTGCTCTGTAGCAGCTGCTGTTTTGCTCAGTGACATACATGCAGCATAATCATTGCTTTTGCTCGTGAAAAAACAAAATTGCACAATCGCCGAACGAGCTGCAGAAATGTTCATAAGCACTTCCATTTATGTAACACAAGCAAAGCAGCCCACCCCGCCCCACCCCAGTCCCACACAAACACTCACTCACGCACGCGTGTCTGAAGGGATGCTGGGGTGCAGAGTGTCGAGGATACATCACTAATTAGAGATTGGTCTCTTTAGGGGGTCTCTCCTTTTAATGATCATCCTACTAATCAAAGTTTTTTTCTTTCTTTGTTCACTAGTGCTCCTCCACGTCCAGCCGCACATCAGACTAAACACTATCGTTATTTTTACCTCTCCTCCACAATTGCCCCCTCCCCCCCCCCGCCGCTGTTCTCCTCCATAATTTCAAGGTCCTTGAAAATCAAGACATATTTTAGGAGGTGCAATTAGGTTATTTCTGCTCCAGTTGCTGCTATGTTCCATAAAAATGTATTTAATTTTGTTTTGCCTAGGCTGCACTTGTTTTTCTCTCCCTCCGTCGGTCGGTCCCACGTGGATAGCAGGTTGGATGAGCGCCAAGTCCTTGCACCTGTCCCTCAAAGAGAGACAAACACACTCTCGCGCCCGCACATGCCCACAGACAGAAGAAGACGTGTACGCACACACAGCATCCTGCATTGTCAAGGTTATAGGACAGCATAACTGCTTCCCAGTAGGAGGGAGCTAGAAAGCGATGGAGACAGAAAGGAGACGCTAGGGAGGAGATTGAATAAGTACCAGAAGGAAGCACAAAGAGAGCAGACAAGTGGTTGAAAGAAAAAAAGAGGGCTGTTGAGAAATGGAACCTGTAATGATGGTATGGGAGACTCATGAGCGCCAGGCGAGGGAAATGATAGGAAAAAAATGAGCGAGATGAAGAGAGAATTCAGAGAAAGAGAGATGGCCGCCTGTGTGTCCTCCCCCATCCTTAGGCACATGCTATTCAAAGCCCTGTAATTTGTGTCATTAATTAAAAAGCTGATGGGATGGAGTTAAGGGTTTTGCACTCTGCAACTCCCCGGTTGAGACAGAGGGAATGGGAAAAAAAAAAAAAGAGTGGGAGGGGGGGAGATATTGCAAAAAATATTGCTGCCATTCTGCCATGAATCTCTATTAGTGGCTAATGATACCATTCTGATACCTCTCAACCATTAGTGTGAAATTGGGAAGCATTAATTATTCAAATGAAAATCCATACAGCTGCCGCTCACATGACAGGGTGTATGTGCCGGCAGCGGCTAAAGATCCCCATTGTTGGCTGCTTGGCATGTGCAGGACGTGGGCTACGGCAGGTCGCCACAGCAACTTGTCAGGTGAAAATTATACTTGAAATTATGTGGCAAAAATAAAATAAGGACTGCATTACGCAGAGGCTCTAAAATAGAATGTTATAGGGTATGGTATCGCTGAGCAGCAGGGTGGATGTGATCATATTATCTAAGCTGTCAAAACTGAAATATGCATATGCACGCGAGCAAAAAACCTTATTACATTTACGTTAAGTTTTTCATTGTTATGAACAGCTGCTGCCCTCATTTGTAGCCAGTAGGGGATTTGAAGGGAGGAGGGGAGGTTGTTAGCAAAATGGCCAACCACTGCGGTGTTAGAACAGCTGATAGATTTGTAATTGTGCTTTCTAGATTAGCATATACGCTCCGCAGAGTGACGTCATCGCCGTGATTAAATGATGGAGTTGCAACGTGCGGTGGGAAGAGCGAGGGGGTCATAGAGAGACACTGCTGCTTGTTGCATTCCTGTAATGTTATTAAAATATATTCAGTTATGCACTGTTGAAAGCGCACCTCAGACCGAGCCGCCTCTGCAACAGAACGCTTTAGGGGAGGCTTGGCTACACCTACGGTCTGCGCTCTGAACGTATGGTTTAGCCCTGTGATAGACTGGCAACCGGTCCGGGGTGTACCTCGCCTTTTGCCCTATGACAGCTGACTCTGAATCGGATAAGCGGAAGAAAGCGGACGGATGGATGTTTTGGCTTAACCTAGCAGCAGAGCAGTGACTGATGCCACAGAAGAAATTAACCTGCACTGACCGCACAATGTTCAGCTGCTACAGTTACGTAACTCGAGGTGAAGTTTATCTCCCCAAAACTGTGGTGTGTTTTGAAAGATAAACAGAAGTTGCCCGATAACATACTTTTAAAGCCATGCATAGGTTTTGGAAGTGAGCGTAGGGCACGCTCAAACTGCTCCAGCGGCGCTTCTCATTGGCTAAAAGATGACCCCGCTTGCACTGGGCTGCTTCCAGGTATGCCAGTGTGTAGCTGTTTGAAGCAGCATATTAAACTGAAAACAAGAACATTAATCACTGGAAGATCTTAGATAGACTTTTGTGAGTCGGCCCATGACGCAGGTAAATTTTATTGTTTTTTTTCCTCAATGCCGGTGGTGTGATTGCTTCCCCAAGAATAATTACAACTAGTCATCTTTTTCCTTTAAGAAAATGTGACAGAGCTCGGCAGACGTAAAGAAGCAGAATGAACTATTTTCTGATGTCAGGTGGCGGTTTCCATTAATCATTCACCGCATGGGTGTAATTGATTGCCACTGTCAAATGATAATAATGAACAAGTGACAGCTGAAGCCTCATGTGCCCCTTAAGTCGCTGGAGAGGTTGCAGGGCTCTCTCAGTCATTAAAAAGTACTAAAAAAAAAAAAGGAGTTTTAAAGTTAATTTTGTTTTGTATGATATATTATTACCATTTATAATATCTTTACACAGCTGAATTTGACTTTATTCATTATTTTTATTTACAGGGAGGAAGTAATTATTTAATCCAATGCTGAATTTTCAAACTAGCTCAAATTTTTTATAGTAGTTTCATTTTAATGGAGAGAATATCAACCAAAAATCCAGAAAAAAAAAACACATTACATAAAAGCTATAAATTGATTCACTGAGTGAAGTATTTCATCCCCAAGCAACACGTGTCTTAGTACTTGGAGAGAGCCTCGTTGGGAAGCCCAGCGGTAAGACGTTTCTCCATCTCAGGAGGGATTCGGGCCCACTCCTCTTTACAGAAACTCTAAATCAATTATTGTGCTTCTTCTTTAGCCACTCCTTTGTTCCCTTGGTGGGATGTTTTGGGTTACTGTCATGCTGGAAGACCCATCCTTGACCCCTCTTCATTGCTCTGGCTGAGGGAAGAAGGTTCTTATCCAGGATTTTTTTGGTACATGGCCCCATCCATTGGCCCCTCAATGCAACAAAGTTGTCCTGTGCCTTCAGCAGAAAAACAGACTCAAAGCATAATGTTTCCAACTCTGTGCTTGGCCGTGGAGACGGTGTTCTTTGGGTCATACTCAGCATTTCTCGTCACGCTGATGCCAGAGAGCTCGATTTTGGTTTCATCTGACCTCAGCACCTTCTCCCAAGCCTTCTCTGAACCGTTTAGATGTTCACTGGCAAACTTAAGACGGGCCTGCACACGTGCCTTCTTGAGCAGGGGGACCTTGCGTGTGCTGCAAGATTTCAGTCCATTAGTAGTGTGTTACCGGTGGCGTGCTTGGTGACTGTGGTCCCAAACTGCCTTCAGATCATTAACAAGCTCCTCCCGTGTAGTTTTGGGCTGATCCACCACCTTTCTCATAATCAGCCTCACCCCATGAGGCAAGATCTTGCATGGCACTCTAGACCGAGAGCGATCGATGGTCATTTTATATTTCTTCCATTTCTGAATAATCCCACCAACAGTTGTCACCTTCTCACCAAGCTGCTCACGGATGGTCTTGTAGCCCATTGAAACCTTGCGCAGGTCTACAATCTGCCCGAGGTGGTGGAGAGGCTGGAATGGAAGAAACCGATTCTATGGACAGCTGTGCTTTATACACACAACGAGTTGAGATCAGGAGTATCTGTAATTGATTGATTGTAATCTATGTGCCACATGGCCACACAGATTACAATATGTGGGAATCAGAATTGTGGCTCAATGACGTGCAAATCAATTTCTAACTTTTATGTAATGTTTTTTTTTTACTTTTTTGGATTCTTGGTTGATGTTCTGTCTCTCTCCATTATAATGAAACTACTATAAAAATGAGAGACTATTAATTTCTTTGTAATTCAGTTTCATTCAATTTCATTTATCACAAATCACAAGTGCAGTTGCCACATGGTGTGTAAGTGAGCAAAGTTACACACCTTGGGGATCAAATAACTATTTCCCCCACTGTATGTAAGCATGTAAATGATCTTTAAATTAGTTTAAAATGAAGCCAAGTTCCAGCACAAAGCAAGTCAACCCTCTAGGACTTCCAATGATAACATGTCCAACTTAACAGCATCTTTATAGCCCTATGGTCCCTATGGATAGTTTCCCCCTTCATAACAGCTGCATTTTTAAAATAACTTGTCCGTTTTGATAGTGTTAAAGGCTTAAATTTAGGTGCATGGCCACCTGATTGACTGGTGTGCTGACTGCTGGGCTTCACCTCCTCCAATTCCAGTCACCTTACTCGCCCTCTCACCTGTGTTTGTGGTGTCGGGCCTGCTCTGACAAATAACACCGCACGCCGTGTGGCGTAAACCATCCAAGAAGTTTGGGCTTCTGTTTTGGTGAGTGACATACTAGTGTTTCCTTAGTCTGCTACCCACCACTAATTAGTGGATATGAGTCGGCCCCATACAATTTACTGCAGCTTGCTAACCAAGTTAGCTGGCTGCAAACTGAGCCCTCCACTCTGGCCCAGATGGTCACTTCTGGCTCCAAAAACCTGCAAAAACTCGAAAACCTTCAAAATGCCAAGTCTAGGAAACAATAAGTGAAGTCTCACTGGCTACAGTTTATGGTTAAGCCATAATGAGACCAGATAATATACTGAGTGACACATAGCACCGTATATAACTCGTGAATAGCCCTCCTAAGCTATCAGGACAAGGCTGTATCAAGTGTTTCAGATATAGGGTACAGACATCGGATCATTTTTATTTTGCCGAGTCAATGAATATGCTGCTTGAGGGCCTCTTTTATGCGACGGCTACCCGGGCCTGCGTTTCATCTGCAACAACCCTTGTGTTTTTTTGATCCGTGCGCACTTTTTTGATAGTTTCTCAGACGTGAGAGTGGGGACAGAGGAAAAAGGCGAGGAGAAGGGAGAGAGAAAAGAAAGAGATGAGAGAGCTAAGTGCTTTTTAGTGACTCAGTGACAGCCGTGACCAAAATCGTATTAAGGTCACAATGGGGGTGGTGTGGTGGAGTAAAGAAGCTTTTCAAATAAATCAATTCTCCATCTCTGCTTTTCCCCGCTGCTCTTCTCGTGTCTGTGACTGAGTAAACGTGGATGTCCGAGGCACATATCGCAGGTATATCTCGGTCTGTACTGTCTATAGTGAAACATGAGCAGACACAACGAGAACAAATTGCTTTGAGTGTTCTGATGGGTGACCTTGTTGCATGTGGCGGTGTCATGCAGTCGAGCGAAAGGGCCACGTACTGGACTGTAGCCCAGGGAGTGGCGTATTTCCTTGTCGGGGATTTCATCCACATCCTTTACTCCCTTCTCACACCATCTCCCCCGGTGATTGCGTTGTATACCACTTCTCACATCCCCGCCACTAATGCCTTTTTCTTTAGATCATTACCCTCCTCTCGCCTCGCCACTGTTAGCAATCGCTCAATCAGAAACGCCGGCCTCCCCGTGGTCCCTGTTGTGTGGCCGTTGCTCACGGGAAGTGAGGAGGCTTTGATCGGGTGCGTTTGGCTGTTTACTTTGATTTGATCTATGGGGTCCACATGCTGTTCAGAGTTATTGGCAAATTCGGGGCGCTGGTAACAGTGATCCACATGCCGCCCGGAGCAATTGTTGCTCATGCTTGGTGTGGACTTGTTGTGTTTCAGTGACAGCTGGAGTGTTTTCTGTTAATGAGGTGCTGTGCTGTACCAGTTTATGATCTGACAAGCACGGACGACTTGTTCAGGCCTCTCCCCTCCCCGTTGTTCTCCTCTCTTTATGCTCTTCCCGTCACCTGACGTCCTCGTTCTCTCCTTTTCATTGGCTCAGTGCCTCGCATTAATATTGTTCTCCTCTAATAACTTTCCCATCTTTCAAACTTTACCCCACCTGCCCACTGACCTCCATACCTCACTCTCTTGCACTCTCCATTTGGAGGAGAGGACTCTTGTAAGCCCTAGTAACAGAGGTTAATCCTCTCTTATTAGAACCGGGATTACTGAAGGGGAAGGGACGGGAGCAGGCGCACGGGGTGGATGCTAACGCCAACTATAAATGAAGGAGACCGACAAAATGCCATGTCTGACATAAAAGGCTTGTTCACGCCACAAAAAAAGAATTATGTAGAGAGTTAAGATGTAAAAGCCTCAGTAGTTTTTCAGCAGGCCTTCGGTGTACTTGTTTAGCTGTAAACAGCTCTCGCATTTCGCACACTCTTGCAGCTAGAAAAAAAAAAATAGGTCATCCAAGCTCCCACTTAAATATGAGATGTTACATAATTTTACTTTAAATTTGAAATGAACTGCTTAACATTTGAATTGAACAACAGGAATAGATCATTGAAAAATGTGCTTTCTTGCCTGAGGTCACCGTGATGAAACTGAGCTCATAAGGATATAAATTATTATTCAAAGTGGATAAAGCTAATGTGAAAGGGGTCTCTTTGAGCGAATCACTTGATTCTGTTGATCTACTGAGTGCTTTAGCATCTTTTAGCTAGCAGCCTTTTTTTTTACTTTTATGTGTCTGACTTTGATTTTCCTTTTTTTTTTTTAAATTCTGTCTCATGTCAGACAGATAAAGTTAGCTCATAGCTACTGAAGTCAGTTTTCTTTTGCCTCTACAGAGCTGGATTGTGCTTGTAAGACGTTTTAGTGACCAGTATGAAGCTAGAAGGCCTGAGAACATCAGTGTTAGGTGTAAGAATATGCTGTGACGTTGCATTGCAGAAGTTCTTCAGTTTTCTTTCTTCCTGCGCTGCAATCACCTGAGTTCAGTTCGTGTGCAGGGGGCGGGAAAATGGTGGAGCAGATATAGACGTTACTTTTATTTCTAGTGCGTGAAAGAGCAAGAGCGTGATGGTAAAGTGCAAACTGCATCCAGGACAGAAACAGCTGCATTACACTGCTAACACAACATCTGCAGGGACCGCATGCTAACGCAAAGCTAGCTGCAACCCAGAGTGACGTTAAAGCTGAGAGTATGCTGACCCCAGACCAGGCAGAGCCTGATCTTCCATGTATAAGCAACAAGTAATGTGTGATATACAGTATATATTTTTTGAGGATCTAGCTGTGAATGTTGCTCTCTGCCTGCTGTGCAAATGGTCACTCTTTTGGAAATATGTCAATGTTTCAAGCATGCGTCAATAAAAATGTGTTTATGCCGATTTAAATCCCAGTCTCAGTCCAAGTGAAATCAATATCGAGCACATCATCTGTTATAGTAATTTAATAACAGTCACACTGGTCAATTTATAATGATTTGCATCATCTACTGTAGCCCATTGAGTATGGGGAGGAATTGTATATGGCAATCATCATTAGTGTCATCAGTCTGGTACGGTTATGTGTGCCTGATTATCAGTTTAGGAGCTAAATCGATGTGTGATGTTTTGCGGAGGCTGAATTTTTTTTTGTTGATTTTGTTTTTTTTTTTTTTCTTTTTCAAACTTGAAACTGGTGGTCGAAACATGTCGGCACAATTCCTGAAGAATTCCGTCTGCAATTATTGCAAAATTCCACACAAAGATCATCCCTTCAAAGAGACCGGAAACTTTGCTTGGCAGAGGCAACTAATTCTAGCGACTGAAAAGGTCGCCTGTAAGCGACCATATGTTTCAGTGTTTTTTGTGGCTGCGCTGCCTCACACGTTCTAATCCCACAGGCATCGCTGGAAAACAAAACAAAACAACAAAAAACGAGCATGTCGTACAATTTCAGAGCTGATTAATCTCTCTTTTTCCAGCAGGCTCGTACGAGACGCAGCGCTCTCCCCTCTTTTCTAAAAGCCGGCGATGAGATGTTCTGTGTGTGTCTCTCTCTTCCACTAACCCACGTTTCCGTTGTGCTCTGTTGTTGTAGCTGTGAAATAAAGGCGGTTATCCCGTCATTAATCTGTTCTTTATTTTTTTCTTTCTCTCTCTCCCCTTCATGCCTAAAAAAAAATAGAAGTGGAACAAAAAGGTAACTAAATGCCAACAACTTTCCTGTGTCCTCGTCACCTGCATTTTCATCTGGGCGCATGCTTGCTTTTTGTTGGTGACGGGTCGCTACGGCAACTTCATGACATTTTGTAGGTTCATTGTGTTGTTCGCTAGTGTGGTTGGTTGTGTGATTCATGGGGAATATATATATATATATATATATATTTCAGTGAAACATTGTTTGGGGTGATACCTAATAATCATTTTTGTACGTACAGCAGCATCCAAAATATTAATTAACCCGCCGACCCCGCGCCTTCTTGTTCATCAGCGGTATCAGAGACACAGGTTCTGACATTACAGCTGCAGACCCGCTGAAATCTCATAACCCGAGCATGTTTTTATTCACCGCAATAACTGAAAATTCTTCCAGCTCTGCGTTATCAGCTGCATAATATTAAAGCAGAGGGGCTATACAGATTGATCAATAGCTTGTCCGGTCAGCTGTCAGCATTTTTCATTATAGCTCTAACATGATGATGACTATAACCTTCAGGGACTCAAAGAGTCAATACTATGGATAAATCATAGCAGCTGTATTCTTACTTTATCAGCACTGTATGATGCTGCAGAAACACATGCTAAAGCTTCGCTTGTGCCCCCCGGGGGCTTTGTACCCCGTTTGTAGTCCTACCTTTTCACACGAGCTGGAGAATTTGCTCGTTGTCAGATGTTAACAATAAAGATGGATCGAAGCCAAGAGTGGAAATGGAAGGAGTTTAGCTTTAATACCTGCTCCGTGTTATCTTTTTTAGCGCCAGCGTCGGTCGACGCCGTAAATATCAAACCGGATTCGAGTTGAAGATGGGAATGAAATCATTAAATGTGAGTCAAAAGCTCTGCTGAAATGGCTGGGTAATAAATTTTAGGTTTCATTGTAGTCATTAGTTAATGACGTATCGCTGAAACCCGTGGCAACGAGGATGAGCAATGAAGGTGAGCGGGTGGGGGAGTTAAAGCATTTTATAGAGATGACGGTGCTGCTGTGGTAACAGTTTGTGAAGTTCCCCATGAAAGCCATGTAAGCCTTTGTATCACTCCTCTAATATCTTCCATTCACTCCTCCATCTCTGAGCTTGCACCCTTTAAAAAAAAAAAAAGCATATTTTACAACCTCCACAGAGCCCAGTGTGCTGTCAGAACAAAGCTTACCGACTCTGACCTTGTACCCCAGCGCATCTTGTGTTTCTCAACCATAGAAACGGCCCTCTTAGCGTTTAGATGAGCGCCGCTGAGATGTGTGCCGAGGCTGTATGTCAACGGGATGCATCTCGCCACATTTTCACCTGCAGGTAGACAACATGTTTAATCTTAGGAGATTACAAGGGAAAGAAGCCTCTGTTTCTTTCGCTGTCTCTTCCTCAACGGAGCCCGCAGCTTTTACCTCTCAACGGATCCACGGCTAGAAGCTGTCAGCGCGCTGTCAGGCTGCTGGCCTATTACAGTGAAGAGAGTCTTCTCACACACACACACACATACTGTTTTTATTTCTGATATTCTTTGGGACCAAACCTGTTGAAAATGGGGGGAAAAAACAACTGATAATTGTGTCTTCCTATCGGCCTGTATTTCTTCTTCGTCTGTTGTTTTAGCTTTTGTTGCTACGTGTGTGTTAATGTTTATACAGTTTTAATTGGAATATTAAACTCTGGTTCTGTGTTGTTGTTGTAATTCTATATGCAGATACCATCTATTTAGAAAGAAAGAAAATTATAATTGCCTCAGTCCACCATAATCCATAATGAACTAAAATTGGCTTTCCGCTATTGACCCTCTCCAGCTGTATTGGCTTGGCCTAGCTTTATCAGATTTGAGTACAAACTGGTTTACACATAATTAGTTTATTGTGTGTGGGGCTGTAAATCATGTCACAGACCGAAAAAATGTCATGTAGATGAAATAATGGACAGGCAGTCATTATAGAGATGATGTCACTTTAGTTTGTTTTCTTTCCCCCAAAGCTTTAGCCTTGGTCGATAAGTGGAGCACAGCTATTTATCCCAAAATTTTTTTTTGGGGGGGGGGGGGGTGTTTATTGCTATTTACTGAGAAGTGCCACTGGGGTGCTTTAATGAAAGAGAAGAATGAAACCTGCTTTCTTCCCCGGCGCAATATCCGGATTGTGAAGCGAAGCCAGCGTGCGTAGTGTAAGTGAAACTGAAGGGAACTGAAATGGTAATTTGTGTGTTTATGTGGGCGAGTTAGTGGCGTTCAGGTAAGTTTCATCAGCAGCTCCCGACTTGTTGCTGCTCTACATTAAGTCAGGAGAGATAACCCTGACTTCATTTATTCTACCTTCCCTCCAAACTCAAAGTCAGTTTATTCAGAGACACTGTAGCTACTCGCCTCTGGGGTCCGAGACTAACCGGAGTAGAAGTATCATATATAGCAGCTGAAGACTACAGTAAGTAGTCGAAACCAAAGCAGCGCTCGCTGCACTGGAGACTCTGAAATGAGGAGAAGGGGTGGTTGTGTCTCTGTTGCTTCTGTCGATTGTGTTCTGTTTAATTTTAGCAATTAAAATCCAAGCACTTCTAATTATTTCTAATACTGTTCTTCGCACAACTCTTTTCCTGCTTTTCTGCCCATCTTAACGCAACAAAAGGGGTCGTGGCACAGATTTCAACTTGCTAAATTTTTGTCTCCGATTTCCTGTTTAATACCTGCCAATGTAACTCTGTAATTGTCTTTCCCCATTTTTGGCTCCTCAGTATTCCTGTGCCCAGGGCTTCTGCGCAGGGTGCACCAGAGTGAGCATCTCTTTGAATCCGACCACCAGTCCGGAGCCTGGTGCAAAGACCCTCTTCAAGCTTCTGATAAGATCTACTACATGCCTTGGACACCCTACCGCACAGACACCTTGACTGAATACTCATCCAAAGAAGACTTTGTCGCCGGAAGGCCAACGACGACCTATAAGCTCCCACACCGCGTTGACGGAACGGGCTTTGTGGTCTACGACGGGGCACTCTTCTTCAACAAGGAGCGCACGCGCAACATCGTCAAATTTGACCTGCGAACTCGCATCAAGAGCGGCGAGGCCATCATCGCTAATGCCAACTACCACGACACGTCTCCGTACCGCTGGGGAGGGAAATCGGACATCGATTTGGCTGTAGATGAAAATGGCCTGTGGGTGATTTATGCAACTGAGCAGAACAACGGGCGGATTGTGATCAGCCAGCTCAATCCCTACACACTGCGCGTTGAGGGGACCTGGGACACGGCTTACGACAAGCGCTCAGCGTCCAACGCCTTCATGATTTGCGGGATCCTTTATGTGGTGAAGTCGGTGTACGAGGACGATGACAACGAAGCAACGGGAAACAAGATCGATTACATCTACAACACAGAACTCAGTAAAGATGGCTTTCTGGACATCCCTTTTCCCAACTCCTATCAGTACATCGCCGCTGTGGATTATAACCCCAGGGACAATCTGCTGTATGTTTGGAACAATTACCACGTTGTCAAGTACTCTCTTGATTTTGGAGCGCTGGACAACAGACTAGGTAAGCACGGCTTCTTTATCTTCAAGTATTACAGTTTTCAGTATTTTTCTTAGAGTAACTTGGTAAATCTGACATGTTGTGCACCATCACACCAAATGCTATATTACAAATAAATGTCAAATGACCAGTTTTATGAGCAAATATTCCCCAGCGATGAAAGCTTTCTGATTTCAGCCCCTTTCAGACATTCATTCCTTTCCATTTATCTGATGCCATCTGAATGACTCACTTTTCCATAAAAGTCACGACGGTTAAACCTACAAATTTTTTTTTAACTGTAAGCCTCACTTTAGACAGGTGAGCTGTCACACAGTCACAGTTTGTGAGCTACACTTTTTGCCTCCTTTTCCCTCCTATAATAACTGCATGAAGGACAATGCCTGTGTAATTACAAAGTAACTACAGCATCAATGTTAATGCTATTCTATTCTATTCTGTTCTATTCTATTCTAAGAAGAATCTGACCTCATGCATCAGGCCATGGCCGTATAGTGCATAACACTGGATGAGCACTGTGCCTTGTTTTACTACTATATGAATGAATGAAATGGTGACGATTGATGCAAAAATGACCTGTATGGGTTCACAATGAGTTCACTGCTACACCAGTTGAAATATTTCTACTCCTTAATGATTCACCGGGTATTTTTAAAAATGATCAGCATGTCGTTTGTTCTGGCTGACGTTTTCTGTGAAGAACAGCTCGGCATGACTCGTCTTGTTTTTGTCAAATTTTGGTCAAACGTGGATAAACATATGTAACGAATGCATGGCTAGCGGCAGTCGGCTGTGGTGCGCAGGTTATTTCGGATTTTCCAAAATTGGAAGCGAAGGAGAGTTTAACATACTTTTTTTTCTTTAGCATTTCTGCGGCGTGCTTTCATTAGTCACGTGTAACAGTAAGGGGAAGGATTTTTTTTTCAAGCACTGAAGTAATAATTCTATTATCTTAAATTCTCAGGTCTGTGACACGTTGTGTGTTAAACTCAAGAGTGTTTTCCGCACATTCTTTAGCCACAGGCTCAGGGCTTTTATTCAGTCTGGCTGTTGACTTTAAAAAAGGAACGAGTGACTGCTCACATTAAACTTCCCAGAACTCTTTTGAAAAGTCTCATTTCTCCACTCCATTGTTCTTTTTATAAATTGGTGCTTGTTGGGAAGCATAAAACGGAGAAAAAGAACCTGTTTTGACACACCAAGGTAATTCTTTGCGCTATCTCATCAACAGCTCTAGTCAAAAATGTCACAAGTTATTTGACTGTGAAATCCCTACTCCTGCTTTCTCCTCTGGAGCTTTTTTTTTTTTTTTTTTTCCTACCTGCCGCTTGCCAGTTTAATTTATTTTCTCTAGCTGGCTGCTACTTTTCCCAAAATCTTTTTTTTTTTTTTTTTTTTTTTTTTTTACAAATTGAGCTCCGCTCAAACACACCCTGTAATGCATTCGTTCATTCAGCGGCCATGCTTACAGCGTTCACTTCTGGCGATGCACAGCTGTCCAAAGTATGATGTGTTGTAGTTAAGGGGAGTAGAACGGTGTTATGTGCCTTTTTATGTGAAATGGTTCAGCATTTATACACAGTGGTCGCGCATTCTGTCATGTAAAAACTCACACAAAGTCTCGGCAGTAGATCTCCCAGTGAGAAGTGTTTGATTGTGTTATTGGCTGCTGCTGCAGAATAGGCTGCCCTCCAAAGAGTCTGCTGCATGAATATAGATAGTAAAATGTTGCATTAAGTGGATGGATGGAGTTGGAGATCAAATATAAACATCAGATAAACAGACTGATTGAGGAATGAAAGAGTGACTGAATGGACTCCAGAGGAAGAAAACATTTAGTTTAAATCAACTTCTAGACCAAATGTAGGATATAGACTTAATCGGAGTGAAGCGCTGGCTGTTAGCCGTGCACGTCTTCCACGCAGTCGTCTCCTGAGTAGCCTAATTTTGGGATGGCGGGATAGTTACAAGCACATTGTTTGAATCAGCATCAGCGTACCACTTCACTGCACACAAATTAGTCTGCACTCGCAGCTGCATTGTATTGCTTCTTCCATTAATTTGCTAGTCTGGTGAGGATGCGCAGAGACTGGAAAAAATAAATGTGGCTGAGGAAACCTGGAAACATCTGTCAGAGGAATGCACAACAGTGAACGAGCTGCTAAAGGGTTTGAATCCTTTTGGCACCAAAATTAGATTTTTGTTTTTTTTTTAAAAACCTAAAAAGAAAGTGTTACTTGTAGTTCGGATCACTTTGAGCCATTGTTGTCGTTCAGTGAGGCCAGAGCAAATGAGTAGGTGAACCACAACGCCAGAACACTAGTGAGTCAAAAGCCAACGTGGTGTCTTCCTTTTTGCTGCAAACACGAGCTTCTGAAATTTGATCCGGGGTCATGATCACAGCGCCCGTTAACGCTTACAGAAAGGTGTCATCCTCTGATCCCGCTTACACAAGCTCATTTCCACTTGTGCTTCCACTTCCGTGAGCATGCCTGACCTGTCATGCCAGTGGAGCATGGTATATGGGCAACAGAGCAGCAGACACATGGGCAGACTCACAGCTGGGGCTCCATTGCCGTATGCCCAGGGTACAGCACATGCTACAGGGCAGTAGGTTGGGGCAGGCTAATGAAACCTGGAATTGCCAAAACCACAAATTTGGGCAAGCATTACAACCATGTCTAATTATTAAAACATTGATTTTTTTTTCTTCCATCTCTTAGCAAATTAAGTTGGATGTGCACAGTGGAGCTATGAGCTACACTAATCTGTCCACTCGCAGCCTCTTCAACAGGCTGAACAATATTTTGATCCAGACAGGATGCTTTTAAAGACAGATGATCTGTTCACAAGTGTGCTTGTCTGACAACACCACCGATAATTAATTTCACTGAACTTGTGGGAGAAAGTGTAGCTATTAGTAGGCAGATATAAAAGCTCTGTTACCACTTTTCATGATCATATTCGAGGCCGATTATGCGAGGACAGCTGAAATAAATTGCTGTGTTTTGATTTAAAAGCATAAAAAAAAGCAAAAATAAAGCTTAAGGACAGCACTACATACAGCTGGAAATGTTTAGCACAGAAGCATGAAGTCAAGTTTAAAGGAGAAGATTTAAAATGGGCCATCTTGGTAAATGAAAAATATCACAAAGGCCAAAGTGACCTCTCTAGAGCATGTTGATCTGACAGTAGTTGAGGCTCAACTATCCATCACCCAGCTCTTCAGATTCACCTTTTGTAGCGTTTTTCACCTCCCTCATCATTTGCGATTCAGCTCACTCATCTCCTCCACTAAGGACAGACTTCACTGGAATGTTTCAGGACAGAGAAGATTGCTGCCCAGCAAGTTGCGGCTCTGCATTAAATTAGTGTCAAGTCTGTTAGTTGTAGACTAGACAATCAACTTTAAAAAAAAAGAAAAAAAGATGATATTCCAATGAAACTAAATACATTTCATCATGTGGACAATTTTCTTACTGAAGGACTGCCATGGATAACAACTGAAAACAATCATCCATGAACAGCCTTCATCCTCTGCATGTCAACCTCTGCTGTGTCCGGTTGGTTAACCATCTCCAGTTTGGTCGTCTGTATCTGGAAGTCTCACAGGATCTTAGCTCGGTCATTCTTAACCACCTTTGGGGGCTGCCAGGTCATACTCAGCACAGATGTTCCTGCATATTATGCCGGCCGCTTGTTTATGGCGTTCTACGTATGCCCTGCCTGCTAGCATCTTGCACCCTGCTGTTATGTTCTGGATTGTCTCAGGGGCATCTCTGCACAGCCTCCACCTGGGGTCTTGCCTGGTGTGGTAGACCCCAGCCTCTATCAGTCTTGTTCTTAGAGCTTGTTCCTGTGCTGCCATGATTAGTGCCTCTGTGCTGTCCTTCAGCC
>JAVDPK010000549.1:47327-70514 GCA_034780415.1 Cichlasoma orientale | reverse complement strand
TGTTCCTGTGCTGCCATGATTAGTGCCTCTGTGCTGTCCTTCAGCCCAGCTTTGTCCAGCCATTGGTAGGATTTTTCCATATTAGCCACCTCTTCTGGCCGCTTTAAATTTTTTTCATCTTTTTTTTTTTAATTTACACCCAGGCATTGTTGAGTTTGTTTATGTAATCAAAACAGCGAGACTAAGAATGGAAGTACACGATTTGAGACATAGTATCTGTTTTGCCGTTAGTGGTGGATGATCTTGGAGATTAATATTTTTGTATGTATTAATTCTGATACCCCCCCCCAAACTTAGCTGTGAAAATGACTTTCTCCAGTCCTCAGCTTTACCAGACTAACCTCTGTGCTGTCTGCCACAGTGAGCATGAGGCGCTCACTGCATTAACTCCACAGGACAGCAAAGGCAAGGGCAGCCACATGAGAGAATTTGCCTCAGTCTCTCTCACCTGCTGCTGCTGCTGTCTGTAGCAGGAAGGCGCGATCCATAAGTTAGTATTCCGAGCTGCTTCCACAGCCTTGTGGAAGATCTCTATGTTTAATCTCACATTATTGTTAAAACCTTTGGATGACGTGTCTGCCGTGAATGGCTTTTAAGATGATCAATTATGTCTGTCATTAGCGTGTCGGTGACAGTTCACAGAATTCAGCGTTGCCTCCGTGGGCTTCGACTCATCTTGTGTTTCAGTCAGACACCCTCTCATGCCTGCGTGTGCCACTGCGCGAGTGACTGTTTTGTTGACTCATGATTGGTGCATTTGATGTGGCACCGTTGGTGTCATGGATACATTCATTGCCTGGCAATCTTGTAATTTTGCCACATGTTGCCATCTGGCCTGGGCGCAGTGCCAGCCCTGCTGGCCTGGAGAGAGCCGGCAGACGTGGCGCCCCGACCTTCACGCCGAAGCAGCCGATGTTTTGGACGTTCGGGCCATCTTGGCTGCATTTGGAGGAGCCTGACACATGCTAAATTGATTAAGGCTGTCTAAGTAGTAAATGTAGGCTGGCATGGTCGCTTCAGATCATCTCAGTGTGACTCAGTGTGATTTTAAAGGCACAAACTGTTGTCCTTTCTGTCCCATTGCTTATGTGCTAACTTTTTTTTTTTGACATGCTATTATACAGATCCAGAGATACCCTGCATTTGTCAATTGTCATCATAGATATTTTTTATATCCTTGCAATGCTTTAAGGAATATAATGCTGAGCAATTCAAACCAAATGCTACCGTTCGATAAAAATGCAGCCTTTTGCTTGCTGCATGAAGCCCTTTTTGATGTCGAGGCTTAGGAATGTAGGCTACATGCTTATTTGCAGGCGAGGCACTTATCACATGCCTGGTGCACCTCTCGCAGAGGGCAATTTTCTTCGAGGGAAAGTGCAAGGTTTAGGATTATAGTTGAAAATGATTTTTCTAACACATGTACACAAATGCGCACAGCCACCCTCACACCGCACACACGCGCACAAAACTCGAGCACAAATTCTTCTAGCAAACCCTTTAATGCTGCAACACAATGGGCTTCTGTTAGTAATGCAGCTTTAGATTTTTCTTTTTTTTTAAGCACTGAGAGAAGGAGCTCTTTGTCATTGTTTAAGAGCCTTTTTGAATGTGACAGAGCTGAGCAGCATAAATTGTGTGCCGTGTTTTCCTGATCTTAGTGCAGGTCTGTTTCTTTCTAAGACCGAATTAAAGGAAACCTTTGTCAATTCGGGGAGTCACGTCCACATATCAGGTAGTTCAGAATGTGGCATGCTCATTCGCTCGCTGCGATACCCCATTATATATCATATGCATCCTTCCTCCTGACTGGCCATCCATCACTGGCCTTGGCGGCTCTGCCTTGATCCAGAAATCATACACAGATCACCTGTGTAGTGAGAGGGGTGGCAGGCAATCCCTCAATTAAGGCCAACAACCAATCCATCTCTCCTGACTTGTGCACAAATGGGGAAAAACAAGTAAAATTCAAACTTCTTTTTGAGACAAATATGTGTGCTTTCTCATATCCTGTACACAAAATTGCAGTAAGATATGAAGGAGGGAGTTAATTAATGACCTGAAAAAATAATGCGCGTACAGTATTTGGGGTTTACAATCCAGGGGATCTTTTCCACCTCTCTAGTCTTTTGCTGCTCCCTCATGTGTGACTTTGCGTGTGTGTCTGTGTGTGTGTGTGTGTGTGGAAGCTGGTTTCTCTAGAGCCCCCCCCCAAAATTGCCACAGTAAATTTAACAGGCTCGGTGAGCTTGGTGGCCTCACAAGCTCAAAGTGATTTATTTTGGCCAATCAACCGAGTAAATCTGATTGGAGGCTTCGAAAGCATCTTTAACTCTCTTTATCACCAGTGTCAGAGTTTCTCTGCACAGATTGGCCTCATCCATTTGGCCCATTCTACTGTTGGTTGACAGTCTTTTGAAAAGCCTTGCTCGTTTTATTTTTTTATTTTTTGGCAATTGGCGAGACCTCGGAGGAGGATGTTTCCTCTTAGTGATTTTGCGGTTCCCTCCGCTCGTGTCCTCGCACCTTACTTCTTCCTCTTTCTGCTCTCCCTGATACGTTTGACGATGTTTGGCTGTGTCACCAGCCCGAGAGACTCAAGGTTTGGCTCTAAGAATAAAAACTCATTCCAGCATTCTTTCCTTGTAGCTTGATGCTAAATATGGATTTCTGTGGGGATTGAATGCATCCTTACCTCAACACTGTCTTTTATACTATAGATATGTAGATGCAGAACAGATTTGCATACGTCTTATTACCATGCTCCACTGGTATGGCAAATTCAGAGGTTTTTTTTTTGAGATGCAAAAATATAAATATAGAGATTAAATTCAGAAGATCCTGTTTTGCAAATGCACATGAGCTACATTCACATTAGGCAGAAACGCTGCTTGTTTACTGCACAGCTGTGTGGCTAATTCATCCTTCAGTACTTCAGGATAGTGCATTTGCAGGCAGACTTAGCTCATATCTCTTCTGTCATTTACCTCAAACACAGTGAGTGTCTCTCTGGGCCCGTGTCCGTGTGCGCATACATATCAGCCCCGTGCATACGCTTCTCCCAGCGCTGTGTGACCTCCATCGATGCCCTCTCAAGTCCTGGGAAGAGAGCTCGGGAATGAGAAATTAATTGCCAAACAATGCATGGCTCCCATCCATTATGGTTCTCATCATGTCAGATGATATCGAAGCATTACCGGATGTCTGGCTGCATAATTTACTGCACCTCCTCCCCACCACCACCACCACCACCCACAGCAGCAGCTCTGCACCCACAGCCCCAGTTACACTCCCTGATGGATTTGTGGGCTCGTCTCGAAAGGTTCCATTTAATGTCAGGACGACTTTCATCATAATCATCATCATCATTTTATTTTCAACCCATTCCCCCTCAACACACGAGGACGCGTCGAATTTCAGTGGGATTGTATGACATAAACATTAGGGAAATGATCAAATGAGGAGCTGAGTGAATAAAGCCATGAAAGTAATGGCTACTGATGTTGTGTTATAAAAGAGATGCCAATGCTTTTATTATTTTTTCTGTGTATGGATGGAAAAAAAATGATCCAAGATAAAAATTTTACATTATGACTCTGATTTATGATCACTTAGCTGTTGCCTGAGAATGAACGAGCTGCTGATGTCATGGTGAGCGCCAGTTCTCTTTGCCATATCACGTTGGGGCCACATTGGCCATATTAATTTTACATTAAACGTTTTGTCGTACAACATTTGGGAACACGAAACACCAATTAAACCTACGTAGACCTACAATTAAACCTAATTAAACCTACTGTGACTATTTAGCTTCAGCCCCCTACAATGATATTTTATACCAGTGTATATTGCCTGCTTGACTAACGACTTAGTTCACTATCCATTTCCTAGACAAAGAACTGATATTTGATCATTTGTAAGTAATCGGAGGGTTAAATAGCAGGCTCTGCAATCTAAATGAGGTACAGAGGAAATATTTAGCTCATCTGGCTGAACTTGTTTCACGGTGATGCGTCCATGGTCCTCTGTCTGCCCATCCATAATTCACAACTTAATCAAAACTTACTCACAATGATCACCTAATGGGCTATAGTGCACAAGCAAGTAAAGGAGTAATGTGTGTGTGTGTGTGTGTGTGTGTGTGTGTTTTTTTTTAAAAAAAGGTAGTTTGACAGCTTATTTGGAGATGTATAAAAATGCCAAATACATCAACTCAATTCATTGAAGAATCCAAAAGCACTTATGTGCCCCAAGAATGTCCAACTCGGATGGGCATCAGAGCTGCGCTGTGATTTGCTCAAGAAGAAGATCTTTTCACTTTCTCTTTACCTCCTGTGGCTAAAAATAAATGCTGACGTCAGAGAACAAGTAGGAAGCGGACTGAGTTACAAAGTGAAAGCGGCGCTCTCAGATCAAACAGCCAAATGACAAAAGTATCGCTATGGCCCGCTAACAACCGTGATCATGGATTTTGGCTTCAAGCGTGCTTCAGTCTAAAAATATGCGTCCCAGCACGCAGAAATCCCATTCTGCAGGCTTTAAACAGACTTTGAGAAAGTTAATGGGTGACATCACACATAGACTGTCAAGAATCTTCTGCAGTCTGCGATAGTCTCCGCCGAAGACGCGACTGCGCATAAAGGTTCAAATACTAAAATTAGGAGGTAATTGGGTTCAGCGCGAGGCTGCAAGTGTCACTTCACTGGCTGAGGCTCGTTTCATTTTTACCCCCAAGAAGCCCTTTCCACCCCTTTTGATCTCGATTCGGCAGAAGTTTCTCAGAGCTGCAAGTCCGCTCACGGTGCAGAAATGGGAAGTCACATGAACCGGATCCATTTCATAATAGCATAGCAGGTTTTTTTCCTGGAGCAAAGTAGAGGGGGCTTATCTAATTGTGGGAGCCACGAGCCCTGGGATACAGAGAGAGAGGCTAATTAGTTAGAAATGAATGCTTTGAAATGAAGCACAAAGCTCTGTGTGTGGTGGAAACAGGCTTCACGCGTTTGGTGGGGCGGGGGTGGGTGGTAGGGTGCAAGGGGGGGACAGAAGTGAGGCGTAAATGATGAGTGGAGCTTGCATTTCAATGAGAGCAGACGTCGGGAGTGCCCACAGAAGTTCGCGGCGTTTCCTGTGAACGCGGAGGTTGCTGGTTTTGGTGTACGAACATTGGGGACATTCAGGAGTCCTTAAGCTCAGAAAGCATGAACAGCTAGTAGCTGTTATTCATTTTAATCAACTTTGCAATGCCTTTGAGAATGCATCGAGGCTTAAATATACAGAAGAGAAATTACTTTGAGGTTTGATGTCATTTTATTGAAGCTGAAGAGGAAGCTGAAGTGCCCACTTTTATGAATGAAAGGCTTGTTGGCATAGGAACATTGTTGAGGCCTCATTCTTAAGGAATTATGATTATCTAATATATCCGAGGTATTCTTAAACACGATCTAACGTCATTATAATCATAGTGGAATGCTTCATACAAAGATCGCTATATAAGACATAGGAGTGATAAAAGAATTACCCCGGTCCATTAAGAGACTCTCAACCCGCAGTGTGGCGGGACAATCATGTCGTCCTGTAAGGTCACAGAGTAGTTCCTCGGGGCATGCCAAAGACCGGCTCACCTCGCCGGTGCTCCTGAGCTCAGTTTTTCCCCCGTTTCGCTCTCTCGTTGTCACTTTGAATAGAATGGGGAAGCTGGCAAAAGCAAAACAAAATGTCCTTGTGTTGTCTCCAAGGCGATAGTGCCTGCAGACTGTGGCTGCTGCTGCTGGCTTTTCTTTTCTTTTTCTTTTTTTTTTCCTGTGTTCATCTCACAGAAAAGATATTTAAGTTTGCTCAAGGACACTTTCTTTTTTTCTCGCCCCTCTGTCGTGTGTGTGTGTGTGTGTGTGTGTGTGTGTGTGTGTGTGTGTGTGTGTGTGTGTGTGTGTGTGTCTTTGCAGACATATTTAACATGCAGTATGTAGACAGGACATTCTGAAAAATAATTTGATGGTGGACTCAACGGGATCAAATGGAAGAAAGGAATTACATTCTAGACGAGCTTCCCGGTGACTTTAAATTAACCTCATGCCGTGATGGTTATATCCTCGAGTCATATTTCTCTGTCGTATCACCCGCAGCATTTGGGGAGGTTGGCGCGATGAGTTTTTATCATCACTGTTTTAAAAAGAATTAGTAAACTAAAAAGATCTCATTGTGTCTGACTTTGAGAGGCAGTTTGCGCTCCTCAGGTTTGGCGGTATTTGGCGACAAAATATTCAGGAGGCTGCTGCGCACAACATAAAATTTGTTGTTTCTGAGGGTTAAATGTCTAAACGGAGCGCCGGCACGACATCCTTTCTCGTTTGCACCAGCTGCTTACTTCCAAAGATATTCACAGACTCGACTTATGGCAGACAAATAGCTGCAATCTGATTTTCAAAACAAGCTGTCCTCCAAGCTGAATAACATTGCAACTATCTATAACAAGTAGCACCAAAAAAAAAAAAAAAAGTTACTAAAATAAAATATAGAGAGGTGTTATATTTTGGGCTAAATTTTTACTGAGGAAAATCAAGTCAGTAAATAACCTGTTTTAACAGTGAGAGTTAGCAGGTGGGATCTGACAGAATGATGTTGTGCAGTTTTGCATCTAATTTAGATGAAGTTAATCAGCTGTAAATATTGGAGTTCATTGAGCTTTGCGGCTGTTATGCTATCAGTGCTAACACTCCTGTAGTGTTTTATTTACATATCTGTGCAGGTTAACGGGTGATTCTAAACTGGTGGATGTGAGTGCGAATGGTTGTCTGTGTCTCTGTGTTAGCCCTGCGACAGGCTGGTGACCTGTACAGGGCGTACCGTGCTTCTCAGGATAAGCGGGATATGCAGTGGGATTTGTAACGACTAGCAAATGAAATTTAAAATTCAAATTTAAAAATAAGTGTTGATGTGTCCACCAGAGGGCCCTCTGCAACTTCCCCGTTGGCAACGCGCGTTTAGAACGCCGCAAACACAACGACCAGCCGATCCGAGCGGAGTCAGGCACAGCGATATCAGTCTGTCTGTCTGTATTTGTTTTGCAAGACGAACACATTATTCCTATTAGAAACTCCTCATGTGTACCATTTCAGAGGCTGATATTTTTACCGCTCGCGCCCTCAGAGTGCAACGCGAGCCCAGCATCGATTAAGTTGCCTCATGGTTGCCTGGCGGTGTTGTAAAGTTGGCATATTTTAGAAATAAGGTCATTCTGCTGATCTTTTTATATGTGGCTGTTAAAGTGAAATTCTAGCTTTTGCTGGGAGTGTGAAATACAAGCATAAAGCGTCCTGGTTGAGTACAGCGTTTTGCTTCTCGGTTTATTCGAAAACTATTGAAATGTGCATGGCTGAAAATAAAAAAAAAGTGAGAGAACAGATTTTGTACAAACAACTGGCCTACAGAAGCTGGTAGTCATAATGATAGAGCGTATAAAAGAAGACGTGGATGCAGCTGTTGTGGTTTTTGAACTGCTAATCTGAGGCCTTGACCTGACTTTATCTACTTACTGAGGGACTTCTTGTCAAAAGGAACAGCGCAACACTTACATAATTCAATTTCCTGATATCTGAGCGTGTCATGGTGGAGTGGGGGTTAGCACTGTCGCCTCTGTAATGCAGGCTGGGGTCTTTCTGCGTGGGTTCTGTCCGGGTACTCTGACTTCCTCCCACAGTCCAAAGACATGCATGTTAGGTTAATTGGTGATTGTGAGTGGCTGTCTGTCACTATGTGTTAGCCTGCAACAGACTGGCAGCCCGTGCAAGTCGTACCCTGCCCTTCACCCCGTGTTAGCTCACATAGGCTCCGGCACCCACCCCCCGTGACCCTGAATGGGAGAAAGCGGAAGAAAATAAATGAATGGAACACCATAATTAAAAACTACTCTTACATACTTAATACTCTGTTTTTCATGTGAGAAATACACACTTTGAATGGTAGTGTATTGGAGCTAGCATCTAATGCTTCAAAACACTGGCTATGTGTGTCTTTTATTTACAGTCTATTATCAGCAGAAGCCCAAATCCCCCTGACTGACTAAGTAATGGATCAATTCATTACTAATGCATTACGTTTTTTCTCAAATTATTTTATGAATAGTACCAGGAAGAATGTACTCTTCCGTGTGTATATTTACTCAGCAATTGTATTGTCTCATTCTACATTTTCACAAAAATGCAGGTTACCATAAACTCCACTTACACTGCTCTGCATTTATAGGTGGCTAAGCAAAAAAAAAAAAAAGTCCCTCAGCAAATATCACTCACAGTCACAATCACTTCTGTATCAGCATTCCTGACCAGTACAATCATCCCCTTATCCTAACAGGCCCCTCTGCACACCTGTTTAGCCACTGGCTTATCTGAGCTGGTGCACCGTGACCTTTACCGACCTCGATATGAGCAGTGAATATCCATGATCAGAGTTCCATCAGGCACTCTAATGGTTTTCTTTTACTACACGCGGTTTTAGCACCTCCAGCTGATTTCAGTTATAATGAAATACATTCCGCTTCCCTTTGCCAGGAATTTGGTGTGTCATATATATATATATATATATAAGGTTCTCATCATTTAGAATACAGATATGAATAAGCACAAATATGTTATCTCATAAATAATGAAATAAATAGACTGCTGCCCTTGAAGATATTTCTTCATCCCATTTCCGCGATCATTGCAGCTGAAGGCTGCTGCGGGGCAGATTGATGATGATGGTTAATAGGGGGGATGCAGGATGTAAATGGTGATGTCGTGGTCGGCCGGTGGAAGTGCTAAATAACTATTTGAACATTCATGCGATTTCTTTAAAGCCTTGTTGATGGGTGGTAGCGTCAGTTTATAATGCTGATGAGGGTTGGCATGTGACTGCCCGCGTGACGATACGTTTGCGCTACTTTATTTGAAGTATCTGCACCCGTATCAGCTTCTGTAACAGCACTCTTTTGAAATGTTTGTGTCTTCCGTTTACCATTGATGTTCTGCTATGTGTGCTAATTTGTTTCGGGTTTGTTTGTTTTTTTCTGCTTGCGATAGAAATTTAGAATTTGTAAAAAATGCATTATCGGGTCGTTGGGAGTAAATCGGCTCTGCGTGCCTTTAGTTCACATTGCAGCTCAATGAGGTTCTTGTTATAGTTCCACTTTACTGATGGAGTGCCTCCACGGGAGTGTCCAAGGTACCTGCAGATCTTAAAAAAAAAAAAAAAAACACAACAAACTCTTTTGTTAGCGAGAGAAAACAAATACTCAATCAGTCTGGAGCTCTTGCTGCGGCGGCAAACTATTTAATCAACCGTGGCTGCCGTTGAATGCTGTTAAGCGTTAAATGCATTGACTGCTGATAGAAGTCGGATGTCATTACAGCCTCCGGGGGCTTCTGCGTCCCAGCAGCGGCGCTAATTTATGCCGTCTTATTTTGCTTCTTCCAAATTTACCATACAGAGAAATTGTCCGATTGTAAATTGAATCACGGGGAACTGCGTTTCGGAGGGGACGTCTGTTATCGGAGCTCTCTGGGATGCGTGACGTCCATTACATCTGCCAACCTAAAATCGACCCTCATTAAATTTTGTTTTGCTCTCCTTTCATACAAAGATTAGGACCATTTGTCACTTCTGTCATCTTGATTGTATCTCTGCATTAGTCGGAAACGACAAATACCGCAAATTGCATTTTTTTTTTGTGCCAAGGTCCGAATTGTGTGTGCGTGTGTGTGAGACAGTGCACTCTCATTTATTTAAAGAGTCTACAGCAAGCTTTCTCCTTTCAAATCTCTTTCAGTAATAAGCTCATGACATACAGAAATGTCAGGGTAGCAAAAACAGTAATGTATAAAGAGTAATGCGGATTATACATATTATTAAAATAGAGTAAAATTTCCATCGGGCACTTTTTTGTAGAATAAATCCAGGCTTCTGAAAATATATTATGAAGCATGGCCTCCCCATGTGTCCCCTGACCTTCTCTGGCTTAACTGAGTCCACGCATTCATAAAAAGCCTGTAGCTAAATTAATTTGGGACCTCTATTTTCCAATCAGGGGCCCAAGGGAAAGCTTCTAAAAGGGATAGGATGGATGAGAAGATGGCGTGATTGATGACAGGGAGTCAAAGAGTGGTCTGCGCATTTGAGTAGGAGGAAGAGGATTACCGAGCCGGTGTATGAGCACATCTCGGCGCTCGGTGGTGTTATGATAGCCCTTGTCCCCAACAGCTCAGGCAAACGGCGTCATTAGCGAAAACCTCCTGGAGTGTAACCACAGGGAAGACTCACATCCAGGAAACAGGTATTCCAGTTTGTCCCGGCTGACCTCGAAATAGCACGTAGCTGCAAAACCCAGCTATTGACTTGCAGAGATGTGCCCTCGTGAACAGACATATTTAGACTGCGCAGCTGGAGGTTTGTGTAGTCTGCGGTGCGTGTGTGTGTGTGTAAGCTTAGCCGACGGGGGTCTCAAACTAGACCAAACGCACACCCGTGTAAGTCACACCTGCCAGTTCCCGTTGATCCTCTTTGAACTATTTTCTTTAAAACTGACACACGGAGAAGGAGGAAAGAATAGAACCCCCATGGATACACTTAGGCATTTTTTTTTCTACCTGCACCAAAATAAATTTTCCTCAGAGACACAAATGAAGTGTATTTGGGAAAAAAAAATAAATCCATTTGCTTTCAAGTTTCTTTTTAGAGCTCGTTTTTCATTTGAATTCATCGGCTCACTTTGTCTTTCACTTTCTTATTTACTAGAAACATCCTCCTCGATAATGGTGTACATGGATACCACGACCACGACTATGAGGACAACCACTAGACCTGCTCTTACTATGACAACCACAACAACAAGGACCACCACCACCAAGATCCCTGCCACGACACCCGTGGTGGTTCAGTCACCACGAACCACATCAGCAGTGGTGGAACCGTACCAGACGGTCTTGGAAGGTTTGGAGCGAGAAGAAGTCAACGCGGCGCCGGTCACCGCCAAGCTACCAAATATCAGGGTGGAGTACTGCAATCCACTGGTGATGATGGATGTCTCCTGGCCCAAGATAAAGCAGGGCACAGTAGCCAAGATGCCCTGTCCACCTGGAACATTAGGTATTGTGTATATATATATATATATATATATTTTTTTTTTTGTTATAATGTTTTAGCTCACTTTGCTGTCTTTTCTTTCCCCTCGCCCCCAACCGGTCACGGCAGATGGCTGCCTCTCCCCGAGCCTGGTTCTGCTAGAGGTTCCTTCCTGTTAAAAGGGAGTTTTTCCTTCCTACTGTCACCAAGTGCTTGCTCGTAGGGGGTTGTGTGATGGTGGTGTTTCTTTCTGCTATTCTAGGGCTCGACCTTATAATAAAAAAACGCCTTGTTGTTGTGAATTGGCGCTGTATAAATAAAATTTAATTGAACTGAATTGATTTGAATTGAACTGAACTGAAGGGAAAGTCAAAGCAGTTTCATACGCCTTGACATGAGCGTGTTTGGATGGGGCAAGAAACATGTGCAGCAGATCACTAAGTTTTAAACAAACCCCAATGTGAGCCAGACTTGTTTGGAAGATAAAAATTTATTCATTAATCTAGTTTTGGCCCACAGGCCAGCGATTCCCTGGCAACCTTTGGTCGCTAGGGAAAAATGGACATTCCCCGACCAGTTAGCGAATAGTTGCTCAAGGTTGCTGGCTGTTGCTAGATGAAGTTGGTTGCAATGAAAGTGCTGTACCAACGCTGTGGTTGCTTTGGCCACTAACAGATTGCTGCGGGTTTGCAAACACTCGCTAACGAACCATCAAGCTTGAAAAAGTGTGACACAAATCGAACAAGGAGAACATTTGCCTTTAAAGGAAAAGTTGTGCCTTATCGATGAAACCAGCACATTTCAAAGGGCACAACTTTTTGAGGGTGAATGGCTCAGTTTCAAATAGTTGCCGAGCGTTTGCAGACAAGTCGCCGCTTTCCATACACACTGCTGGCCACTGCTGCAATCTTCTAGCAACCAAAGCAATCACAAGGAGGTTTTCAGTGCAGCACTGTGTACCGCTTCGCAACTAATTTCACCCAGCAACAGCAAGCAACCTCCGACAACTCGCCAACCTGTCAGGGAATACACATTTTTCCCTAGCGTGATTACCGGGGGGGTTCACTGATGGGTCTCTAGGCCTGTGTGACTGGGCCTAAGGTAGTGTATTGCCTTCCCAGTGAGCTCAGTGATACAAAAGGTAGTAGTTAAAATTATCCATGATGTCCAATGTAGACATCCATAACAAGCCTACCCACACACACACATATGGACGAAACTGAACTTGGTGCTTAGCACTGTTGCCTCACAGAAAGAAGGTCCTAAACAGTGGCTGTCTGCTGTGCTCAGTACTTGGGCATGGGTTAAATGTAGAGAATTACAGTAGTTTCCCTCCAGGGATCAATAAAAGGATATCCATCCAGGCTGAATTTCCTTACATTTGCTCCGTACAAATAGCATAAGTTATCCTGTGCAGTGCAGTTGATGACGTTTTTAGTGCGCTCACTTTTTAAGGTTTTCCCCGGAGAAGTGATTTAATTCTCCGGCCAAGCTGTTGGCTTGTCCGTTGCTGTTGTCGTCATCATTTTTGCTGTGAACGCTGTAGCGCTGTAACTGTTCTCCCAGACCTCAGCAATTTCTTTGGTCCAAACTAGGAAAATAGGTTTGCACATGCCACTGGACCTCACATGCTTCACGCTAGCACATGGTTTATTCATTTTTTTTCTTTCTGCCGCTGACATAATGCCAATGACATTTCAAATGATGACACATAGTTGACCTGATTACTCATTCTAATTCTCAGAGATTTCCACGCTAAAAACCGAAAGTGCTCTCTTGATGAAGTATACGTTTGTGCTGTTTCGTTACTCGGCGTCTGTGTGAGGATGTCAGCACTCTCCTTAGGAGACACAGTCTACTGTGAGCCTCTTCGCCGCGACGCTGTCGCCGTGTGTGTTTTGTTTATGTTTACACTCCCCCCGCAGCACTCGTTCTCTCGCTTCCTGTCCTCCCTCCTCACTCTTTCTTCCTGACTCACTGATGCACAGCTAAAGATAGCTTAGCATTGCATCTGCGTGGAAGCTGGTAACTAGTGCACCGCACGGCCATATTTACTTCTTGTCTCTCAGGGCGCAATTCGTGTAATTAGTTAGCGGCTAAACACATTTGTGTTCGGCTCTTTTGAAAGGGCTGCTGCGCTTCATTTCTCAGGCGCCAGACCTTTGTTTGTGTATATCTCGTTCCGGCTTTGTCTTTGCATCAATACTAAGAGAATGGAGCTGTGAGTGCATTGAGATAAAATCAGTGTTGCCCTGCTTTTGATATAAAAGCTTTACCTCAGAAAGTAAAAATGTCTGAGTGCTGACCCCGGGGGGAGCACTTCATATTTAAATGGGAGCTGGCTACAAGCAAATTATTTTTAGGCCAAGCCTCTAATAATATACGGATGAAGATTATAGTCCCTCCATCCATTTTCTTAACCACTACCGCAGTTCAGGGTCGAGAGGCCAATCTGTCGCAGGGACAGATTATGGTGCATTTTTAAAATTTAGAGATAACGTAGGAAGAATTAAAGCATAAACATGGCCGAGGGGCAACCTACAACCTTCAAGTAGCCAAGTTGTTGCAACTCAGTGGCAATAATGCATTATTAAAATATTAAAAAGGCTCACTATCATGTTTTTTTTAATAGATTGCGGAATGACATCACATCCCCAAATCCTGCTTGAAGGCTGGAAAAAGTCTATTCATTTCATTAATCGGCACACAGATTCAGACCCACACATTTACATGCAGTCTTCATTAATGGGTAGCACCAGCACCCATCGAGACCTCACTAACAGGCATCACATGGCAAGATAAGAGGAACACATACCCCACCTCCTTCTCAGCGCACTCTTCAAAGCCGTTGCACTTCAGACGGCACTGCCAAGCAGTACACAACTGTGTGAGCTTCCTCTGCCACTCTTTGAAAGTTCCTCGAGTTCCCCTTCCATCTACCATCACTTCGCCCGCTGTCATTCCCCCTACATTCCTCCGACTCCCTGTCTTTCTCCCCGTCTTTTATGCTCCTTTGCCCCTTGCCTCTAAATATAGGCGGAAATACAGAGTCCCTTATCTTATAAACCCATCAAACATACAGCTGTCCTAGGTGGACTGGGGAAGGAAATTATATGTCAATCAAAACTTCTATCTGTTAATGCCGGCCGTCTCACCCTCCCTTTAAGTACAAGCAAGGGCGATTTAATGTCAGCGTGTAGCCTCGCTGATGCCAGCTATGAAAATACAGAAGCAAATCATCCGAGGTGCGCTGCAGAGCAAGTCAACAACAAGCTACGCCGCACGCGCTGGATTCAATGCACGATAACATATAAGCAGGCGCTCTAATATTTCTATCTCGATGCCATTTTGTAGTAAAAATTAGTGCATCTGAAAATGATGATCGGTATAGCAGATTCAGAGAAGCTTAACAGATATCGGTCGACGTCTAGATGTGCATTTGTCAAAATGGAGCATTTGCAAGGAACTCACTCACCGGAGCACATCTCTGTCAGCAGAGAGCCCATCTTAATTGACCTTCCTGATGAATTCAGCTAGGGCAGACTTAATTGGTACCTATTTTGGTGCATTTTCTTTCTTATGCAGGAGCTGAACTGTCACACACACATGCAGACACCGTCTGACTTTTAATGATTAAATACAGACGCTGTCTGGGCAACTCCAACTGGCCTCGAGTGAAGCAACTTCATTTCAGTCACCATAAGATAAAACCATCCAATTACATTCGTCGACATCCATTAATTTAATCACTGAAGAATTTGGGCTTCTTGGGAGTTGTTATTTGGAGAAGTTTTTTTTTTTTTTGCAAATAAGAAAAGTACTTGATATACAGAAGAAAAAAAAAAGTGTGTGTGGGGGGGGGGGCAAAATATGGATAAACAAACACACACAAAGACAGGTGTTACAAAATGTGTTACTTTTTTTTTTTTTTTGCAAACATTATACCATACCACTTTATTTATAAAGCACTTTTAAAAACAGCAGGGCTGACCAAAGCAAACATAAAGGACAAACACAGGCCAGAGGCTAAAAAGATGCAGAAACAGTAAAGAGCTGGAGAAGAAATACAAAAAAACTTAAAATTACAGTCAAAATCTCACTCTGGGTCAAAGGCCAGGGAGTAAAAGTGTGTTTTTAAACGAGATTTAAAAACATCGAGTGAAAGAGCCTGCCTGACGCGCAGCGGCAAATCGTTCCAAAAGCTCCATCACCTCTAGTAAAAGCATCTGGCCTGCTGACCTGAGGGAACGAGACGGGACCTACGGGTGCAGCAGTTCAGATGGATAAAAAGGGTGCACGACCGTTAAGAGACTTAAAAACAAATGAAAGGGTTTTTAAAATGGATTCGTAAATGAGCTGGAAGCCAGTGGAGGGAAGCTAAAATTGGAGCGATGTGCCTTCGCTTGCTCACACCGGATCAAAATCGAGCAGCAGCATTTTGCGCCAGCTGTAGGCGAGCGATGGAGGCCTGGCTGCATCGCAGGAATCAAGACGAGACGTTCTAAAAGCGTGCATTAACGTTTGCATTTGGAGAGAAGACGCTTGATTTTTGACAGCCGCCTCAACTGGAAAAAGCAGGATTTTACCACTGTGTGGTTTGCTGATAATCTAGTAGTTAATCTAGTAAATTTGATGCCATTATTCCCACAAAGCCTCTTAACGCTCCTCTGCCTGTCTCTCCCTCTCTCTAGGTGTGGCTTCGTACATGTGCGTCGGCCCCGAAGGATACTGGGACCCCCAGGGGCCTGACTTTAGCAACTGTACCTCACCTTGGGTCAACATTATCAGCCAAAAGGTAAGGAAAAAAAAGATGCACATATTTAGGTATAAGGTAATATTCAGGAAGTGGGGTTTTTTTTTTGTGTGTGTGTTTTTCCTGATTAGCAATTACCACACATTTCTCTTTGGAATATAATGGTAGGAAAAAGCCTGAAGATCGCCCGGAGGATTTGGCATTGAGCTTAAATGCTATTTGGATTTGGTTCTAATAGAACTGTGCCCTTTTACCTCGTACTGAGAAACATTCGCAGCAGATCACAATGCACATCAGGGATGTGTATATCATTTGTACTCTGAGGACTTTAGTTTTTGTGGGTTTTTTCTTTTGTCCTATTGTCTCTTCTTAATTGGTCCATTAATGTCATCGATTAGCCAGAGGCTTTACTCAATAGAAGGGTTATTCTTGTGTGTGCATGTGTTTGGTGTGGGCGGTTGGGTTGGGTTGGAGTGAAAACCAATACCACAGGACCGTAGTCTAATAACCTTCTAATAACCTGTGGGTAACAGCTGATGTAGACCACTTTCTGTCTTGCATGATCCAGCGGTTATTTGCATTCTATACTTCTCAAGCGCAAATGATTTGTATCGCCTCCTCTGCAGGCGAGTTATTATGCAAAGCTCCATATAAAGCCCCCTTTGTTAAAATCTGTAATGGAATCGAATCTAAAGAGAAGGTTACTGCGAGTGAGGATCAGGGTTCCAGGTTATGAATTGCAGGCAATGTTGAAAATGTTCTCCCTTAAACTCATAGGACCCCGAGGCGTTCATGTTAGAACACTTACGCTCTACTCAACGGCACAAAGCTCAGCCCATTAAACAAACGGCAGTTTGCAGATATGGATGGAGAATGGCCGTTGGGTAACGAAATAGAAGGCAGGGAGATTATCAGGTGCATTTCTGTGGCGTGCGGCCCCATTTCAGCAGTGCAATAACGCTCAACAACTGGCTGCTGTTTGGAGAAATTAACCACAGCAACGTTCTTGCTGCTGCTGTAGAGAGCAGCTCGCTTCAGAAGTAACAGTGTGACTCTAATGTAGAGTAATGCCTGTTAAAATCTACAGGAAGAAGTGACAATCAAAATGTGCATGTATTTTTAACAAAGGCGCTATTAATCTTTTTTTATTTTTAAAGCAAATCACACTCCGGCAGTGCGCCTGTCGCTGCAGAGACAGGAAGACTCTAATGAAGATCAACCTGTCAGACAACTGGAATGCCCATCTGGCACTTCGTTATTTTATATGTGGAGCCATTGTCCTGTATGTGGCACCGCTCATTACCAGATGGCTCTCAAAATGAGAAGGGAAGATATAAAAGCACAGAAAAGGAAATGACACTAGAGAAGCAGAAAGAGGGAAGAAAAAGAAAGAAGAGCTATTTACCTAGCATCACCCCCAGATCCCCTCATTAAGAGACGAGAGCAGGGAGGGTAAAGAGGAAAGCATCTTCCAAAGAAACATTCCTCTGCTTACACCTCTGTAAAGACCAATTTAAGCAGCCTAATTGGTTTCACTAATAAACTCACAGGCAATGATAGTAGGTAATGTCAGGGTAAATCAGGATGATCCTGCTTCAGCTGATTCCACTGCTGTTTTGGAGCTCGTCTTACCACTCGATTAGTTCGATCTTTAAAGGTTACAGACCCCGAGCGTTAGACCAAAGAACTTTTGGGCATCTAATTAAATCCAGATTTCTTTACGTGACCGATGATTACATCATTTCCCGCTGTAGTCATCGGCGGATGCAACATGCGGCGCTGTCTTATCGGTCACATCCAATTGCTTACAAATTTCAAACATTATTCATCAAAGTCGTCAATTTCTCAGTAGCTGCGTCCTATTATTTGCAAAGAATGTGGCATCCTGCTCGAGTTCTTTCTTTATCATTTAAATATCTGTCAGCAAAGTGCATCTGGCGCTTCATTATTTTATATGTAGAGCCATTGTCCTGTATGTGGCAGTGCTCAGTGTTTTTTTGTTTGTTTTGTTTTAATAACAGGCTCTTAATTGTGATGGTTATTGAGAAAAAATGGTTTGTTTTGTGATTTGGAGTAACTGTCAGTGGTAGCTTTAACCGGCTAAGTAACCTTGCTGTAGCTTCTTGTAGTGCCGCCTCCAGTTGGTGTTTTAATGTTTTTAATTTGGTAGGCATACCATATTAAGTAAACAAACAAAAAAAATCTCAGAGTCTCTGCTCGTAGCTTGATGTCTGGTCTCTGCCACTGGAAGTAAGAATGCCTGGATATAAAAAGCTAGTTTTACACTTTTGCTGGTACGTTTCATCAGCAAAGGAATTCAATGCACAACCTCCAATATTTATTTATAAGTCCCATGCATCCCATGCATGTGAAGAAATGCAAAACTTGACAGACCTACAATACAGTTCAAAAGTCTTGAGCCACCTTTCATTTCTTTATAGTTTGCTTCCAAGGAGCCAGACTTTCTTGTAATTTTTTAAAGTGGTCCTGAGCGACGGATCTCCAGGCTTTCTGAAGGTCTTTGGCTGCTTTTTCACTTATTTTCAGTCCAGTCTTTGTAGCTGATCATTGTCATAGGAATGGCTTTTGTTTGTTAAGCCACCTGACACTGACCTATAGATCATTCAAGCATTAAAAAAAGGCACTTAACTCAAGGCATGAACCAGTGTTGTGTCTAAACATAATAGACAACTTAGCAAAGAAGCATTTTAAATGGTATCTTTAGGCACTTTGTTACTATCATCCTGTCAAACACTAATTTATTCCCATTTTTTTTAGTTGAATCCATGAAAAATGCCATGGATAACACAGTTTGACAGGTTTAAAATAATATTTCTGCACCAACAAGGTGATTCCCAAAGAGCTATTAGCCAAAAACCTGGTATATCACAGCATGGTTTGCAGTGTGCCCTTGAAAAATTAGAGGAAACGGGAGAAGTGGAGGACAAAAAAAGGAGTGGCGAGCCTAAAATACATCTCATACAGCAGATGAACAGCATCTGAAAGTCATGTCCTTAAGAAATAGGAAAAAAATCTAGCAACCTGATACAGTACCTGAGAGATGTATCTGGCCCTTCAGTTGATCCATCTACTGTTCACTGAAGCCTCATCAGAAATGGTCTCAGTGGAAGGGTGGCTGTCAGGAAAACATTCTTAAGGAAGGGAAACAGAGAGAAAAGGCTGAGGTCAAAGGCCAAATTACACAAGAACTGGACTGAAAATCAGTGGCAACAGGTCTGATGGAGCGATGAATCCATTTTTGGTTCAAATCATCCATTTCTACGGCGGAGGTCAGGAGAGAGGTCTGCAGCCATCAGGCACAGCCACAGTGGAGGCTCTGTCATGGTTTGTGGCTGCATTTCAGCCAGTGGTGTTGAGGATCTTGTCAAAACTGATGGAATTATGAACGCTGAAAAATACCGTCAGATTTTGATCCACCATGCAACACCATCTGGAAAGCATCTGAGGGTGCATTTCTCTCAGTGGTTTTATGGATCTTGTCAAAATTAAGGGAACTGTCTGGAATTTGCAATACCATCTGGAAAGCATCTGATTGGCTTCAGTTTTTCAGTATGACAATGATCCCAGACACACTGCCAGTGCAGTAAAAGCATACCCGGATAGAAAAACACACAATGGAACCCCATCAGTCATGGATTGGCCTCCCCAGAGCCCGGACCTCAACATTATTGAAGCAGTGTGGGATCATCCTGACAGAGAACAGAACAAAAAATCAGAAACATCCAAAGAAGAGCTTGTCTGAATTGTACCTTCTCTGTTTTTACCTTATAAGCTGTATTTCCATGTATGTTTGCACATGTTTCAATAAATCGCTGTACCCATTTCCCATTATCCTAGCAAAATATAATGAAATGATGGGCAGCTCAAGACTTTCTCGCAGTACCATAGTGAAAGTAGCTAAGCTATGATTGGACGATGACAGTTCAAAGGAGAGTTTTAGAGAATGTCAAAAGCTATTATTTTACGGTATATAGACAGTCAGGTGAACTGTTTCTGTAGTGAAAATTGGAAGGAATGGTTGAAAGATGAAAGGTTCATTGTGCAAATCAAGTAAAGCAATCATTTTCGAACAACAATAAAAGGCTGATGGTGAGAATAATAGTTCTTCTTGTCAAATTCTGACACAATCGCATAACTTGTTGAACTTAAGGAAAAATATGTACACTGCTTCCCCCCAAGCTGCTGTGCTCTCTATTAGTTTTTTATAAAGGTGTAAGGCTATCTTGGGAAATTCCTTCAATAGCCTCATAATTATGTCCGGATACAATATTGGCTCCGAGTGTTCACTCGGCCGAGTGTCGTCTCACCACATTAATTGTGTGCAATATTGCATCAGTTGCAGAAAAGGTTTAGGTTAAACGCCTTTTATTTTAGGGGGGCATTATATATGAATGCTGCAATTTGTCATGCTTTCCAGAGTGTACTTTTTGAATGCCACAGCAGAAAAAACAAGGACCAGGGGTTGCTTTGATTTGTGTTTAGTTAGAGAGAAAAACCCAGTACGAGCCCGTCGCCTCGTTCAAGTGGCTCACAATTTCAGGCTTTAACCGGATCGCCTCTTCTCTCGCTACTCTGTCCGTTTCCTTAGATAAAAGCTGGAGAGACAGCGGCGGTCATTGCCCGAGAGCTGGCAGAGCAAACCAAGAGCAATCTCCAGGCAGGGGACATCACCTACACCGTGAAGGCCATGGTTCAGCTGGTGGATCTGCTCGACGTGCAGCTGAGGAACCTCACACCAGGTGGCAAAGATAGCGCAGCACGGAGCCTCAATAAGGTATTGGAAGAAACTGGTTCATATATAAAAAAAAAACAACCAGAAAAAGAGGAAACAGCGCTCCTCCTTTCTTTTGAAACATTTTCTAGGCTGGTTAAACATGACCTGCAGGGACAGTGACCTACCCCTCTGGTTGTCCACATTGTTCACATCAAGGAGAAAGCAGAAAATGAAGTAATATTAGGCGAACGATTTTACTTGGTAGAGCCACTTTTGTGTGTAAGCATCCATTCATTCTGACCGTGAAATTCCCAGTCTCGGGGCCTGCCTACCGCAAGGCTTCAATCCGAACCCGAACAGTAGGTATTCTTTTAATGATCTGCTGCTTGGCTCTGTGCTGTCAAATGAAATGATATTCACAGTATTTTTCCTGTAGTCTGGTGCATATTAAAAAAAAATAATTCAAGCACTTCTCTTACATTAACATCACGCGTTAAGTGCAATCAGTTTTACGCTGATGCGGTTTAAAAGATGTGTGTCGTGCTCGTCAAAAAGCGCAGCTTTTGCCCCACTTGATTTTTACTAATGGGACAGGGGTGAGAGTCCATCGGGGTGGATGTGTTCGGCGAGGGTGTGGAGCATTTCGCATTCGCTGAACTTGAATCGAATGTATTTATTACCCAGTTCACAGCAGAGCACAGTGAGGGGTACTCAGGCAAAGCGAGCTAAAAAATACTTTCTGTCTGCTGAGCAGCCAACAGAAAAGCAAACATCAGTGAAACTCAAAATGTCACTCGTTAATTTCCTGGAGCGGCATCACTTGTAGACGAACACGAACACCTGTTCTCAGATTGCTTTTTTGGGACTGTTTTTTATTTCATTGCCGCAACAGACACAGATGTCCCCATCGAGGTTTTAGTGCCAGTTTTCTCCAATGGAGAGGGAAGGCTGTAAAGATGGCCAAAAAGGCCTCAGAAGGGAACTTGATGAGTAAAATCACATCGAGGAGCAACTAGAGTTTATAATACCTCTTGAAAAAGAAAAAAAAAAAAACCCGAAAATAAAGGCTTCACATAAAACGGAGCATTCAAGGCAGAGGCGACTGTTGTGGTGGAGATTGCCATCTAGTCTTTAGTCTCTTTTAAAGTTGAGGAAAAGGCAGCCGTATTGAGGGGGTGGGAAAAAAATCCTTTTGCATCAGGGATAATTTATTCAAGAGGTCAGGGCTTACCAGTGATTTATAATTCTCTGTCTGCTGATATACAGTCCATTTTTGCACTATGGTGCATCTATGGAACAAAAATGTCCCTACGGGTTTGTTTTTTTTTCTTCTTGCGCTCCGCATCCTTCGCCAGTGAGAGCTCTCCCAAAGGAGACGCCGGAGCCCGCAAAACTCTTCTTCTTCTCTCTCTCTGCTCTGGCAATAGCAAATGTTTAGCTCTTGAGTTCAATAATTTTGAAACAATCTGCAAAGAGCTAAGCAAATTAAAGATTTTTTTTTTTTTTGGTTAATATAATGAAGCACGGCGGACTTTGCCAGCAAACAATGAAAGGATTGAGTTGGCAAACGGTGAGATCAGTGTCGTTTTCATGATCAAAGGGTAGCTGGCTAACGGTACGAGCGGGAACCTTTCCAGAAGAGTGGGCTGTGATGTAGAGCGAGAGGCTCCTTTATGGGGAAATAGCACTCTTTGGAGCTAATCTGCATGGGATTTAGCATGGTACTAGAACCTATCTGTTAAGCCACACAGAGGCTCTGTGGACTACACCGCCTGTATCAGAACTCAATTAAAATGATTCACTCCCTGTGCAGTTCTGACAGTGCCTGAGCTTCCTGTCGTTTTTTTCCCCTTTTTTTTTTACAGGTATGCTAAAATGCTATTAGCATTAACTCTTCTTCAGTGGTGGCAGAGGTTTAATGGATAACTCCACCGTGTCCTCTTGGGAAATTTCTCAAATAAAACATAAAAATGTGACAACCTAGCCCTCAAAGTTAAGAGTGTCATACAATATGCTTTCCCCCCACTTGTCTTGTATGTCTAATTTTAGAGCTAATTAACACAAGTCTCTAGTTTTTTGGTTTTTTGTTTTTTTTTGATATTATACAGTCATTGTACCAAGTGCTTCTCATAAAATTGTACAGGGACTGTTTTAGTTTCTCGCTCACTTTGAAATCGCTGCTTCAAGCTGAAATGTTTCATGTGGAATTGCTCGACGTTTTTTTTTTTGCTAACTCTTGAATTTCTTTGGGTTGCAGCTGCAGAAGAGAGAGCGCTCGTGTCGGTTTTATGTTCAGGTATTTGGATCAAATTTTCCTCCCTACTTCCTGCTCTTCACCCCTTCATTGTGGTAACTTTGTTATGGTTTTCCACTTTTAACCACAGAATGTGAAATTTGGCCTTTTGAAGTGGCGCCCAGAGCCGCAGCCTCAGTCACTGCACGTGTTTTCCGTGTGCTGCGTTTCTGGTAACGCTTGCGTTAAATCAAAGGGTCAAATTTCATTTTCGTCATTGTCTCTAACTTTTATTTTATGTTTCACCCCCTCGGGGGGGGGGGGGGGGGGGGGGGGGGGGGGGGGGGGGGGGGGGGGGGGGGGGGGGGG
>JAVDPK010000549.1:21448-33820 GCA_034780415.1 Cichlasoma orientale | reverse complement strand
TAAAGTAAAAATACTCAAAAATTGTACTTAAGTACAGTACTCAAGTAAATTTACTCCGTTACTGTCCACCACTGCAGAGGAGATGGCTGAAAAGATCACAGAAGCCATCCAGGAGAGTGCGCTTGAGACAGCATGAAAAGCATAGACAAAGATTTGTTGAAGAAGAGGAGAGAGATGGTGAACAGAGGAACAACAAGAGACAACACTGAATACACTGAACTACGCAAGACCATCAGGAAATCGATGAGACGGGAAATCAGAGAAAACAACACTCTGAAGATCAAAAAAGCAGTATTGACAGGAAGAGGCCTGAAGAACGTTACCAACAACAAAGAAAGGTGTAAAGTCCTGATACTAGCATTGAAAGAGCAGGATGGAGGCATTCCAACCAACAGAGAAAGAATCCTTGATACATGAAACTACACGATGAAGTGGCACAAGAGATAGTGAAAGTTCAGGCCGATGAAGTACCTCAAATTTTAAACAGCCAATAGAAACAGCACTACACCAGAAGACGAACAACAAGGCACAAGGAGATGATCAGATTGTGATTGAAATGATCAGAGCAGGAGGAGAAGTAGCTTAAAAGAATATCAAGGAGCTCTTCGACAAAGTGAGACAGAGACAGTGCCCAGACAGTGGAAGAATGCCATCATCACACTGATTTTCAAGAAGGGAGACAAGACAGAACTTGCTAACTACAGATCAATTAGTCCTACTTTCACATGTTTACAAGATGTTTATGAAGATCTTGAAGAAGATTAAGCTGCACGCTGGAAGAACATCAAACACCAGAGCAGGCTCTGCTCAGCCACCTGCTTGCTGTGACACAAGTGCTCGAGAAGACTGAGTACTAGATTCCATTCTTCCTGGCATTCATACATTATGAAAAAGCATTTGACTCAATCACACACAAAACTGTATTTGAAGCCCTGAAGAAGCATGGTGTTCAAGACAAGTACATCAGTGTCATCAAATGTACAGAGAATGCACTGCACAAATATGAACAGAGAGGCTGAGCAGAAAGATCGGGATCAGGATTGAAGTTCTCCAAGGAAACACAGTATCCAAGGTCATGTTTACAGCAGCAATAGAAGAAGAAAAGACTCAATCAACATCAATGGAGAGAAGCTCAACAACCTTAGATTTGCTGATGACTTACTGTTTGCTGTGAGTGAAGGAAAGCTGAAAGACCTGCTTGAAGATCTAATTGAGGAGGGGAAGAAAGATGAAATGAAAATGAACAAGAAGAAAACTAAGATCATGTGCAACAAAATAGCAAGAAGAAATCAAAGAAAATGAGTTGTGATAGATGGTGAAGAACTCGAAGAAGTGACGCAATACAAGTACTTGTGAAGACTGCTAACACCAACAAATGAACAAAGAGATTGACCAAAGAGTTGGGTCAGGGTGGAGATAATTTGGTGAATATATCTCCTTTTTTTTTAAACCTGTCCTGTCTGGCAGCTTTGGCAATCACAATCATGATCCAAATGCATTGAAAAGATATTTGCTTTTCCTAGATCAGCTCTATAGATTCTCTATAGACTCCTCTTGTTAGTGTTTTTTTTTAATTGGGTGAGTGTGTATTGTATATACATTTAAATTCTATCTCATTGTGTCTTCCATGGAGGACTTATTTATTTGGACTATCACAACCATAGTCTATCTGCCCCCCATAATGACTCTGTACTGTGGTGCATTGATCAGTTAGCTCAGTAGACTCATGGTCTCTGCAATGAGATGTCATGAGTTTGAGGTTCCATCGCGATGGAATAGCTTTTCATTTCCTTACTCTTCTCACAAATACACTATAAATTAAGTATTTAAGGGGTCATTCACAATTATCAACATTTTCCAAATTTACAAAGAGTACTCTTTTTCAGACCCCCCCCCCCCCCCCAAAGTGTACAAAGAAAATATTGATCTTTTTTTCATGACATTTATTTTCACCTGGTTCTTTGGTATTTTAATGTAATAGATAGTATTAAAAACATCCTGGTGTTGAAAAATCTTGGTATCTAATATACTCTTTCCTATCTATTAAAACATTATTTGTTGCTGTAATAAACAGATATACCTATATGGTAGAATTTATAGGGTGCAATAACGAATTTGAATTTGAATTTTAATATGAGTGTGTACTGCACTGCAATGTACGCAAAATGTACCTGCTGCCACACTGTACACAGTGGCAGTGGAGCAATTTTTCATCTGAATAGCTGGTCTTGTGCCAAAAACTGATTTCCAGTATTTGTCAAAAAAAATTATTGCTGGTATTTATATTGTTGTAAATGACTTGTTGACCTATAATCTGTCAAGCATAGCTTAAACATTATCACTTATGAATGATATCAGTTCATTTTGAGTCGTGAAGAACATTCCTGTCACATGGTAGAAGCTGCAAACAGTTTTTGGCAGCACCGACCGGCAATGTTGCCAACTTAGCGACTTTTCAGACTCCCCTTCTAGCGACTTTTGTTTGTTTGTTTCTTTTTTTTAAAAAAGCGACTAGTGACAAATTTAGCAATTTTTTCTGGGGACATCTGCGACTTTTGGAGAGTTTTGGAGATAGGCCACAAAACTGAAATCCTCCGCTTTCGCCGTGTTGTGTGTACATACAGCACTCGTACTGCGTCCCTACGTACGCTGTGGCGTCACCCAGACCTCGCTTCGGCACAGAGGGGGACACGCCCCACCCACTCCCTGGACCTCGATTCGTCCTTTAGTGACTTCTAGCGACTTTTGAGACAGTCGACAGTGAGTTTTCTACACAAAAGTTGGCAACAGTGCCGGCCACCAATCACCAGATTACGCACAAATATAGATGAAAACATGCCAGGAACATGTAGAATTAATGTACATACCTTCTGAATAAAATCCATCATCGCTTTACTTCGTACAGTTTCCATTTTTGATTTGACTTTTTGGAACAATACTTCCACTTCCTTGTTGAATTTATCTCCCGCGGCTTTGGCTGCTTTCCACGCCTGCTGCGCGGCACTCGCAGCTTGTTTCTGCCTAGTATCATCAGTAGAGTCTGTCTGTGAATCGATGATGGCCTATTGTAGAGAATTCAATGAGGCCTTTGAATTGATCTGCCAGACCGGAGGCCATATTGCTGCAGACCACGCAATAGTGCAGTGGTGCACAAGGGATTAAGAGTGGATGCCTCGGGCGTTGGCGGTCAGGCTCAAATTGTATAGTTCTGACTGACATTTTCTAACTACCTGAAAAGTGTATGTTGGGTGTTAACCCCTCCCCCCTGGCATACGGTTTGTACGCTTTGGAAAATGTTGATAATTGTGAATGATCCCTAACTTCTAACTTAGTAGACCATTTTATTGTAAATTAATTTCCTACCTTCCAGGTACCCAGTGAACATAACATTGGAACACTGGATGGCTTTACTAGGCAATAAAAATAGAATGACTGATTCTTCCTGTATTTAAGGATATTTTATAGGTGACTTCCCCCACGCACAAATCAATCTAGTCATGATTTGTTCTTTTAATTGTGAAAACAGTTAAACATGTGCTGTCAAAGAGAATCTGTTTATTGGCTCTATTGCATCATTTCAAACTAAAGTTTTAATGCCTTCTTTTAGTCTTTAGTTAATAATAACAAATCAAATCCATTCTTACCTAACCCTAAACTCAGATACAAATATCCAACTAGGATCTGATGCTGAACTAAACCCTTTAAGAAATGAGGAGTGTCCAAAATGTTTTCCAACTGGCTCTCACAAGGATAGAAAAACAAGAACGCACATACACAAACTGTCAAGCACAGACGGCTGTTACTGAATAAAACATTTGAGACATGAGTGAACTGACTATTTTACCAGCTGAAACCCAGCTGTGGGAGCGGTGTGAGCCTTGATGTGCAGATGTGTTGGGGAGTTGAATAAACAGTGGGAGACTTTCCTCTCTCAGTACAGACACTCAGATAGCGCTGCCTGTCTCACCACTATTATGGACACCCCATAACAGTAGTCGCACAGATAGACCAAGGCCGGCGTGCCAGTTAAGGCAGGTGTTTGATGCAGTTTTTATGTGCATGCAGAGAATTTTAAGCACTTCACTCACATGATAGGAAAATACAGATTAAACAAATGTGCAGGAAACACAATCAATTTAGTGATATAAAAAAAGTAAAAGTACCTCATTCAAACTATTTAAAGTTAAAAGAACGTTGTGTAGAATTCAAGTGGATGAGTTATAGTTATGATTTCATCATTGTATAATCGCACGTAACTACAAACTGTGGTGTTTCTTCATTTGGATGATGAAAAGGCCGTTCTGGAGAGCACAGACTGTAATAAGTGGTGAGGTTATGTGTTCAGCTATTTACAAGCTCCCTCTTTGGATTCTGTGGCTTCTGCCAGAGACATTTAGGGGGACATGCTTGTTAACTTAGTGGCAAATTCATAAACCAAGACTGATACTACTCTTATGTGTGCCTGGTAAATGTAAAGATAGCTGGAAAAGAATCCTGAAATGGAAAACTGTCCGGTCAGACAATAAACTGGTGAAAGCAAAATTCTCCGCCTTCACCGTCTTTTGTGTAGATAGAGCTGCTTCGACACCAAGGGGGCCCCCCCCCCCAGACTGTGTAAAGAAGCCCATGCACACACATGGAGAGCATCCAAATTCCATACCGAAAAGCAGGATAGGTTTTTTTTTTTAAATTCACATTCATTATCCTCTGTTTTTATTTAATTTTTTTATTGAAACTGGAGCTGTGGCTCAGGCAGCTGAGGTTCAGGTGGTAAAGCGGGTTTTCTGCCAACTGGAAGGTTGGTGGATCAAACCTCGGCTCCTCCTGTACGTGTGTCAAAGCGTCCTTACGCAAGATACTAAACTCAAAGTTCCCCCTGATCCATCCATCACAGTGTGTGTGTGTGTGTGTGTGTGTGTGTGCTTAGGTATAGATGAAGGTATGAATTTGTGTGCGATTGGGTGAATAAGACTTGTAGTAGAAAACACTCTGAGCGCTCAAAATGAGTAGAAAGGCATTATATAAGTGCCAGTACATTTACCATAGCTGTGCCTCTGAGCATGAATTTGAATGTTTGCAGCAGGAGTATGAGGAAGCCAGGTGACACACACACACACACACACACAGAGGCAGAGAGGGCCCGTGTAACTAAAACAAATAGCTCAGCTGAAAATCAAAGTCAGTACGACAGCATTTTGCTTTTGACATAAGCGACTCTATAATGCAGTATTTTTCGTTCTGAAAATAATGCTTGTGTCGCTGATAACGTCCTGCTGTGCCAGACACCTGTATTTTATCCTGCGACAGGCAGAAAACGGAAAGAAAACTCCTCTTTGTGGTGAAAGCAGACATCCTCAACCGTCAGCTCTGCTCATTAATCTGGCACTTTTCCCACAGTGAATGATTTTTTTAATCCCGTATGGCTTACAGTACACTTTAAGTGAGTGTGTTTCACCGATAAGCTGTATCACCGTGGCTGTGGAAACACTTTCCTCTTTTATTTACAGTTTATGGTTGCCGAGTGCCCAAAATATGGCAGCCCGCCACATCACCGTTTCTGCTGTGTTTTCGGGAAACGAGCTGTAGCTGCTCAGTGAGAGGCTGAAGATTGTTTTCTTTATTTCTGTGATTAAGTGCTGCTGTGCTGTTTTACCAATTTATTGCAATCTGTTAGCACCATCATACATCGGTATCTTCACAGCAGAGAAGAACGCTTTTTGTGTTTCATTGTTGTATTTCTGATGTGGTTGTAATTACATCATTCAGACAGCGTTTTACTTTTAAAGATGAATACTTCTGGAGCCCATGACAGCTACAGTAAGTGGTTCCCCACTGCAGGGGAAACACACATGATCCAATGCTGACATCTTGTGGAATGCTTCAAACATTCCTGGATTTTGTGTGCAGCAAACCTTTTTTTTTATTTACATCCATGCTATTTATATATAATGCATGTACAATAAAAAGCACTGAAGAAAACTGAAGGTATTTTATTTCAAAGTTATGAACGACTGCTCAGAATTTTAAGGAATATTAGTTGTGAATTCTTCTACTGATTCTTCTTCTTCTTCTACTATTTAAACAATGAAAGCCATTCAAGAAAAATGTTTATTTTGTATAATATTTTGTATATGATGATGAAGTAACTGCTGCAGCAGGAACAGTCTTACAGAATAAAAATGTTGGTGAAGAAGCTTCATGTAAACATTAGTGCTGCTTCCCCAGACCGTGATGCTTCCTCCTCCAAACTCCCACCTGAGACGACTAACCTTTCTCTCTGTGAACTTTGGACCAGTCCTCTTTCTTCCACACAAAGTTCTGCTCAGCAAATTTCAGTGGAACCTTTTGGTTCTTTCCGTTGTGACGCTTTGCTGCAGCAAGCGAGGCTGTCCAAATCCTCTGCGGCAGTGAGACACGAGCAGCGAATTACCCACTGAGAGTCTGTGTAGCATCCTGTTCTTTCACACGTTTGTCTTGGACAACCAGCACTTTTTTTTGGGACTTGATGTCGTCTTAGAAAAGCTTCAGTATTCCTGATATCAGACTGCTGGAACCACTTCTCTTGCACCGGCTGACAGACTCATTCTTTGTGCCTTCATCAAAACCCACTTTCATTTCAGTCTTTTTAGAGCATGTCTCCATCTTACAAACTGGTTACAAGTGTTGCCAGTTAAGTAGCCATTATAACTATGCTCTCTAGTTTTCTTACTGATGCATATTGTGATATGCATATTTTCTTAAATTATGAAATACACTTTAACTACCTCCCTTCTGTTCATGTTAGGAAGCTTTAAATTGTAAGCAACTATATCACAGTGGCCTCTCGCCCTGTGGCAGCTGGGACAGGCCCCAGCCCCCCAGCCCCCCGTGACCCTGAATTGAATAACTGGAAGAAAATGGACGAATGGATATATTATAGTAACTATGATACAGTATAAGTGGCAACTTTTATAAGCAGCAGGTTTAATATTAACATTTCTGCCACAACATAAATTCCTGATTAGCTCTTATCTGAAAGCTGCTCATGGACTACACAAAGTCATCAAAACCTCCAAACTGGTTGGTTTGATTACAAACTCTCTTGATTTACAGATTGAACAGGATTGCATTATATTCTCAGCCAGCTGGAAGTATGCAGTTCCTGTACTCCAAAAAGCTTCACAACTTTCCAACAAAGTCCCTCAGCAGCCGGTTGCAGGACAATTTCAACTTCCCCATTGATGCCTCTCAGCAGTCTGACCGCACAGTGCAGTGATGAGGATTTTACTCTGTGGAGAATCTTTCTATATGCAAAATACTTTCAGGGTTGACACGCAAGCAAATAGGTAGCAGGTGAGTTGAGATGATATGCTTCAGACATGGGGCTTTTCAAAAAGTTGCTCACACTCTCCAGCTGGCTGTTAACCAGTTCTTTTGCTTCAAAGGAGGGCTGCTGATGTGGTGGTGGCAGTTCCACTACAGCCTGCCAATACCTGCAAGACATTCAGGTCCAGCTCAGCTGGCCTATAAGAAGCAAGAATAGGTTCTCACTGTTAGAACTATAATGTTATTGGGTCTTGCTCTTAGTAAGTACTTAAATGTACTTACCGGTACTTGTGCTTGGTCAAACAACAAGATCCGTCACCAATAGGGATATCCTTCTGCCATTAATGAAAAATAAACTGTAGAAGTCTGGATTACAGGCAGAAAACCCTTCAGCAGACCTCTTATTACCGTCTCCAAAGCTATGTTGCCCGGCCGGACGGACAGATATCATGCTGCACATGTTTAAAGAGTAAAGAACATCCATTTTCTTTCAATAATCCTTTTCATGGCTCAATTCCTTGTGGTTTTGGAGTCTATAGACTGGAAAGGTAAAACCTCACGAACAGACGGAAATGCGAATATTGTGTTGCACATTTTTGAAGAATAAAGAACACATATGGCAAATTTCATGGTTCAACTCCTTGTGGTTTTGGAGCGTTTGCAGGCAAACTCAACACAGAAAGGCCCCAACAAAGGTGGATTCAAACCTACGACCTTCTTGCTGTGAGGCAGCAGCGCTAACACCACGTCACCGTGCTGCCCAATGAGATACTCAGTCTTTGCAATTTTAAATTGAGAAAAATTCTTCTGAAATTGTTCCACAATCTGTAGATTTTCTTAAAATGGTACATGGTCCCGGGCTTTTATGCTTTATTGGTTTTGTTTATTTTTAGAGTTTTTGGATTACTTAGAAGGTTTCTGTGATATTTTCATGCTTTTAGTCTTTGAGTTTCTTCAAGTTTTCTATCCTTCCCCATGTTTCCTTCTATGTAAAGTTGCTGTGTGTAGGTGTGTGAATCCTGAATTATTAGTAGTGATGGGCAAAGCGAGGCTTTGTGAAACACTGAAGCGTTTGGAAACAATCTGAAATCCATCTCCACAGTGACACCTGCTGGCCAATTTGGGTATCACCCCATCTTGATAACGCTCTTCTGTGAAACAGTGACACAGACAAGCCCAGCACAAGTCCAATCAAGGCTACTGATTATACCTGACCATCAATAATTATTATCAACACATGTTTTGGAGAAACAAGGAGACTGTTAAAGACAGCAAGCTGTGACTGTAGTGAACAGAGTGCTTCAGCAAATACTTTTTTTTTTTTATCTCTTAACATTCCAGAGGCTGTTTCAGTTGCTGGAACACACAATAAACCAATTTATAAAATAAAATATATTGAGAAAAGATGCTGTGTTTATTGTGATAACACAACAGGTGTTTTTGGCCTCGCTCCAGCCTCGCTCCAGCCTTGAGAGGGGGATTTGGATGTGTTTGGTTGATTTTTAAGCTTTCTGGGAGTTTGTGTCAGGTTTGTCACACAAAGCTAGAAGCTGGCATAGAATTTGGCTTTATTTTCAATTAATTCAAAAATAAATATTTAAATTAAAAAATTAAATATTTTTCCTTCTTTAATAAAGGCTGAGGTTTATTACGTTTTCATCGGCTAATTCTGACCAATCGCAATCGTCACTTTCACATCTTCACACTGACAATAAATCTGAGCAAACACGTCATCGTCCGCTGAGCAAACTCTGAACCATGAAGAAACTTTCCTTAACTTTATTTGCGACCTATACTGGTGTGGATGTCATATCTTGTGACATGGCAGTGATGTTTTACTCAGTCTGAGGCTTTGAACCTGCAGCCTTTCTCCTGCTGTTTATGAGATCGTTACACCAGAAGCCTCAGTGAGAGCAAAAAAGAAATAGAACTGTTAAGAAATAGATCGCCTGTAGATAATGGACGTGGTTTTTCTTGGTTTTAAATTTTTTTATTTCTTTGTTTACAGCAGGAATCCTCCTGGCTGCAGTGTGCGGATCACAGGTTGCAGCATCAATGTTATGGACGGGCTTCGGGGGGTCTAGGCCCGTCCAGTCAAGTCGCTGTGCCCCCTCAGCTGAATTCTACTGATACACGTCAACTACAAGTCACAAGTTCAGATAGTTAGGCAATGAAAAGTATAAACACTGAGGACAGGAGTCTGATGCTTAAACCAGGGATTGAGGATTTGTTGGAGATCGGAGCTGTCAGGTACATCACCACTCTGGATTTGTGTAAAGGATACTGGCAGGTGCCACTGAAGAGTCCTCTCAGCTATACACGCCCTTCTGAACACCAGCTGGACTGTTCCAGTTTACTGTGATAACAATGGGGCTGCATGAGGCACCGGCTACCTTTCAGAGGCTGATGGACGGAGTACTACAGCGGTGTGACCACTGCAGTGCAGCCTTTCTTGATGATGTGGTGATCTTCAGCAACATGTGGGAGGAGCATCTGCAACATCTGTCAGAGGTCCGTGGAAGGATGCTCAACCCGTCTAAATATGACTGGACACAGCAGGAGTCACACTACCTAGGCTTTTGGTGGAAATATACTTGCTTCTTCATTGAATGTTACTGTAACAGGTTACACACATCTTCTGGTGACATCAATAAGAAACAGAAGATCATTAAAAGGTCCATAGTAATGCAGCCCACTGTTTGGCTTCTGCAGAGGAGAAAGGCTCAAAACCAAAAATGGAATCTCTTTTCCCACCGCGGCTGATACAGGTCAGGTGCAGCTGCAGGAGGCGGAATTTTTCCTCAGGAATTTTTGTAGGACACCCCCCTTTAGCCAGTTCATTTGGTCTCCCCCTTCCTGCAAGACAAAACTAAAGTGTATCTTAAGGGTTTACAGCTGCACAATAAGTACAAATTTATTTAGCATAATTAAGTGGACAATTGCAGCACATTTAGAGCCAAAAATGTATTTAGAATTTTATTTATGATCTTGTCCTTTTAGTTTAGTGCTCCTTTAACTGGGTGATCATTTATTAATTGATCAGGTCTAGATGTCCATCCATCCATCCATCCATCGTCCATTCTCTTCCACTCATTTACCTCTCATCACATTCTCTCTATCACATGGATCTGTGCACATTTTAAAACAGTCTCAGTATGCCTGTATTCATTTCAAATACAGTCCATTAGAAAAATAAAATAATATTTTCACATCACATTGTTACCCTTGTAGAAGGTGTCTGAATGTAAGACACAGCCTCTCACTATTGTTTCTGTGTTCTGCCAGATTTTCCTGGATAAATAGTGCAGAGAAATCAGGTAAAACTCCTTCCCACAGTCAACTCTCACCTGATTATGTGCCCAAACTTTTGACTGGTACTGTAGGCGTATGAAGTTTCCCTGATAAGCATCAGTAACAAATAGAGATTCCCAGACACAGCTTTGTTCCTCGATTTTAACCCTCTTCGCTGCAAACACAAATAAAACAATAATATTGTTCTCTATGATCCTAAAGTAGAGCAGATGTTTTTCTTGCTGACCTCAGATAAAATTTGCATGTAGACTAAGCCGGCATTTGAATTCAGTTTTTATTCTTTACTCTCAGAGCATTAAACACCACTGGGTCTGCAGCTGAAAGAATAAAAACTAAAATTGTCTTTTAAACATTAATTTAATGAAATGCTTGACTATATAATCCACACCAACTTTGGTATCAGTATTATGAATATTTGGATCTGCCCACCCCTAGGCAGTAAGGGTCCAAAAAAAAAAAAAACATCTGCACTGGGGCCTATCACAGAGTTATGCTTATTAAGTAGATGTTGGAGTCTTGAACAAGAAAATGCACCACACGTACACCTCTTTTAGTTAAATGCATATGCTCATAATAATTAACATATAGATAACAAAGAGTTACGTAGATAAATAAGAACGAGACCAAAACAAGTTTCAAAGCGCTCCTCCGCGCGGGGCCTTTTCTTTCTACATGACACTAATTTCATTCCATGCTTTCAGCGGGCAATGAAGGCCACACTGTAGCGAGAGGAAGCTGCTGGCCAATAGAAGGGCGGCAGCAGGTGTGGACACGGGCTGCAGAGAGGGCACGCAAAAACAACAACCACGACGATGGAAAACAAGGAGACCCAGGTAACTCTTGAATATCCTTTTCTTCAACTTTTTCAGTCTTTATGTTGTCGTCCTGGAACAGGTTGTCTAGTTATTAAATGAGGGAAGGCAGGCGCGTGTAAACAGGAGCTGATTGGTGAGCGGGATTGAGGGCGCGAGGTCTGTTGTTGTTAAAAACAAACATGCAGTCGCGTGCACAGTTGGCTACAATGTTTAAAGTGTTGTCCTCGCGTGTTGCACGCGACACGCGACATTTACCTTCATTATGTTTTCATTAGTGAAGCTTTGATGTTTGCTTTCCACGACGAAGCCCCACCTGCCGCTAATTATATTAATAAAGTGTACGTCACTTTTTTCTTTAGTTGTACTAAAAATGACCAACATTGTTTCCCCCTCTTTTCTCCTAGAGTTTCAGATAGATGTGCGTTTCTACCACACTCTGAGGGTTTTGTAATTTTGGATTTGTAAAACTTTGGCTAGTGAGTTTTATATTCGAATGCAGGCTTCTCATTTCTCCATTCTGTGGAATGAACATATAAACAGAATGTATCATGTTTGTTATCATTGTAAATACTGCGGTCGCTTCCCTAATGATTAAAAAAAACAGCACTGAAGTGGGCACATTTATACTGTTCCTATGGCCTTCTGTTTTAATCGTATTAACTCCTAACAAACACCCCAGATATACAACTGAGAACTGACACACAAGTAAATCAAAACAAAACAACTTTTAGAGCAGACAAGACAGAGGCCTGCCCACCCAACTGGGATGTGGCATGACTCAGTGATCACCCAGTGTGTTCCAAATATGAAAATATGACTGAGCTACAGTTTGTCTGTTTTTTGTTTGTTTTGTTGTTTTTTGTGGCTGTGAGACTGTGACTCAGTGGCTGCACAAAACTGCAGTATTTGATGCCCCAGGAATGAAAACGGCATGGGTAAA
>JAVDPK010000549.1:9734-21348 GCA_034780415.1 Cichlasoma orientale | reverse complement strand
TAAAACTAAGAAGCATTTTCGTCCAAAAGACTAAGACTAAAACTAAAACTAAAATGGCTGCCAAAAACAACACTGCATCTACCATTGTACGCTCATGTCGTAACAGTTTGTCAGTTACAAAGTAGACACTCCCTAAAAAAGGACAGAACCATCACAACCAACAGAGAGAGAATCCTTGAAAGATGTGTAGAGTTCTATGAACATCTATACAAAGATGCGGCACAAGACATAGTGAAAGTTCAGGCTGAGGTAGTGCCACCAATTTTAATCAGAGAAGCAGAAAGAGCAATAGACCAGATAAAGAATGACAAGACCCCAGAAGAAGATCAGATCGTGATTGAAATGAACAGAGCAGGAGGAGAAGCTGCTCAAAAAAAGATCAAGGAGCTCTTCAACAAAGGGATTCAGACAGAGACAGTGCCCAAACAGTGAGGAAATGCCATCGTCACACTGATTTTTAAGAAGGGAGATGAGAAAGACATTGCTAGCTATAGACTCTCCCACGTTTACAAGATGTTCATGAAGATCTTGAAGAACAGATTAGGGTGCACGCTGGAAGAACATCAACCACCAGAGCAGGCAGCTTACAGGAAAGATTTTTCCACCATTGACCACCTGCATGCTGTAACACAAGTGCTTGAAAAGACCAACAAATATCAAATTTCTCTCTTCGTGGCATTCATAGATTATGAGAAAGCATTCGACTCAATCAAACACGAAGCACTATTTGAAGCCTTGAAGAAGCATGGTGTGCAAAACAGGTGCATCAATGTCATCAAAGAAACGTACAGAGAAGGCACTGCACGAATAAGAACAGAGAGGCTGAGCAAAAAGATCAAGATCAGGAAAGGAGTTTGCCAAGGAGACACACTATCCCCAGTCATGTTTACAGCAGCAATAGAAAAGACTATTAACAGAACATTAACATCAAAGGAGAGAAGCTCAACAACCTCAGATTTGCTGATGACATCATGATGTTTGCTGAGAGTGAAGAAAAGCTGAAAGACCTGCTTGAAGATCTAAATGAGGAGGGAAAGAAAGATGGAATGAAAATGAACAAGAAGAAAACCAAGATAATGTGCAATGAGATAGCAAGAAGACGTCAAAGAAAAGGAGCTGTGATAGATGGAGAAGAACTTGAAGAAGTGACATAATAGAAATACTTGGGAAGAATGCTAACACCAGGAAATGAAGTGAACAAAGGGATCGACCAAAGAATTACATCAGGGTGGAGACGGTTTGGAGAATATAGCAACTTTTTTGAAAGAGAAGAAAATACCAATGTGCCTGAAGAGGAAGATCACAGACAGTCGTTTTACCAGCAATGACATATGGAGCGGAGACATTGACCCTCACGAAACAACAGGAGAGGAAGCTGGCAGTGGCCCAGAAGAGCACAGAAAGAGCCATGCTGAACATCACCAGAAGAGATCAGATTAGAAATGATGTCATAAGATCCAAGACTGGAGTGAAGGATCATAGAAATAGTAGTAAATGAGAGGACAGTGGGCAGGACATCTTACCAGAATGAGCAACCAAGAAAACAACTGAGTGGACACCAAGAGAAGGGAAGAGCGAGAGACGGTGCTACCTGGTTCACAGGACTGGGACACCTGTCAATACTTACCTGAATATATAAAACCCCATTGGTTTCACGTTTCAGGCCGAGAGTCATCTTTTATCCACAGTCTATGCTTATAATGACAGTGCTGCACATCTGTATGAATGCGACTGGACTTGGTGAGTCTGCTGACAGTGAATATGATGGAAGTCATTGAGGATTGAGAAGAAAATATACTGTTAAAGCTTTTGACTCGCTCTTTTCTGTGGTTTCAGTTTTTCCTGTAAACCAGTCACTGCTTGTTTGACTCTCCTATTCTTTATCCATCTTATGAAAGTCTGTAGGTGTCGCAATTACATGTAACCTATAAATGGCATTTCTGTGACAGTTTTTTTCAGCTGATGCCAGATTTTAAGGAATTTGCAGTGACATTTCTTCACAAAAGCTACACAATCGTGGCTAAAACTGTAATCTCTTATATAAATATCAGCATTATATGTGAATTTATAGGTCTGTTTACTTACACCTACAGCCTCCATTAATCCGCACCGCGCATTTATAAATTTGGCATTTGTGTAACTTCTCTTTCTGTATTTTTACCTAGCTGTGAATCAGCAGACTCGTCTCCGTGCTTTGGGAGTTAATTTGACATTTAGGAATGCCTAGATTTCACACAGGTCACCCGTACTTAAGAGATGAGCACACTAGACTGCTTTATTAAATTGAATTGTATCATGCCATAATAACTTTGAGGGAATGAGATTTTTATTTCAGCCAGGCTCCCATCAGCAGCTCATTTTCCTCTACTGTATGACACCAGAATCTTTGAACCATAAATTAGGAGCTCGCTTCAGACACAACAGCTGTTGAACTGCTTCAGATGCGGGCTCGTCTTCTCCCGCCGGTCTTTATCTTCTCCTTGTATCCTTCACTCTCTCTGCTCTTCAAGAGAAAAAGATTCCTCAGAATGAAGGTCTCTTTTTTTTTTTTTTAAATAAAGCAAAGACAACCTTTGTTTTTACAGTTTAGAAAAAAAAACTCTTGTGTAAACAGTCACGAGATAACCTCCCTTGCAGAGAGTTCTTCCTTCAAAGCCGAGTGACTCGAGAAAGGATGTGTTGCATTTAGTGCTCTTTGGAGATGCAGTGATTAATAAAACCAACTGCTACCCGTATGATGATGGCTTTTTGGAATCAATAAAGCAATTGGAGATGTCTTTGAAGGTTGCTGATGTCTGCTGCAGCTGTCAGTCGATCAGTAATAATCAATAACAAATTTCTTCAGATAGATTTTGTTCTCAAAGTTGATGTGTTAGAAGCAGGAAAAATGGGCGAGCGGAAGGATTTGATTAAGTTTGATGAGGACCAAAAGTGGTCAGTATCTATCAAAAGTGGTCCAAGAAAGGAACCGTGGCGATCCAGGGTCATGGGCGGCCGAGGCTCACTGATGCAAGTGGTGCGTGAAGGCTGGCTCGTGTGGTCCGATCCAAAAGACGAGCTACTGTAGGTGAAATTTCTGAAAAAGTTCATGCTGGTTGTGATGGAAAGGTGTCAGAATGCACAGTGCATCACAGTTTGTTGCATATGGGGCTGCGTAGCCACAGAGCAGTTAGGGTGGCCATGCTGACCCCGAAAGCACTGAAAGCACCAACAATGGGCACGTGAACATCAGAACCGGAGCAATGGAAGAAGGTGGCCTGGTCTGATGAATCACATTTTCTTTTACATCACGTGGATGGCCAGGTGCATGTGTGTCACTTACCTGGGGACTACCTGGCACCAGGATGCACTATGGAAAAAAGGCAAGCTGGCCGAGGCAGTGTGATGCTTTGGGTAATTGGGACCCAAGGATCTCCTGGGGATCCTTGGGTCCTGCCATCCATGTAGATGTTACTTTAACACGTACCACCTACCTAAGCATTGTTGCAGACCATGTACACCCTTTCATAGAAACGGTATTCCCTGATGGCTGTGGCCTCTTTCAAGAGGATAATGCGCACTGTCACAAAGCCAAAATGGTTCAGGAATGGTTTGAGGAGCACAGCAACGAGTTTGAGGTGTTGACTTGGCCTCCAAATTCCCCAGATCTCAATCCCATCGAACATCTGTGGGATGAGCTGGACAAACGAGTCCAATCCACGGAGGCCTCAACTCACTCTTACAGAACTTAAAGGATCTGTTGCTAGCATCTTGTGCAGATTCTACAGCACATCTTCAGGGCTCTAGTGGAGTCCACGCCTCGACGTGTCAGGGCTGTTTTGCAACACAATATTAGGCAGGTGGTCATAATGTTATGCCTGATCGGCATAAAAACTGATGAGAAAAGTTGTAAATGGCTTGTAATGAATGGAATCCTTTATGATTTTTAATGGAATATCTGTGTACAAATGCCCACTATAAGCATATTGGATATAAAATTACCTAATGCAAGCTTATCGTGTTAAAAGGTTGATTGATCATTAGAGGAAACCTTTTTCCAATTATGTTAACATAGCTCGAAACTGTGGTGCTGATTAAAGAAGATTTTTCTATTCGAGTGTCTGGAGCATCATCCTCTTGGTTCAATAAAAGTGTCAAAATGCACCTCTAAAAAATAGCTTTTGGGAAATTTGGCAATATCCTTAATGGGGATTTTGAAAGTATAATCAAACCAACAGAAGCCGACGCTCCAGACACTGAAATAACCATGTTTATTGTTTCTTTAATCATCTGTGCTCATGTGATCAATTAAAATGATAATCTTGCATTAGGTAACACAGTGTGCCACTGGAATAAGGGAGGGATGGTTGGTGAAAGTTCACCTCTGTGCGCCTGTGTGCATATGGTATTAAAAGGTCATCACGTTTATGGTCAATGAGCATTAATTGTACTTTACAAAATTCCCAATCATTTTCAAGTTATTACTTCTGTTTTGAAAACTTTTCAAAGTGGCCCCAAACTTTTGGGTGCTTACTCTACATGCTTATTTGTGTACATGGAAAAACAAAATTTGATACAATAATTCAGTCAGTTGCTTGTTGTTATTCTTCCCAGGAGCCGTTTTTCAAACTAGCTGTAGAAGTCATAAAAAAAAAGTAACAAAAAAAGAAAAACGAAAAGAAAGTAAAGTCAACTTGGTTTCAATTGGGGAAAAGAACATCCAGTTTTCTGTCACGGGTGTAATTCTGTGACTTTTTTTATTAATGTTCCAAAATAACTGAGTCAGAATCAGTCAGTCTACAATATGTTTTTTATGTACTCTAGCTAAACTCATAGTTAAAAGACCTCAGTGTCCAAAGTGATTGTTATACCCCTCTATTGATTGCTTAATGTTGTTTGGTCGCTCGGGTTTGTCGTGTTTTGTGCAGAGCTGGAGGTAGCGAGAATGAGCACAGATGGGAATTTGCCTGATTTGAAGTTCCCACAAACGGGAGGACAAGGCAACTCCATCCACCTCTCAGCGAACACGCTGAAGCAGCACGGAAGAAACGGTAAGAAGCCAGACCTTTTGAATCCACTTTTATTGCTTCCCTATTGTCGCTGTGAAGTGCAATCACAACCTTGCGTGCAGCTTCACTTGGTGTGTTATTATTCAAGGTTATGATAAATTTAAGAGACACGTTCTGACTTTGTTATAATAGAAATATTGTTATACTACTTGAGTTATGAGAGCTGCTGTAATTAATCAAAAATTCTTTTGTTGGTTTTTCTTTTTTTCTTCTTCTGCTTCTTCTTCTTTTTCCATTTGTGTTGTTGCATGGGGCTCCGTTGGTTTTGGAGGAATTTCATTACAGATGCTTGTGAATAACTTTCAATTTGCTACCCAAATCCTTTGTTGGTCTGCATATAAAGCGCTTAGATCTTTCTGCAGCCTCCGAATAAGACCCTGGCTGTTGAATTAGTTACATTCAAGCGCTGCCACTAAACTGTAAATGAGGCAGTTAGACTCTATACATAGCTATCTTCGGGAGCTGTGTCGCCCCATTTTTAGACTTTTATTATCAGCTCATGCAAATCAGAATCGACTCAAGCTGGATGACTAAGTCCACGTCCAGCAGTGCCCAGGCGGATCATTATAGCAGGGTGGCGAATATTTCCCCGATATACAGTTCCATAGCACCCAAATTGTTTTCTTTTCATCAGAGTGAGTGATCTCAGGCACGGCGGGAGGGAACTTTGAATGCACAAAAGTGAGACAGTGGGAGGGAAAAGGAGGAGAAAAAGGAGGAAATGATTAACAAGCAAAGTGGTTGCCTTTGTCAATGCCAATAGAAGAGTTGTTTTGTTTTGTTTTGTTTTTTTTGGATTTAACAGTAACAGTCTGATGATGCAGGAACTCTTTGTCTCCTTTCTGTACTATGTGCTACTCTGACTTTAGAGTTAACAAGCTTTCAATTTAGTGTTTGGTTCCTTTTGTTATCATTTTCAGTATTTTTCTCATTTTAGTTCAGTGTGTAAGCCATACAAAGAGCACGGCAGATCACTGTGTACATTGCAGTGCGCCGTATGTTTGTGGACGCAATGCAAAAAACATCGTATATAAACCCTTTTAAACGGTAGTTTAAGGAAGGCCCCCTGTCAACATGAAGCTGTCTTGTGGACAAAGAAAGGATGTTCTGAAGGTGACGGCAGGCGATGCTTCTTTTGCTGTCCAGGATCTTTGAGCTTCTGTATTTTAAATGAATAAAATCGAGGACATTTCCCGAGCTGCGGTTACCATCCATCTGCTGGCTGAAACTGTGAATAGGTTAGAGGAACTGGGTTGCCATCAGGATGCACTGTTGCCTGATATTGATATATTGATGAATGTGATGCCATTTAATGGTGTCAGTGACTGGTTCATCCCTAGTTAGTAATTTTGAGTAATTTAATTTCTTACTCATATCGTAAACATTGGGGTGTGGGGGTTGCCCTAGACGGGATAATCAATCCTTAGGAGCTGCCAAGCAGGAGGAATTCAGGATGCAGTCAAGGAGGACATGCAAAGGGTTGGTGGGACAGAAGAGGATGCTTCGGATGGGGTGCGATGGAGGGAGATGATCTGCTGTAGCGACCCCTAAAGGGAGCAGCTGGAAGACGCAGAAGAAGAAGAATAGCCTTGAAGCTGGTGTTTCTCCAGAACATTTCTCCTCAGTGATTTGTTTCACTGCCACTCGTTAAGGAAGTAGTTAAAGAACCCAAACATCACTAAAATTGAGCAGGAAACTGTTTTCTGTCTGAAAACATGTTTAGCTTGGAAGGCTGGCCAATGACTCTCCCATCAGTGCCCAACCTTACTAACAGTGGTTTGTTTATTTTGGCACAGTGAAAGCCAGATTCCAAAACCTTGCGGAAAGGCTTCTCCAGAGATCGGAGGCTACTCAAGCAGCCCGTGGTTTTCAAATGAAGCGTTTGGATGTCTGCACACTTTACCCCGTTCAGCGCATTCTTTCGTTAAGTTGTCGTTTGTGAAAGGCTTTTCATAACTGTCCTCTTGCAGGTGAAATACGAATAGCGTTCGTCCTGTACAAGCACATCGGGGTCTATCTTTCAACTGAGAACGCCAGCATGAAGCTGGGCAGCGAAGCCATGGCGACCAACTACTCTGTGATCGTCAACTCGCCGGTCATCACGGCTGCCATCAACAAGGACTCTAACAAAGTCTATCTCTCTGACCCGGTCATTTTTACCATCAGACATCTACAGGTAATTCTCTGCGTCTGTATTTTTGTGTATCTGAGTGATGTTTTTACTTTGATGTTAGTGCCTCTGAACATAATGCACTTTTTCTCTCTCTCTCTCTCTCTCCATTTGTTTACACGCAAAAAAAAGACGCTTGCACATTCGCTTTCTCGATAGAACCTTTCATCATAATTTTCTCTATCCTCCAAGCGCAACAAAACATACAAATCCCATCTCAAACCAAGAAAATTGAGTGAATATGAAGAAATTTTCATTCAAGGAAAGGTGTGGAAAATTAAATCGCGGAAAACAACATTGCTCACGAGGTGATGGCAGGGACGCACGCTGTTGTTTATTAGTTTGAACAGCAACCCGATCTCCTGAACAAATATCAGTCATATTCGGCCTCACTGGAGGCTGCTTAGTCATCGCGGGGAGTCGTGACTTTTCCCTCTTGACTCCATTATCTTCTCCACACTCTGCTACCCTCAAAATATCTCTGTTTTGTCTGCAAACAGCGCCTTCAGCGATTATCAGAGCTGTCGAACGACCATGGGAGAATTGCGGCAGGTCTCGTGTGTGGGAGGGACCTGGAAGAAAGCAACAACAGCAGAAAAAAGAAAAAAAAAAGACCCAGAGCGCAGAGGGATGGAGAGAGTAAAAAGGACGATAGCTTATGGATGTCAAAATTAAATGGTGGGGAAATGTCAGGGGGCAATGTCAGCGCAGTTATTGCTCTGACTCACCTGCCTTAAGTGTAATTTGTAATTTGGACTGTAGATTCACTAATTTTACTGTTGCTCTAATGTTAGGGTACTGGCCGCTTTTATACCCTTTTCTTGCTCAGATCAAGTCATTTCAATAAAAAAGTGCCCTTTTGTAAAAGCTTCTTCTGCTTGTAGTCCTGGAGTGTGCCAAGAGGAGCTGCCTTGTCTTTTCATCATGTAAATGTGCCAAGAAAACATACGAGATTTACTTTAACCTATATCTTGTGCGCACGAGGGGCTGCGCAATTAACCACACGATAATCACGGTTGTAATTTTGGCTTCCTCGATTAATCCGACTTGATTGGTTGCATTATTTATGCGTGATATTGGCTGGTGCATCAAATCAAGAGCTCCCTGTTCTTGTAAACCTAACAGAGGTGCTGCTGAATGGGCTCTTTATTTAACTGGTGTCTGTTTTCTTATTATTTTCTGCTGTGATAAAGCTGCAAAGACAGTGTTGTCATCACTGTTATCAGCCCAGTTTCAAAGGGTTACTGCTCTGTTCATTAACAACTCCCATGTTTTTATCCAGTGTTCATGCAGTGCCTGAAACAGATCACTTCAGCTGCACGGCAGCCTTGTGTAAACTGAATCCAGCCACTATGTAGGGCAGATTCTTCGTGCTTAAATTACTGCTGTATTAGGTTTCCACGCTAAATCAAAGCTGCTCATCGTATATCTCCACTAAGTCGAATCGAGCTCAACTCTGCCCTTGAAAATTAACATCTAAACCATGCAGTTTTGGATCACTGGTCTTCTGAGATGATGATGTGTCCTCTAGTTATGGTTTCGCTTCCTTGCCTCGCCACTTAATGGGACCAATTAAAGCCATTAATGGGAGAGAGGGTCATCCTACCTCCTCTCCGTGTAATATTTTACGCAGGGTTTGGGTGTGTGAAGGGTAAACTCAATCAGCGGCAAATTTACATTCACAGAGGATAAACCTTATTAGACTAATCACCCCACAGCATGTGGAACTATGAGAAGCTGCAGCAGCGCATAGTGTTTATAGTAAGGAAGCGGACGCGTTTAACCTTGGAAGCTGAGAGTCACTGAGGAAATGTGCTCTCTCTTTGTTTTCGTAGCTACAAAAGAATTGCACTCAAGAGGAAGAGGCAGTTGATGTATCTATTTATCAGCCGTTGCGTTTTGTTGCACTTGTGTGTTACTCAACCTCAGTGTTGTGGGTGACTTTTATGAAATGGCCAAGCAAGATATCAGGGAGGCGTGCCCGCCATTAGGACTGGAGCCCGGCACAGACAGCAGTGGTGCCCATTAAGCAGTGGGGCAGTTCACTGTCACGCAGTGAAAGTTAAAGAGAAAGGTCAAAAAACACAATGGATGACAGGCAAGGGGCCGCTTGATGCTTTATGACAGCAAAAGCACCTGCTGTTCATTTTACAATGGATGTGGATTGCAGTGGGGAGAAATTAGCCTTTTTTTTTTCTTTTCTTTTTTTTTTTAGGATGTTTGCTCTGAAAACAAAAGCTATCGTGCGACTAACTTCAAATCCCTTTGCTCCTCACAGGGAGGGAACATTTCGATTCCGCTCGTTTATTTATGCTGTCTTTGCCCCCTAACAGCAATCCGAGGAGAACTTCAACCCCAACTGTTCATTCTGGAGTTACAACAAGCGAACCATGACTGGTTACTGGTCCACACAGGACTGCCGCTTGCTAGGCACCAACAGGACTCACACCACGTGCTCCTGTACACATCTAACCAACTTCGCTGTCCTCATGGCTCATGTGGATGTGAAGGTGAGGCAGCATTTTCCTCTTCCTGGTTTCTCAATGGACACGTTTATCCTCAGAAATGTGCAGTTTAGCACACTGATCCGTCGTGGTTTACACAGCCAGTTGAGAAAGTGTCAAGTTGATATCTGCACTGGAGTTTGTTAATATAAGTTTTTATAGTTGTTTTGCTTTTTGGTTTAGCAGGTAATCAACTGCTAGCTGTTTTCTGACCTTCACGAGACTTTGCCGACTAACACATAAAGCGCGAGCATTCATACAGTTTTAAACAATGACCCTGTGTCACTGCGTATTGATCGCAGCCATCTTTGAATCTCCATTTGTGTAAAGTAACCCAGTGTGCGATGGCTCCGCTGCGCCGTTGTGTTTTGTGTTTCAGAGCGGCTGCATAGAAGGAGCAGCTTTCAGAAATGCATTTTATACTTTGCTTTTATAAATAATGATTTGCTCTTGGCCTTCAAAGCTTTTTGAAGCTCTGTGAATGGGCACTGGTCGATCAATGCTAAAGACGTATGTTTTTACCTGTCCTTGTGCTGCCTCTCTAAAAATCATGCGGGAGCTACTCTCCTCTTCAGAATTACATTTTGGATCTCATTCCAGGAGGCAGTTAGCTTAGCATGAAGACTGGAGGCTGTTGTCGTGGCACTGACCCTTCATATGGAGAGTTTTAATGGAAGTTGTACCAAAAATGTTCATGTAAAAAAGAAAAAGTGGATTTTAGACTCGGGTGAAGTGAATACCGTGCATGTTGGAGTCAGTGAATAAAAAAAAAGGTAGGCGGGTATCCAGCCATGGAAGAAGCCATGTTTTAGTTCTGATGTTGACAGACAGCTTAATTATTTCTGTCACAGGAAGTTTAGGAGCTGACTGCTGACAGAGCAGAGCGGGTTTTTGGTATCTGTTATGGCATCTGTCTCTCCAGAGTGTCTCTTATAATTCAGTGGGAGAAAAGAAATACACTCAGTGTGCACCATTCCAGCTGGCCCCTGTCCATATAACCACTAGACCTTCCTTTACCTCCCTCTCTCTCCGAGTCGGACTCTATCTTGCTTCTTTATCACAGTGACAGAGCGTGCGTCTAAAAGCATCCGTGCGTGCAAGCAAATAAAAATTCAGTATACAGAAATGGGCTTAAATGAAGGGCAATGTGGCATAATCTGAATTAGTGAGCATAACCAATATGCCAACTTGTCAACACATCCAATACCATAGAATTAAAGTTAATAGGACTAATAAAAGCATTTCTCTTGATATGTCTATGGAGGTTATCAGTCATCCAGGTCATGGAGGTCTTAAGGTCCTGAGCTGAAAGCAACTGGACTTCTTTTATCGGTTCATGAAGACACTTCACCTCTCTACTTTTGAGGGCATTAACTTGGCCTCCTGTAACACTGTGAGGAATCTCGGATGTGTCCTTCAATCAGTGTATTAAGCAAATATGTAGGACTGCCTTCATTCATTTGCCCAGTATTGCTAAAATTAGAAACATCCTGTCTCAGAGTGATGCTCAAAAACTAGTTCATGCATTTATTACTTCTAGGCTGGACTATTAATTCATTATTATCAGATTGCTCTAAAAGCTCCCTGAAAAGCCTTCAGTTGATCCAGAGTACTGGATAAGTACTCTGGATGAGAAAGAGAGATCATATTTGTCCCACATTAGCTTCTCTTTGTTGGCTCCCTGCTTAATCCGGAATAGAATTTAAAATTCTTCTCCTCACATAGAAAATCTTGAATAATCAGACCTCATCGTATCTTTAAGACCTCATAGTACCTTATAATCCTAACAGAGCTGGTTGCTCTCAGACTGCTGGCTTACTTGTGGTTCCTAGGATACTTAGAGTAGAATGGGAGGCAGAGCCTTCAGCTTTCAGGACCCTCTTCTGTGGAAC
>JAVDPK010000547.1:395733-426812 GCA_034780415.1 Cichlasoma orientale | reverse complement strand
CACACACACACACACACACACACACACACACACACACACACACACACACACACACACACACACACACACACTAAAAGGGGCGGAGAGGCAGAGTGGAGGCGGAGGAGGAATGCAAAGCTCCATCCAGTGCTGAGGACCGGAGCATTTGCGCAGATAGTCTGCGCTGTCTACCAGAGACGTACGTTATTTCAGCCTCGGAAGTTTGTTGCTGTAGTTTTTTTGTCTCCCTGCTCAGCCACCCACCTGCAAAGCGTCTGCAAGGAGCAGAGCAACCAACCGACTGCTTAGCCTGCCGGACTTGTGACAGCATCAGGGATATACCATGGTGATCAAAGTGTACATAGCATCGTCCTCCGGATCCACTTCGGTAAGGCACAGAATAATTGCATGTAGCTCGTATACGCGAGATTTTAGTTGGCTTTGTGTGCACGCAGCCAGGCTGAACTTTTCAACTTAACTGATGCCCATCGGGCTGTCATCCTTTCAGTCTGGAGTGGCCTGACTCATCAGTAAGCATGTAGCTCTGCCCTCACCCAGACTTTGGACGCATCTGGAGTCTCTCCTTGATTTTCTTTAACTTTATTCACAGAGAGAAAAGGGTCAGGGAGGACGTTTGAGTAAAGAGCAGGCTTCTCTCTCAGCTGCGGTTTGTCACAGTGCTTCCTGGACTGACAGTTTAGAGCTTTTCTTTTTTCAGTTGAAGCTAGACAGTGAATAGGAAATGCATGCAGAAAAAAAAAATCAATAGATGAGCTTAAAATGATCTGCTGTGTCACCTGATGCCAGAGCAGGGCGCTTGTTTTTCTAGAAAGGAGATTCCTTTAGCTCCAGACTTGCCAGTTTCTTCCAGAGTGGAGAGGAATGATGGTGATGCAATTCTCCAGGGCCCCCCTTTTAGACAAGCAGCTGCAGTCCTGGAGCACCGTTTATTACTTGCTGAAGTTCTGGATCAACCTAAACACGAGTACACAGAAGCTCATTAAAGCTTGAATTCATAGTTACTGTGTTTCCACAACTATTAACACAAGATGTGATGAAAAGTATTGCTTTGGCTTCGCGCTCAGTGTCTGTGCATGTGCAATTTTTGTCACGAGAAAAGCTTTTAACAACTTTTAAAGGATCCTTTAATAAAAAAGTGCCCAAATTTAAAGTGACCTGTCGCGCCTCTGTGTTCGAGATCACCTTTGGGCCGATTTTCCCTCCCCGAGCCGTTTGTTTTCACAGCTCACACATAGGAAACAATCAAACAGAGCCTCCTTTCAGTTGCTCGGCTCTGAGTGACTTTATCGCCCAAACAGTAAATGACATTTGCAAAGGCGCAGCAGGCTTAGAGTACAGCAGCTTCCTGCAGAGTCAGAGAGGAGTGAGTTTAGAGTCAGCGATGCCATCAAAGTGCTGGAGTCTGTCTGGGAAAGTGCATTACCTCTCATTGATTTGTTTTCAGTAAAGTCCTCTAGAAAAGGTCTTACAAGCTTATGTACTGCTGTTCTGCACAGACCCATGACTTTACACTGATGCTATCACCTCTGAGCTGCACTGTTTTTGCAGTCAGCAGATCAGCAGCAGCATTAAAGTGTCACTAAACACAATTCATCTGTCTCATCTTGATCCTCTCTGCTATTGTAGCTCATTTCCTTTGATTTTGCTTAGCAGACAGACTATTAAAGGACTTGCTCAATGTCTGATTTACATAGTACTTTAAAATCTCTCTCCATGCAATTAGCATTAGCAAGCTGCTGAGTGGCAAGTTGTGGCAAAAAGCCTCACCAAGCTTGCCGTTCGATTGCATCAGTGTCTACAAAACAACGTGATCACATTCCTCTACCCGGCAGCATCTGATGCTACGTTAAGCATTTCAGTATAAATCAGCATGTGCGGAGAGGACGAGCCAAAAACAGGGAGATAAGCAGGAGTATTACAAAAAACCCCACACATTTAAAGCTTTTTGCTCCACAGAGGAAACTGAATGCAGGTCAGAGAGACGGACTGTGTGAAGTTAGCCAGAGGGCTGTAACACATTCAGCACTGGCCAAACTACAGTCAGCATGATCCAGATAGATGGTTTTGTTTTCCAAAGACATGAAGTTCTAGTTTGTGTTCGAGCTGTAAAACCCGATACATACAAGGGCCGAAGATCAAAAGAAATAGTTGCAATGTACTGTTAACTGGATTGACCTTGGGTACACTTGTTTCTCATAGAAGACCATATGTCTCACTACACACATTTGACAGAGTTACACAGAGTTAGGAAAGGGTACAGCGTGGGAATAAAAAAAAAGAACTGAGTGGAATTATGTCAACATTATTGTTTCTCAAGGTGTGTGGAACAATGCCACAAACTTCAGTTTCATATGTTACTGCTCCTTGGAAAAAACAGCAACATTTTTTTGGCAGAAAAAGGGAACACTAGCAACAACAACAAAAATTCCATAATACGAATAGGAAGTACCTTATTATCATCCAATTTGGGAAATTACTGTGTTACAGTGGCCAGAACATAAAAAACAGTGTAACCTAATAAGAATTAATATATTAGAGAAAAAAATCGCTCAGAAAGGTCAAAAATTACAAAGAAGGAACTCAATTAAATGGAAAATACAAAAATGTGATTCAGTAAATCAAAGTCTATAAATGACTGTATTTACTATGTTTTTTTTTCCAGGGTGGAATGATTGTACCACATACGTCTTTAATGACTTTAAAAAAACAAGAATTAGTTGCACAATTTTGGATTTCCTCTAATCCACACAGGGTCAAAAGTATACATACACCCCCACTAATATTTAGTTAAATGTCCCTTAGCAAGTTGCACCTCAACCAGATACTTTTGGTAGCCATCAGCAAGCTTCAGGCATAATTCTGACTGGATATTTCACCACTCTTCTTAGTAGAGTTCATTTAAATTGGTTAATTTCCCGGCACAGACCCGGCTTTTAAACGTAGTCCACAAATTTTCAGTAGGGTTGAGGTCTGGGCTTTGGCAAAGCCATTCCAGAAGCTTACTGTAGCGTTAGCCTGCTTCCAAAACCAGTTTTGATGTGTGTTTGGGATCATTGTCCTGTTGGAACACCCAACTGTGTCCAAGTTTCAACTGTCTAGCTGTTGATTTGAGGTGAAGCTGAGGAATTTGGAGGTAGTCATCCTGCGTCATCATTCCATTCACTTTGTGCAATAGACTGGCACCAGTGGCAGCAAAACAGGCCAAGTGCATGAAATTACCCCCACCATGCTTGCCAGCAGGTGTCCTTAGCTTTGCAAGTCTCACCTTTACTCCTCTTGTCATTGTGACCAATTAGCTCAATTCTTGTCTCGTCTGACCATAAAACTTTTCTCCTGAAGGCTTTTGGCTTGTCCATGTGGGCAGCTGCAAATTCCAGTCAAGCTTGAAGGTATTGATTTTTGGACCAGGGGTTTCTTACTTGGTCAGCACCCTCTCAGTGCTTCACTGTGGACAGTGATGCTGGTGTTCCAGCAGTTTCCAGTTTATGGCAGGCTTGAGCCTTGGTGGTTCCTGGGTTGTTCCTGAACACCCTAATCAATTTCCTCTCATCTGAGGGTGGCAGTTTGGTTCTTCTTCCAGACCTTAGTAAAGTAGTCTCTCTTCCTGTCTTTCACCTCACCCCCAACCGGTCATGGCGGATGGCTGCCCCTTCCTGAGCCTGGTTCTGGCAGAGGTTTCTTCCTCTTAAGGGAGCTTTTCATTCACTGTTGCCAAGTGCTCGCTCATATTGGGCCATGTGATTATTCAGAATTCTTTCTAATATTGTGGGGTCTTTAAATTACAATATAAAGCACCTTGAGGTGACTTATTGTTGAATTGGCACTATATAAATAAAATTTAATTAAATTGAACCTCTGAATAACTTGTACTTACGTACCGCTGTTTGAACTGATGATCTTAGAATCTGCAGTTGTTTCGAAATGGCTCTAAGAGACCTTCCCAACTTATTAACTCTAGTTCTCCTTCTTAGATCTTCAATTCCTTGGACTATCCCTTTGAGTGCTGCCAAACAAATCATTTTTATGCTGCCAAACTACCAGTTGTAGTCAATCATGATAACTAATGAGAAGTTAATAGTTCTTGGCCTTGTCAATTTAAAATACATTGTAGAACCTTCAGCACCACTTATTAAAAGACTTCAGCGAGTGCATGTATATATTTGAGTCTGTATGTATAATTTTGACCCTGTGTGGAAACCCTAAATAAATTCAAACTTGTGCATCCAGTGCTTGTCTTTTTAAAGTCATTAAAGATGTTTGCTGTACAAACATTCCACCCTGGAAAAAAGAACAGTTCAAAGAAATCATTAAATGCCCAAAATTACCATGATATTTATGCCCTTGATGAGTGTATGTTCAGTAAACTTATGACCGCAACTGTACGTCTTTCAAACGGACTTTAAGTAAACTTCAAAGAGGTGTAAGAGGGATGACTTCCTGTTCATGGTGTGGTTCTTTAAAATTTCCAGCAAAGCATGGATGGCTGTCTTAACAGACTGCGTATAAACCATTAATGTACCCACTGTGACATCAAGTTAATGAAGTCCCATTTTGAAGCCTCAACATTACCTGATCTTAGGGGCTAGAATCACAGAGTAACTCAAGGTACGATACTACGATGATATGCTGCAGTGTACAATGATTCAGTGATTCTGCAGTACAATGCACGATAATCATCTATGATACAACAGATGAAGAAACAGAAGATAGAAGAAGAAAAAAATACCACTAAAAAGACAAAAAGCTACTTATTCACATCACTGTAATGTTAAATATACTGATGAGTCAGCACTACTACCAGGACTGTAAAATTAACAGGGGACTCTGTAAAGAGTGCCGGCATGCTCTGATAAAAATAGCAATATTTTGTGCTAGTGCATTAGTAATTCCATTGCAAGAAGCCCTGATGAAATATATTTCCATATCAACTATTTGCCCCAACCCATGTGGCTGGTAATCATATAAATAAAATGCTAGAAATTCACATATCAAACTGGAGCTCTGGCTTCTTGGGCAGTCTGCTGGTACAATTAACCAAAGAGTAAACCGCACTTGCCAGTCAGTGTGTTGCCAAGTGGCCATTTGGGGAACTGGAGGTTGCTGCTTGCTATACAGTGTACACGATAGCATCACAATGTGAGCTGACGTTATTGTGTTTCCACTGAGTAATATGAAGCAGAGCATTTGAATCGCTTGAAGATATAATGTTGTATGTCTGTGTGAGTTCTCTAAAGACATCTATTTAAAACATATAGTGTTTAACCTAAATTTTTGATGTAGTACACAATAATAGTATTGTCATAGAACAGGCTGTGTGGCAGGCAGGAACAGGACCCCAGTGCAGGACTCGAAAAACAGGGCTGAACTTAAATGCAGCTTTATTGCTGGATCACACGGGCAAAAAATATACTAGAAATATACAGGGCTAAATATACAGCCAGAGATACAATAACTAGGAAACTAGGAGGAAACTCGGACACAGGGAGGCAAAGACGAGGACACGACACGGACAACAAAGGAAGACTCAGCCAACACATACACACATGAGGCAATCAAGGAGATAGGACACACCAGGGAAGAACAGGTGAGCTGAATCTAACTAACGAGACAAGGGAAGCAAAACCGAACACAAAGCACACGATACAAGGGACTGGCAAAGTAAAACAGGAAGACCTGACACAACACAGGGAGGCAGACACGCGATAAACACAGCACACATGAATGACCCTAACAACCCATCAGCTGAAGCAGGCAGGGAACTAAAGGCACAGACAACAGGAGACCTAACTGAATGGAGACACAAGATAACTAAAACGGGGAAACCAGACAATGAGGACAGGACACAGAGACGAAACAGACATGGGCACACAAGGGAGGCAAGAACACACTGGGCCCCAGGAAATATAAAATAAACAGTAAGCATGAACAGAACTAAACCAGAAACAAAAGCTAGGAATATAAATATAAAAAAAGAAACCAGGAACGACGATACAAAGACATTTCAAAACCATGACAAGTATTTGTATGTAAAGTGTCTTTTGCCACCAGGTATCCCTGGTTTCCACTGAGGCCAAATTTGAGTAACAAACTTGAGTTTTTTCTTAAATACACACATGCAAATGCACATACACACCTACAGTAGTATATCTTGGCTTCGTACCACAAGGTCACCTCAAATTTTAAATGGCTGTCTAAGAGTCAAAACCATTGGCCAGCACCACGGCACATTTCCTCCCTCATTTCCATTTCTGCACAGCAGCCACACTGTTGTATAATTTCCTTATTGCCACAATAAATGCTCTGTGAATCTGTAACCTGGTGCACTGTGGACACGCAGTGTGTCTGTGTATGTCCAGGACTTCCTCAGAACGTCAGGGTTATTGTACATTTCTCTGCTGTGGATTTGACATCAGGGCCTATAAGTCAGACTCGGTCTGGGCGGATGCTGCAGTTAGTTTGTGTAACACATCATTTTCTGACCTTTTTTGCTGTTGTTTCACCTCCAGACCGCAGTGAGGGAATTCAGCCAGAGTGGCAGTGTAAGGCTCCTTTGTAACAATACTGTAATGCTGACTGAGCTCAGGACTGGGTGGGGGCTACTGTTCTTGATACTATTCCAGTAAGCAACTGTTTTCAGCTGCAATCTGACGTGATCTAATCAAAACAAAACCTTTATCCCTTATGGGCACTCAGGGCAGGAGTTGATTCATGTTTCCTTTTGGTCCAACGAGTGTTTTTTCCCATATTCAAAAGTTGGGCTTCAGGGGAATTAGAAAGCCTATTTGGTCTTATCTGGGAAGAACAACTGACATTTTAAACATGTTTTCTCTTCCGTCTGATTGAAACGAACATGGGCAGAACCTAACCCTCAGTGCGATAGGGGATTCAATTAGTCTCCACCATATTGATCTAAGCCAGTGTTGTGGATACGGTCCATCCAATCAATGCTTGTCATTGTTTGGCAGCTGTTACCGCCGGAGTTCTGACCTTTTCTGGGATTGATCATGTCTGAATGCGATCTCACTGTCCTGCCGTAACTCTCACGTGATTATGAGGAATGTAAACCAAAGTTCATATGGTGCAGATTTCACCTCCTTCAGCTGTGTTTGACTCAGACTCTAGTCAGTTATTCATGCAGCGATGTGTTCTACTGAAATTAGCAACACCAAATACACGGGACAGGGGTTATTGAATAAATCAGAAACTTTATAGTCAGAAGGAGTACTGTTATTTAACACATTTTTGTCAAAGTAAAATGGATTACACTTAAAAGAAAGTTTCACAAGACTGTCTGCAGGTTTTTGAAAAATGAATTACCCCCTTACTGCTTCCACAGGAATTAAGAGAGCAAGGAGCAGCCAGATCCTGATAATTGAATGCACTCGATTAACTGAGCAATGCCACAAAGGAGTGGACGTCCCAGCAAATTCACTCCAAGGTCAGACTGTGCAGTTACTCAGCAAAAACCCCACAAGCTCCATCTCAGATTCTACAGGCCGCGGTTAGCATTTTAAATACTAAAGTTCATGACTGCACAATTATAAAAAGACTGAACGAGTATGGCTTGTTCTGAAGGGTTGCCTTCTCTCTAAAAAGAACATGGCAGCACGGCTTAGGTTTGCAAAGGCAGACGAGACCAAAGTAGAGATGTTTGGCCATAATGCACAGCGCCACGTTTGGCAAAAACCAAACACAGCATATCAGCACAAACACCTTGTAGCAACTGCCAAGCACGGTGGTGGAGGGGTGATGATTTGGGCTTGTTTTGCAACCACAGGACCCGGGCACCTTGCAGTCATTGAGTCCACCATGAACTCCTCACAGGACTGCATAGAGTGCTGTGAAAACTTTCCTTTTTGCATGACTATTTATCTCTTTTGTAAAAACTAGATCATACTATGACATACTAGTATTGCATGTTAGTGTTGAACTGCACGCTCCAAGACTCGTGTTGTCGCATGAAGAATTTCTAAATATCTCGTGGATATACTAGACTATCTGACGATTGCCTCAATCCTTCCAAGGGTGTGTCCTCGGGCTATTGTGGGAATGTGATAAAACATAATTAGGGTGCCATGTCAGTGCTGTAATACTGGTCAACAGTGATTCTTAGTGCTTTTTTCAGGCTCTTCTCTCTTAATCCAGACGATACAATAGAGATCAGTGTAGTCAGTCAGCAGTAAGTAATTCTTTGTGAGTGACTCGACACAAGAGACGTAATGCTGAGTGAGGGTTGCACAGTGCTTTGAGCTAAACACCGATATCACTGTGCTATCTTGCTCACAGTAACAATGCTAACATGTTGATGTTCAGCTGGCTTAATTTGATTGCGAGCCAGAGTACTTAAGTATGCAAAGTTTACGTTGATCGTGAAGATATTTAAACAGTGCTTACCAATTGTCAGTGCAATCCATCCAACAATTGTTGAGACTTCAAACTACAGGAAATGTTAGAGGACCATTGAGGTGAGTAGGAATCATTGTCTGAGTACAAATCTAACTAAAACATGTTGAACTGCTTCAAAAGATAAAGGTAAAACTTTTGCTCCCTGTAGCCACCGTAATAAAAGTCATGGGATTACTGAAAAAAAAAATCATCATTCTTCTTTGTGGAGCACAAACATCTCCACAAAATTTAAAGGCAATCAGTAGTTAAACTAGCAGATAAAAAGGACAGCTCACTGGTTCCCTCAAAGGAACATTAGGCGGTTACCAAAGTCATACATTGTCTGCGTGCCCATAATATGTGTGTGTGTGTGTGTGTACTAAATGCGGTCCAGAGTGGTGGCTAGACTAACATTGCATTATGCTAATACTGATCCACATGGATGCAAAAGAAGCAACATGGAGATTAGCGCGCCCTTTTTTGTTTTTGCATTGCTAAATACCAGTCTATATTTGCATGCATGGGAACGATGCAAGAGAAAGTATGGTTTATGGAAATGAAACCTCACACCTGCAGGTCTCTCCCGTAGCCACATACTGAGCTGCCTCCCTCTCTTTTTGTCTGCTTCTTCTTGAGAAAATGGCAATTTTCTTCTTCTTGAGAAGAAGACCGGGGAATGATATAGTAGCATTCCAGAGAAATAGATAAGAAGTAAATTGTACAAGCAGAAGCGTTTGTTTATTACCACACCCAAATCCAAAGGCGGCCTGTTTTCTTTCATATTAAAATCACCAGGGGCTCAATTCAAGACTCAAGACACCAGGGAGCATTTCAGAGGGCCAAAGCTGGGAGCTCCCACTGTGCAATTAGAGTTAGGGGCAGATGGCGCGTGGCCAGTTTGTCCTACAAATTAATTTTGCTTGGCAACAGTACAATGCAGCCCTGTTGGAGCAATGTCCAGAGTGCACCAAAGCAAAGAAGGAAGGAGATGAAAATGTGAGAAACCTTATGCTTAATTTGTCATCTTAACATTTTGGGATTCAAATAATCTCTCGTGCACACTGCAAATGTAATTCAGATGATGGTACGAGACATGGAACTGTTAGTGCGGCTGTGCATCTATCCGAGAGAGGATTTATTCCGTGCAGGTTAAGAGAAGCAGAGTGCATTAAAGTGCGTTTGAGTTTTCTGCTTGGTTGCTTCATGTTGCATTGCTTTCCAGGACAGGTAGAGAGAGAGAGCGAGGGAGTGAGCTGGTTTTAGGACTTTGCCCTTTGGAGTGCAACTGCCGTGATTCAGGTTGCAGCTGATGGGAAAAGCATTGTCAGCGCCGCGCTTTCGTGCCTCAGTGAAGTTTCATCAGATAGAGCTTAAATAATCCACCTGTCTCATCTGCACGCCGTAAAGCTGGGAGGAGCCCTCGCAGGGTGGTGTCAGGTCTGACACGAAGATGACACATTGATCCTTGCTATGCTTTTGCAGTGAAGTTTGCTTACTTTGATTTGAGATGTGTGTGCAGCTAAGGGTGTGTGCGTGTGTGTGTGTGTGTGTCTCCATGCAGCAGGCCTTATTTGGCTCGTGTTTGACCAGTTACCTCCTCTCAAGTCCCAGAGGAGCTAATGTTTCCGTCTGGCCTTGTAGGGCCATTCACCCTCTTACACACACCCACTGAGAGCTCATTGGACCACAACTTCACTTACACACACACACTCACACACAGACACACACACACACTGAGAAAGACAGAAGAAGGGAGAAAGCAAAGTTAAACTCACTTCTGTGCAGTCCGTAGCTTCTTCATTATCTTTCAGTGGGATGCATTTACAGATGAAATCCCGCAATGCATCACCGTGGTGACCCTGATAGACCTTTATTTCCTTTTCAGCTGCAGAGCTGCTTTTTTTTGTTGCATCCTCTTAGACTAAAATGTTACTTCGCAGTAAGCCGGATAGGCTATTTTAGAAGTGTGGCAAAAGACAAATGTGTTAATGTTTAATTTGGTGCTTTTTTTTTCCCAGTGCAGCAGGATATCCTTTTGTGGCTCTGAGATGCCTGTCAAAATCGATCACATTGCCATAAAAATTCCAGACAGCGAGAAAGTGTCTGTTGTGAAATGCTTTCTCTATTTATGTGAATGTACAAATGCCACTTCATCAAGTGCAAAAAAAAAAAACAACGCAATTGATGACTAATTATTTTGAGAGGCTTTTATTTAAACATCAAATTGACATTTCCTCCTGTGGGGATTTCCAGGTGTCTGATCCTGAGAGTTGCTGTCTTCTTCACTGTGTGGTGTTTTTTTTTTTTTTAATGCAGATAAAATGCTCAGCCTTGCCCAAGTTCACCCGCTTCAGTACTCATGTATCACTTCCTTCACCTGCTAGCAGAGTGGTAACTTAGTAACAGAGCATCAACGATGTCTGCAATGCCATTTCTCGCAGCAGAAAAAGTGTCCTTATTTCTGAAACAGACTCATGACAGTATGGCGAACTGAGGCCCCTGTGTTTCCTCATATGGCTGACTCACGTTTAACTGACAACTACCCCCTCTTCGTTCTCTCTCATCTACCCGCACGCAGATTAAAAAGCAGCAGCAGGATGTGATGGGCTTCCTGGCGGTCAATAAGATCGAGTTCGAGGAGTGTGACATCGCAGCCAACGAGGCCAACAGGAAGTGGATGAGGGAGAATGTCCCAGAGGACTCCAGGCCTGCCACGGGGAACCCTCTCCCCCCACAGATATTTAATGAAGCCAAATATTGCGGGGTAAGACACACGCACACACAGAATTATTTGCATGGGATCGTCCATGCAGCTACTGTTGACAACATTAAGCTCATGTCTTCAATATCACCTGATTTAAATGTTTACCTCAGGTATTCAGTGTACATAAGCCTCATTTATCCCATTGTTTTGGTTTTATAGACCGCAGCTTCACTGTTCTTTTTCATTCTGACCACACTCATAGCTACGGCAGTGCTGCTGTGTTCAGTGAAAAAATAAAAAAACACTCGGTGTACACTCCCTGCTCAGCACCACAAAGCTGCCAAACATAGTTAGTGAACAGCTGGTGAACACAGTGGGGAATCTAGCAACTTAAAAGACAGCTAGTATATTTTTGTTAAGTGGAAACAGAGTTATTGGAGACTGAAGCTGATAGGAAACACGTAAGGTCTCAATATGTCAATGTTCTGTTGCCCCCACAGACACAGTATATAAAAGATGGACCTATGGCTCTGAAACATGAATCAGATGCAAACTACCTTTAATCTTCTTTGTAATGCTCAATAGGGGGAGCTTCTTTAGGAGCAAAAAAGTATGATCGTATAAAAGTCTAGGAGGAAATAGCCGTGTTTTATAGTAAAACAGATGACAGATGCGTTTTAGGGTGTGGCTGCATTTTAATTGATGAGTCACTACAGTATAAGTATGAAGTGTCTAGGCTGCTTTCTTAGTCTCATCCACCCCACGCACGAGGCTTCCAAATGGGAGTCCACAAACCAGTGGATGATGTCACCCAGTCTATAGGAGGAAAGTTATCCAGACTGCAAACTGAAAAAGCTCATCGGAATTCTGAATTTTCCCGCCATGGCCGTGGGACGAAAGATTCACTAGGAATACACCGACCATAGCTCAGGAACGTGGAAGGCTTTTAAAAACAGAGAATGAGGTTCAGAGTGAGTTCAGACTAAATTGCAAACATTATACTCAAGCATCAAGCAAATTTTCACATTCGCTGAATACAACAATTTCAAAAATGCCGTTAGAGTATTTTTTCCTCATGTTTCTAGCCGACCTTCCTCCAACTTTCCCTTTTCTCTGATCTTTATTTTTTGCTGGGCAACAGGTGGTTAACGTTACCTGTAGAGAAGCTACTGTGTTGCCTCCTTTGCCAAGAGACATGCATGCAGCCATCCACGCCAGGCGACTTGTGACTCGACTCACGAGCTCAGTGTTTCTAAATAAGCAAATAAATCACTCAATTAAAAAAAAAAGCCATTAAATGCACCAAATATAATATTTAAAAAAGATACACAGAGGTACTCTGCCATAACCCTACGCAAATGTAATGCACTGTGTTAGCAGATGTTAGTTTACTCCCTTAGTAAACACATGGGGCCTTTAGCATTGAGTGCACTGTGGCATCATGCTGTGCTGCTAATGGGCGGCTCAAAGCGAAGGTGCGCTTGCAGGATGGGCTGTATTGAATGTCACGGACAAAGAGGCCAGCGTTTTCCGAGATACTCGCAGCTGTAGGACGCTTTTGAAAAATCAGTTTGAGGCACGGGGGAGAAAGAGGAGGAAGACAAAGGGTTAGAGAAGGAGCGAGGGATCAGGAATGTGCAAGACAACCAAACCATAAATCGGCGAATGTGTCGCATTCTCAAAGGACAATGGCTTCCTATCAGACTGGCTGCCGAGGTCTGTCCTTGGACAGATAACACAACCTCAACTGTTTCTCACGACTGCTTAGATGGTCGCCTCAGAGTCTGTTTCAAATTATCAGTTCTCAGGATGGAGTCCAGCGGGCCCTCTGATTGATCTGCATTAAACTTCTCTGTTTGTGTTTCCTCCTCCTTCGCAGGACTATGAGGCCTTCTTCAATGCCAGAGAGGAAAACGCTGTGTACGCATTTCTGGGTCTGACTGCTCCTCCGGGCTCTAAAGTAAGCTCATCGACACAATAACACATGCCGGTGTCCGTCCTTTCTGCGAACTGCATTCCTGCAGTTTAGCCATATTTCCCGTAAAATGATCCTAAATATACACTCGTCTTCACGCTTTCATTTCCATAAAGAAAACACACATTACATAATACATCTGTTCCTGATATCCTCACACCACAGCAGGCCTCCGCTCGCTTCTGCTTTCACTCCTGCTTGCTGGCACCTCCTCCCTGCCACAGTGGGAACTGCAGGGAGGTGTGCCAGTTACCATGGAGACGGAGGGGGTTTTCCTCTGAGCTGTAGCAAGGGATATATTAACCAATATCCTCCATTTTAATATAACACACTCTGTCTCTTCCTTTCTGCCCCTCTGTTTTTCTCCAGGAGGCTGAGGCTCAAGCGAAGAAAGAAGCGCAGCAGTAGCAGCTCAACGTCGTTTCTACCCGACACCTCAGGCCTACCCAGATCTGGACCCAGCCTCGCCTAGACCCGGGGGGGAAGCAACACTTTGCTCAGCTTATAAATATAAAAGGAAGGTTTTGATGTACTTTTTTCATCATGTTTTTGTTTCATAAATCTGCGTTCGGCTGTGCCTTGATAGCTGTAGTGAAAGGAGGTACTAAAGCAGACTATTGTGGGTCTCTAAAACAGCTCAGCTTCCTCCCGTTAATCTCAGCCTGCTTATCCTATTAGCCTAATGACACGTCAATCAACCGTTACCGAGGGTGTGTGAAGCACTGTTTCACCGTTTGCCCAACAGAACATCATCCAGCATTCGATTGTAAAACATGCTTATCATTTAATTACCGTGAGAACCCCCCTGCAGAGCCTTCTGTGAAAGTTACAGTCCCATCCTACTTCCTGTTGTCTTAATGCTGTTTTAATAGCAAACCTTTTTTCTACAAGACTGTATTTGTTAAAAGCAAATGACAATACATGCAATGTTTGTGCGTTTTTTGTTTTTGGGGAAGTTGGACAGCAGGTTCTTTTTTCTTCTTAAAATCCTTTTTTTTTTATTTTTACATTGTGCTGGTAAATCCCTGACTTACGAAAGCCGGTGCACTCTCTCCCTGGAACAGAAGAGCAGTGACATGAAAAAATATGATACAGTAAACCAATTTTGAAATACGTTCTGCCTCCTCGCCCCACGCTGTTCTTTTTTATGTACAATAAATAATTGTAAGTTGACAGAATGCCGCTGTTTTTATTTCACTTTAACGTATACGAGTCCTCTCAGAACACCTTCATGAAATTGTTTTATAATTTTTAAAGATATTTTTTTCCCCATTCGTCAGCATTCAGGAGACCATGCTGAGAGAGTCAGTGTGTGCTTTAAGAAAATTCCACCCATCTATTAAAAAGCTCAAGCTGAAATAACTAAGTAATAATAAGTAATAGTAAGTACTTCACTGTGGGCCTCCACACTGTGATCAGTTGCATCCTGTTTGCTTAAGATTTGTCTGCAGTCAGACTGTGGGAAACTCGCGGCGTGCTAAATCAGATCAAACGCTTGATTATTAGGACAAAAAAGTTCAAAGAGCTGTCAGCGGGAACCTTCAAAATAAAACTGTGATGAGGCACAGATCAGGAAACGGGTTTGCTACCTATTCTAAAGCTCAGTGTTACCAGGAGCACGGCAGCCTCTACATTTGACTTTCTCACCAAACCATGTAATGACACAAACAGGTCCTTTCTCAGGTGACCAAGGATCCAACGCTCACTGTAACTGAACCTGCAGAGCCGTCCCCAACAAGACTTAAAGCTCCTAAAGGGACGTCCTATATTATTATTATAGTATAAGTACAGGTCTGTATGCGCAAACAACTACTCCAACTTACATATTTAAAAACTACGTCCCTATTTACACCCCTAGAATGAAGCTGATTATTTGCAGCCTATCAGACAGAATTGCCAACTCTTTAAAGTCAAAGTAAAACGTGAGTAAAATTGTGTTTCCATAGCACCTTCCAAGATAAAAATCACAAAGTGCTTCACAACAAAGTTAACCAAACAGAAGTCTAAAAAGAGAGCGAGAGCTCCAGAGTCTTGTTTGAGGCACAGCCAGTAGGCCCTGATCACATGACCTCCCAGACCTGATGGGGACACGTGGATGTAAAAGTTAACTGATGTAAGCTGGTGCTTGTCCATGAAGAGCTCTAAAAGGCAAAACCAGAATCCAGTGCAGCTGGGTCAGTAACGGTGTGACATGAGAGCACTTGGAGGACTTAGTCAGCAGCCTCGCAGCAGCGTTCTGGAAAACCTGCAGACTTTCTGAGGAGTTTTTGCTTAGACAAGTGAGCAATGAGTTACTGTAACCCAAACATGATGAAATAAATTCATGAATAACAGCATCCAGTTCAGAGCGTGACACAACTTGGCAACATTTCTCAATTGATAAAAACAAGAGTGAACCAGAGATTTGACATGAACACCCAGAGTGAAGGCAGAGTCAGCAGTTACCCCCAACATAGAGGATTTAGCAAATGTGACAAGGGGACCGAGAGTTTCCACTATCCTAGTGCTTGAAGGTGCTCAGGATAACAAAACCAATAAGTGCCCCAAAACAGACCCTCTCAGCCCCTTTACACTCCGTTTCCCTCAACTTGGTGTTGAGAACAAAGTCCAGACTGAGGCGAGATGTTTATATCTTCCTTTGGTACATATGTATTTATGGTAACTGGGATTCCAGCGCGCTCACTAAATGCACTGCAGTTACCATGCTGACTTTTCAAGTTATGTAAATATGCACAGTTCTTGTTTTTCAACTTTGATTTTCAGTTATAGATTATTAAAGGAAGTGCGTGTGGGGGGGGGGGCAGTTCTCAGATGCAGAAGTGAAACAGAACAAAAGAAGTTTATATTTGCATTCACAGTCACGCTGTGCCGTTAGTACGTGCAACTGACAGAAGAAGCAAAAGAGGCAGAAAACAGGAGGGCAGTTACTCGGCAGCATGTTGGCTGAAGGTTTTCTCAGACTGCTGATGTACAGGGACGAGAGAACGTTTGCCCCCAAATCCAAGCAGAAGAGATGGCAGACAAGCGGTCATTGTGCCGATCCGTTCAACTGTGCGCGCTCTGACTCGAGCTCTGCAGTCCCAGGGGTGCATTCAGCGGAAACAGGTAAAAAGCCTCTTTATCGTTACATAAGAAAAATGTTGGAAGAACTGTTCATAGAATGTTTGCCTGAAACACAGTTTTCTGCACTGGCTTCGTGCAGTAACTAGTTTTCTCTAACAAGGTTCCTCTTTTGTTACATACACCCTCACCAACACGTCGAGGATCACTGGTTTTAAAATAACTCACTGCAAAAATAAGTTAAGTTTACTAGGGTAGGGTCATTCAGTGGGTACAGCAAGAAGGTTCCTGGTTTGAATCGCCTGGGTTTTTTTTTTTTTTGGGGGGGGTGCTTACAGTGTAAATGGGGCTCATGTGAAGCTCTTTTGTGGTTAGTATGACTAGAAAACTGCTATAAATGCCACTCCGTTACCCTTAAATTGGGGAGAACGTTAGCAAGGATGACAGTTTTGGATCTAGTGCTAATTTGCCTGAATTTGGTGATTTTGGTGTAACTGACTCTGAATTTGTGACATTTTTAAACCTGTTGAATCTAACATCAGTAATAACCATATTTTAGTTTGGTTAAATAATGCAACTGCAGTATTAAATAAATAAAGCTAATGCAGGCATGAAGAAACCCATTCGTGATTAACTGTTTGCGTCCTTTATAGAAATTCTAAGCATGAAAGTAACCAGTGTCTTTTCTGTAATCAGTGGCAAAAGAGGAAGATCTAAAAGCCACCCAACCCCAGATCCTCAAAGTGATGCCTCAGAGACCTGTAGCCCTCTCAATCCCTACTGACCTGCACCCCGTTTATGTAGAGGACTGTAGCCTGCTGGAACAGTATCCAGACCTGCAGGTGGCTGACTCAGGTCGCATCTCACACAACCTACTGAGACCCGCTGTCGGCATCCCTGATTTTCACATACAGTCTCCTGTCTCTCAAGATGGCCTTCAATCAGAACATACAGCCCAGCAAGCGCCACAAAATTCAGTGCCAGCCATACCAGACCAGGGTTACCTAGTAATGGGTGACAGTGTGAACATCAGCCTGGATCTGCCTGGTTCGGGTTTGGAGCCCATGTCTAACTCGGTGCTGAACGGGCTGCTGGAGAAACAGCTGGAAGAGGTGTACATGCAGCATCTGACTGAAAACTTGGCTCGGTGCAACTCCCACCTGGGGAACAGCCTCCTGCACGGCCTGGTGCCTCCACCACAGCCCGGCAGCCAGTCACAGGGGGCAGACTCATTATTGGACAGTCTGGAAGAAGGCACAGAAGACAGCAGCAAGAAAATTAGTTATCTGAACACCCACAACTTAGTGCCCTGCTCATCCAACTTCAGCTCCCCGATGCTGAGGATTTCAGAAGCAGAAAATCCTCATCCATAATGATGAAAACATTAAATGTAATGGTCAGCTGGGTGTTTTTGCTTATGTGCTTCACACCCAAGTTTACAAATACACAACTGTGAAATGAACACAAGTGTTATCCACTATATCAGTGCTATATTTATACAATGCCTTGTTCCCTTGCTTAAGGAAAAGATGCCTGAAACTTAGCTGCGTTCATATGCCATCTGCTGTTCGATTTAAGTATTACACCACCATTCATTTCAATGGACTTTACTGACTTACAGTTAGTACTGTATTAAGTGTTTGATATATAATAAAGCGAGACGTAACCCACTATCAGCTTGTTTTCTTTTTTCCCCTTTACAACTGAACTTCCTTAATCTATTGCTTTTCACTCACACCTGTAAAACATGTTGTGTACTCATCTACTTACTCAGAATTACGTGGAGCAAAAGTAATCAGGCATAATTACAAAAGGCCTTCCGAGCTCCCTGATGTCTAACAGAGACAAGGGACATAATAATGCTGCCACATTAGCAACAAAGATTAAATACAACCCCACCGACAAAACGTTCTTCACCACAAATTTTACATTTTGCTGACCAAATTCATCCAAAATTATTTAATTCAATTTCCACGACCGTGCAGTCATAATCTAAGTTGTAGTCATATGAGAAAACGGGTTCTTCCTGCAGTCCAGAGACAGGAATGCTGACAACTTCCTATCTCACCCGGAGATGTTATCTTGTTAAGTTTAGAGGAGAGGCTTCAGCTCAGCTACTTCCACCATGATTATTTAAAGTAGAGGTTAGGAGTTTGTTTAAAGGGACCTGCAGATCACTGCAAGCTCCAGCATCAACTGACAGAGCGGCAAACCTGAGAAATATGACGGCTCCGGCTGCTTAAGGTGAAACACAAATCATCCTCACAAGCAGGCATCCTGCAGTGAGGTTAATGGTGATTCATTAACATAGTCTTTGGAAGCCCAAAGGCATGTTATTAATCTGTGCAAAGAGATGGAAAGCAGAGATTCAACCAAGGTTATCCTGTAATTAATAGATTAGAATTGGCAGTGCGATCGGGCTTTGTTACATACAGCCTCTGTCTAGAGATTATGGCAGGTAATTCCAAGGTAATTTAGAGGAGCTAATCTAAAAAAAAATTGAATACAAAGACAAAGAACAGGGGTAAATTAGATTTAACTTGTGGGAGATGTATTAGTCAAAACCCCACTGAGCTGCTGGAAAGCTACAGATACTTGAAAGCTATTTATGGTGCAAAAACAACAACATAAGAAATGAAGTTATTATAATTTATCTGACAAAAGCCGGCCGTCTGCTGAGAAGGAGTGAAGCACTACCTCACGTTTAAATGAAACCAGTCTCACTTAACACTTAATTGTATATAAAAACGAGATTGTTTCAATCACGTCAAACTGATAGTCTTATTTTTTTTTAAGTCAGTTTGGTCTGAGCCATTTATTCATAAGTGTAGGCTTTGTATTTTAGCATCTATCATTACTTTCAACCTTCTGTTTTTATTTTGTTTTTCTTTTAGAAATTTTGTTGAATAATTTCTCTTTATATAAATTAAATTTTGCTATTTGAACCATTTCTGGATGACTTTCAGATTTACTCTTAGTATTACATTTAGCTAACCAGCTGTCAGTTTATGGTTAAATCATTTATATATACATATAGCTAACTTATTATTATTATTATCAGCTTAAAATCAATTATCCATTGAATTTTTTTTAACCATACCTCAGTGTCTAACAGGATATTTAAGCTGTTTATCCAAACTAAACTGTTCTAAATGACTTAACTGTTCTAACTTTAGCTATGTTTAGCTAGCTATTGCAACAATTTATTCCCTTGCTCATCTCTTCTGTTCATTTACATCTTATCTTTGTCAATTTAAAGTACTTATTCAACATTTATGACTGTTTAGGACCAAACAATTATTTATAAACAGCAATTAAAAAATGTTTTTGACTAGCTAAACTAATCTTTCCACATTCTACTACAAATGAATCCCAGGGGTAGTTGTACCTGATGTTTTGAATCACGTCCCTACTTCACTTTGATAACATTATGCCTTATTAGGGGCCCTACACAATGTAATTACACAAGTGTTTTCAGCTGGCTGATTAGACCTCAGTACAGACTGAAGGAAGCGGCAGCTATGTCGGGGCCTGTGGTTCAGGTTCCTCATAACTGAAAGGAAATGGTGTTCTGGTGTTCTTCATGCTGTATAGTTCACACTGTTTACAGGGAGATTAGACAGCATATTAGATAATGTTTTAGTAAAACCAAGAGATGAAAACCTGTGTGACTTTAAAAAATATAAGAGAACAAACAGGAAAAGTAAGTTATCTGCAAATTATGAAATGAATAAAAAAATGGCATGCTTGATGGAGCGCTGAATACAGGTACTATTAGAAATTTAGATTTGACTCAATCCAGAGTGTTCCTCTAACATGAGGACCTGGAACAAAACTGACTGAAGGCAGGAGGCACCCTGTTTAATCTGGCCACATGAGTCAAACCCCACTCTTTACAATTGTGGAGTAGACCTGTTGCTGATAAAATGGATAATAAGTTTGAAGCAGGCACAATAACAGATTATAAGCAATACATATTATTAATATCTGGCAGATGATGCTCTGCCAGACAGATATATAGAGTGTGATAGCATGTAGGATGAAAGATTTCCTATATCTGTCCTTGTAAGGAGACCACAAAGGACCACAGCAAAGTACACCGTGCTCACCATAACCGACTGACAGAAAATCTCCATCATTTTGCTGCACGTGTTCAAGGATCTCAGCTTCCTTAGAAAATTGAACCTGCTCATCCCCTGTTTGTATACAGCCTCAGCATTGATCACCATCTCTTGGATCTTATTCACGTTCAGAAGCAGATTATTCCTCCCAGATCACTCCACAAAATCATTCACTTGTGCATCCAACTACTGCAGAGTTGTCTGAGTATTTCTGTGGGTGGCATGACCCGCAGTTGCACTGAAGGTCGGAGGTGTATAAGGTGACCAGGAATGGAGACAGCACAATGCCCTGTGGAGATGCTATAAAGATAGAGCACTGCCCAGTCTCACACACTGCAGCCTATCTGTCAGGTAGTCAGTAATCCATGAGATGGTGGTCTTGTTTAATATAATTTAGTGTAACTTCTCTGTCAGCAGCAGCGGCTCAATCGTGTTAAATGCACTCGAGAACTCAAAGAAGTGATCCTCACTGTGCAGGTGTTACTATCTAGAAGGGAGTAAGCTCTCTGCAGCATGTAGATGATTGCATCAGCTGCTCTCAGCTGCTCTATTGGTCTATATGAAAAGTACAGAGGGTCAAGAGATGTTTTCACCTGTGGTCATAGGTTGACCAAGACTTGTCTCTCCAGCACCTTTATCACATGTGACGTGAGGTCAGTCAGTTGACTTCTTCTCTTGTTTCGGATCCATTTTGTAAGTGATCACAGACAGCTGACTAGCATAGATCCTCAGAACCTTGGGGCTGAAGCCATCAGGACCAGCACCCTTGCTGCTGCTTATTTTCTCCAGCTGTCTCCTAACATGGCCAGAAGTCACAGTGAAACAGGGGGTGTTAATCAGAGGTGGAGATGTCTGATCCACAGTGAGTTCGCTTGTAGGGAAGAAGTGTGTGAAAAGAAAAAAGCTTTAAATAGTTCTCCTAGACTGAAGAAGACAAAAACCTTTCCAGAAGCAGTAACAGATTTTAAAGCCAAGGGACAAAAAAAAATCACATGCCATCATCATCGTCATCATCATTGTCATCATCATCACCATCATCATCATCAGTCCCTTAGCTTTACGCCCTGGGGGCAGAACAAACATCATTCACCACCATTCTCCACCTAGTCCGGAGTCCAATCCAGGCACTGATGTCATCTTTCCACTGATGTGGAGGGCGTCCCCTCTTGCATGCTTACAGTTACAGGTTCTTGTTTTCCAGACACCTTGGTCTTAGTCTTCTCAAGGTCCATGCCACGGAGTTGACTGACAGAGTCTAGGTTCCTTGCTTGCCTGGACTGATCATTGGTAGAACCATTGATGAGGTCTGTCATCTGCAAAGCGGAGATTGCTGAGTTCTCTTCCTCCCTGTTTAACAGGGGAAACACTTTCTATCAGTGCTTCAGACATGATTGTTCCAAGAATATGTTGCACAATGTAGTCGAGAGAAGACAACCCTGGCGCACACCAACTGTAGTCAGGAAACACTCGCTGAAGTCCTTGCCAACCATTACCATACTCGCAGCATTGATTATGCCTGTTGATGTTGAGACCTTCTTGTCAAATTCTGTTGACAAAGGTGTGGAACCCTGCCTGTTCCTCTGCAAGCAATGCCTCAGCCTGTGGTTGGAGAAGCTTAAGCAAAACTTTCAGCCATATTTTGCTTGGATGGCTGATTAGACTAATTGTACGATAGTTTTGGCATTTCCTCAGATTTCCCTTTATCGGTAATGGGATAACTATTGATGCTGTCCAGCCTTCAGGCCATTCTCCTGTTCTAAATATGTGGTTGCATATGCAGGCATTGTCAAGATTCACCACCATGCAGGCAGGAAGGAGAACTCCAAAGCAGAACACCAAACACTGACGGGGAACTTAAATGCAAAGTTAAATGTCACGGAGGGAAACACAGAAGGCAGGGAACTACGACAGCGGAAAATAACTAATGACGCGACGAGGACCAGGTGAAAACACAAACAATAAATACACACAGCAGGTAATGGGAAATCCGGAACGCCTGGGGAGACAGGAAGGCAAACTAAACACACTGCACGAAGACCAGAGACCTATCAAAGTAAAACAGGAAGTGAACTCACACAGAAACACAGGGAGACAGAAACACAAGGGCTGCAACCAAAACAGAACTATACCAATGCAACATAAAACACTGGGCCACCGGCCCAGGACAAGACAGGTATAAACCTTGGTAACGGGCTCTCCTCCTGCTTGTAACAGCTCTGCCGGGATGTCGTCAATTCCTGGACATTTTCCAGCTTCAAGCCTTCTAATGGCTGCTTCTACCTCGTCTTCCAGCATTTCTGGATCCTCATCACAACTGTCTGGTGTTTGAGCTTTAATATCTGCTGTAATATCTCTTGGTCTGCTGTTGCGCAGCTCATGACAGTACCTATGGTACTTTGGTGAAGTAGTTTTTGTGAGTTCTTTTATTGTGTGTTAGGCATTTTTGGAATCATTACATCTCATGCGGTCCTCAAGGATCTTACATTGTTCCTGTGTCCATTGTTATTTGACCTGCTTTACTTCTGCTTTTACTTCTTGGTTCACCTTGTGGTAAGCTGCTGCGCTATCATGTTAGGAGAAGCAGGTTTGTCACATTTCTGCAGGAAATGTGACAAAATAAGAAAAACTGAAACTGAAAAAACATTTTCATTAACTGAAATAAATAAAAATGGTAATTAAAAGGAAAAAAAACAATAACTAACTAAAACTGTATTGTGGGTTTACAAAACTAACTAAAAGAAACTGAAATCATAGATAAAATGCCCTTTGTTTTCTTGTGGATTGATATGAAATCACATTTTCCGCTCTAGCAGTTTTACAGTAGCTGGGGGTGCCATGCTCACTGTGTTTGTGTGTGTGTGTGTGTGTCCCATATGGAATTTCTATGAGTTTGAAAGTGAGACAGAAGCGAGTGTGTTGTTGTGGATGATGGCAAAATGTGTGCAACACTTCTCAAGCGGAAAAACCCTACCAGTCTCAAAGTCCACGAGGCAGCTACGGAAACCTCTCTGAACCTCCATAGTAACCTACGACGTTACCTGACCTTCGCCCACCTTCGTGAACCTTCGGGTCCACGTCTGATGTTATAAACCACATGTGAGGTCATGTAAATGGACTAGTACGTATATAGCGCTTTTCTACTCTAACTGAGCACTCAAAGCACTTATACAACACATTTGCATTCACCCATTCATACAAACACTTCTGTAACTAATCTAACTGCTTACTGTCTACCATTCACACTCCGACGCTTGCATCGGAGCACAACGTGGGTTCAGTATCTTGCCCAAGGATACTTTGGCATGCAGTCTGGAGCAGCCAGGAATCAAACCGCCAACCTTTCAATCAGTAGGTGACCTGCTCTACCTCCTGAGCCACAGCCACCCACGTACAGCTTCTAATGCACTGAAGCTGTACGTCTCATGATGATGTCTCACGGTGTTCATGTGTGTCCTTAATAGTACACTCATTTAGCACATAATGCTGCTATCTTGTGAACAGTTGGTTGTTGAATACAATTTTTTTTAATGGTATACTTTGATGAGGTTTTATTACACAATAGTTACACTTGCACTTTGAATCTTGCACCTGACAAATAAAGTACGAAAAAGTAAAACTAAAACTAAAACTAACAAAAACTAAACTAAAACTAAGCATTAAACAAAAAATAAAAACGAGCAAAACCGCTCTAAAAAACTAATTAAAACTAACTGAATTAGAGAGAGAAAAAAGTTAAAATGAAATAAATCTAAACGATAGTGTAAAATCCAAAACTATTTTAACCCTACACGGTGGGTGGACCGGTTGAGTCGCCAATCACAGACCGTGAACAGGTTGTACTGGTTTACGGGATTATCAGTTTTGTGTACTTACACAGTGGAAGACTCATTCTGACACAGATCTTTGTGTTTGCCGTAGAATTGACAGAGTGAAGGCATATTCAAATAAAATGTAGCACTAAACTGAATTTAATAATCAGCCACTGGAAGGAAAATATATCGTCCTGGCTGATAATTAAAGCCTTTTTCTCGCCACAAGACAAGATATTTGCAACTGTAATTTTAAATAATTTCAATAACCATAACATGACATATCTACAGGAACTTGTTTGTTTGAAATGAAAGATTACAAATCAAATAAGCCACAGCAGAACACAAATTCCTCCAAATTAAGCACCGCTGCCACGGCATGAGAGCAAATGCTGAAAATGAGTCTATTATCTGAGAAGCCTTTCCTCCACTCGTGTTGCTGGATAAACAAAATATATTAATACTTATTTCAATCTATCTAGGCTTTGTGCTCAACAAACCATCAATACTAATACCACCGCTAATCTTGTGCATGTGTGCTTGCATTACTTATGCTGTGGGGACACAAATGTGTTTGCACAGGCACATTTTGGGGACTAAAAGCAACTCCCTTTCATGGAAATTATTATAATCTGGATATTGTTTTAGCTTGCGGTTAGGGTTCATTTCTAGAAAATGGATGTAAGTCAATGTCTGTCCTCTGAATTGCTGAAAACACATGTCTGTGCATGTGACACACCCCTTGAGCTCTGTACTGCTGGTTGGATATCATTGCTAGCTCAGGGATTCCTGTGCACATTAGGGGCTGCACGAGTCCTAGTCAGGTTGTTTTGTGTGCCTCTGTGTGTGCGGCTCGCCCTCCCCCTGTCTCCATAACGCCCGTCCTATTCTCTCCCTCTGCCTCTCTCCGCTGTTATGCCAGCATGGCTGCAGGATGGCTGCTCTGTGGACTCTCCCTCTGCTGCTCTCTGCCAGTCTGTTGGGATGTTTGTCCCTGACCCCTCCCGACGAGCGCCCTCAGCCCCACAATCTGCCACCTTCGCTGGGAATCAACAGCAGTGAGGGCAGCCTGTCTGTGGATCTGCCCATGGCTCTGAGGGTGTTCAGCATGGACTACCACCATGTGCAGGCTCCCTTTGAGATCGTGTTGTGGATCATGCTGGCCTCACTGGCCAAGCTGGGTAAGCCTCAGCTATGCTTGTGCTCATCCATGCGAAGCCAACTTTAATGTTTAATGTTAATAATGCCATTCAGTTACATGAACTTATTTCAATTCATTAAACTTATTTCAAATAATGCAATGAAACAGAGCATCTGCAACACCAAAATTCTTGCAGTTCACAAAGTCAGAATTCTGCTGACTTCAAATATCGCAAATCCCTTTTATTTGTTTCTCATGCCCTCAGGTTTCCACTGGTCAGGTCGAGTCCCAGCAGTCGTCCCAGAAAGCTGCGTCCTCATCATGGTGGGCCTCCTGGTTGGAGGTGTGATCTATGGGGTCCGCCACTCCGCTCCGCCGACTCTCAGTGCCGACGCTTTCTTCCTCTTTCTGCTGCCACCCATCGTCTTGGATGCGGGATACTTCCTGCCGGGCAGGCTGTTCTTTGAAAACCTCGGTACAATCCTCTGGTCGGTAGCTTTAAAAATGTTTTTTTTTTCATGTGTGAAGAGCTCAGTGTGCTGAACACGTTTTCATCTAGGAGGGTTGGTTTGGTTTAAAAGTCAGAATTAGTAGGAATATTTTGTGTTTTCATTTTGAACTATGATACAAACTTCAAACGGTTGATGATGCTGTTCCATCTCTGCCATACTCTATGTGTAAATAAGCCTTTTTGTGTAACCACTTTTGGCATATTCACAGCTCATTTTGGTGCACTTATGTAACTAAAATCTGATATTCATCAGGTATTTATTAAAAGTATCTGGAGCAGGTGTTGTAAAGCTTATTTTCTGTACATATACAGGTACGCAGTGCTGGGGACCTTATGGAACGTGCTGGGCATCGGCCTGTCTCTGTACGGTGTTTGCCTGCTGGCTCACAGCTCACTGGGAGACGTCTCTCTGCTCCACTGCCTGCTGTTTGGCTCTCTGATTGCTGCTGTAGACCCAGTGGCGGTGCTTTCTGTATTCCAAGAGATGCAAGTTAATGAACAGCTGCATATCTTGGTGTTTGGAGAGTCACTACTCAATGACGCCGTTACTGTGGTGAGAAGAAAAGTGGTGTTTGTCAGGTGTTTAAATTAAACACTTAATACTTTTACTCTTTGCTTCCTCTCAGGTGCTCTACAAGCTATTTGAGTCCTTCCTCCGTCTGCCGTCGGTATCAGGGTTGGACGTTTTGCTGGGGGGCTGCAGGGTGGTGGTGGTGGGAATCGGAGGTTTGTGTGTCGGTCTCTTCTTCGGCCTGTTGGCGGCCCTCACCTCACGTTTTACCTCCAGAGCCCAAGTCATCGCCCCACTCTTTGTCTTCCTCTATTCCTACTTGTCTTACCTTACCTCAGAGATGCTCCACCTCTCTGGGATCATGGCGTGAGTGCTGTTTAGCATCATCTGAAACCTGAAGACCACATATTGTAAATATTGGTAAATCAGTCGTACTGTGTTCTGTGCTGATTCCCTTCTCTGCAGCATCGTGACCTGCGCTGTGACCATGAAACAGTATGTGGAAGCGAATGTGTCAGAGCGCAGCAACACCAGCATCCAGTACTTTCTGAAGATGTGGAGCAGCGTGAGTGAAACCTTGATCTTCATCTTCCTGGGTGTGTCCACCATACAGGATGTCCATATGTGGAGCTGGCCCTTTGTGTGCTCCACACTACTGCTCTGTCTCATCCTGAGGGCCACAGGTAGCTTTAAAAATCCGTCCTGCACTTTAAACAAGTCATATTACAAATAAAAACTCTTCCTCACTGCTTGAAAGGCGTTCTTCTGCTGACTGCGGTTGTGAACAAGCTCCGGAGGAACGCCGTGACCTTCCGAGACCAGTTCATCATTGCTTACGGTGGCCTGAGAGGGGCGATTTGTTTTTCCCTGGTCTTCCTGATCGATGACTTCCCAAAGAAAAGACTCTTCATCACCACGACCATCGTGGTCATTCTCTTCACAGTCTTTGTACAGGTGCGGAAAACAGTGTGAATTCTGATGGAAACAGTTTCATAGTTTCAAGGTGGATTTTATTTTCTGAGCCTGGTTTGCAGGGGATGACCATAAAGCCTCTGGTAGAGCTACTGGATGTGAAGAGGAAGAAGAGAGCTCTGCCCACTGTCAGCGAGGAGATCCACAGCAGGGTGAGAGATTGCAGGAATCACAGCTGAGTGCAGGGTGTGGAGAGGTAAAAATATCCCGACTAAAAAGTTTTAGTTTAGAGACTCATCATATCACAGTTTTCTTCCCACTGGAAACAATCACACAGTGCATGTAAAGCATGAAGGAAATGACGTACTTCAACACAGGGCAACCTGCTTCAGGATATTTCTTTCAGCATTTCAAAATAATATCATTTTCTTCTGTCATGTGTAAATAATCATGTCTCTTGTTAGCTCATAGATCACCTGCTTGCAGGAATAGAGGATGTGGTTGGCTACTGGGGGCAGCACTACTGGAAAGACAAGTTAGTTCTCCTGGTTTTCCAGTTACTTTGCCTTTGTGCATCCATGTCAAAGAAAAAATATAAAATTGCCAGCAGGTGGCGGCAAACGCCACGCACATTTTCCACAGTTAGGACTCACAATATTGCCGTCTGTGTGTCTGTGTGTGTACCTGTGTGCGTGTGAGGTTTGAGCATTTCAACAAGAAGTACCTCTGTCGTTTCCTGATCCGAAACGATCACCAGGCTAGCTCCAGCATCCTCAGAGTTTACCAGGAGCTGGAGAGAAGGGAGCAGAGGGGAGACGAGGAGGAGGCCCCACCGCTGTAAGAAAACAGCCTCGGATTTCACATCGGTGTTTGGCTCAGATAACAAGTCCTCAAAGGTCCCAGAGTAACTGAAGAAAGCTTCATGACCGTAATAACGTTTATCTGGCCTGATTAAAATCTTTCAAAAAATAATTGTGGCTCAATTAAAGTTTGCGGGACTATTTAAGTATTTGCTCCTTCGTAAAGGATCCAGAATAAATAGGCAGAATATCCTCAACTTATCCTTCTACTTAAAAGCACAATCATGTCTTTGAAGTACGATTTACCAACTCTACACGCTTTGTTTTCAAAAACTCTCCCATTTAGAGTGGATCCCCGCTCCCACGGCCGACCCCTGCTGCCGGAGGAGATGGAGAGCATCAGGCGCATCCTCTCCAGAAACCTCCAAAACTTCAACAACAAGGTAAATAAAATTTTTTTTAAAAACTAGGTTTATATGCCACTGTGAGCTGGTTCCTATTTCCACCTTCTATGAAAGTGGAAACTGCACAGTGTGTATAAAGTGATACTTCTGGATTCATGTGTCATCATTACAGCAGACACCAGCCTACAGCAGACACACCCTGCACCAGGACCCCACCGTGAACAGAACAAGGAAGCCCCTTTACAGACACCAAAGTCTGGCAGAAAGATACAACACAATCACACACCTTCCACAGGTGAGTACAAACTAGCTGCATTTCCTCACATTCTTATTTTTAATGAAACAAATGAAAAAGACGAATTAATTATGAGAATAATTTCACTGAATGTGCTGGATTCCTTTTGAAATACTGCATGCTGTATCCAATTTTAGGAATTTATTTAGACTAGGTGTGATTTTGAACTATGTGAATGATGACGTATCAGTATTACAGTAGCGAGCATCCTCCACGCCCCTTTACTGTGTGTTTCTATTGTTGCAGGGGGAGGACGGAGCGCTTAGCGAGCCACAGAGAGCGAGAACTGGACTTAGCAGATCTCACACAGGTGAAGAAATGTCAAATTCAAGATACAACCAGATGTACAGCCATGTGAGAAAAAAACTTTTGATTGGACTTTATGCAGTCCTGTGATTCAGCTGCTTGTGGAACCACCTTTAGCAACCATAACTTGAAGTAACCATTTTCCGTATCGGTCTCTCGCATCATCTCAGTTTTGGCCCACACTTGCAGGTTCTCTTAATGTCCCGCCACAGCGTTTTACTCGAGCTGAGGTCTGGACTGGCTGGGCCATGGCAGCTCCTTGATTCTTGGGCTCATTGTCCTGTTTCTCTGTAATTACTGTAGGGTGAATGTAAGTGTGAATGTTTGTCTGTCTCTGTGTGTTGGCCCTGCGACAGGCTGGCGACCTGTACAGGGTGCACCCATCACCCCTCCACCACTGTGCTTCACAGTTGGTATGACGTGTTTGTGCTGATATGTTGTGTTTGGTTTTTGCCAAATGTGCCACTGTGCATTATGTGCAAACATCTCCACTTTGGTCTCATCTGTCTGAAGAACATTGTTCCAGAAGTCTTGTGATTTGTTGAGATGCAGCTTTGTAAACCTAGGCCGCGCTGCCATGTTATAGGGGTGAATATGCTGGGACATTCACTCCTGGGAAGACTGCAGCATTGTGCTAACACAAAACTGAATGCTCCAGACCAGCAAACTGCCAAAACTTTTGCTTTTGTAGACGTGCTTACATTTGCTGATCATCAATTGATCGATGACTTTGTTGGCTCCTGAGCTCACTGTAGATTTCTCTTCCCTCTTGGCAGTGTGCTCCATAAGCCCACGATCCACTCTCCTGGACTCTTCAGCCTCAGCTGGCTCAGCTCAGACCAGATCAATGGATCCAAAAGCTGCTAGAGAAGACAGAGTCTCTCCAAAACAACAAGAAAGCATGGAGAGAGCCTCTAGGAAGCACCTCAGCTTTGTTTTTGAGAATGAGAAACAACAATGAATGCAGACTGTGAGACACGGGGAGAGAGAGAGAGAGGAAGAAAGAAACGCATAAAAGCAAAGAATTCAGTGTGTGTGTGTTGAAGTGATAAGTACCTTGCATTCCTTTAACCACAGAGTTGTGGGGTGCAAGACACAACTGATAGAAGGCTTCAAATTCATGAATTTAACGGTTTTATTGTTTACCAGCCACAATAAAGCTTTTCTCAGCTCCATGTTTCACCCCTTGCGTCTCCAGTCTAATTCATTTTCAAAGCGGCATTCCCTGAGTAACACCAACATTACAAATACCTCACAGTCATAAATGCTGATACCCGCTGTCCACATTGTCCACACACCAATCCTTCCTCTCCTTGTTTCCTTTACAAATGTGCAGCAGTATACAGGCACTGGTAATTTGATGAGGACAGGCTTACTGCTTCCTAAAATAACTCCCGGTCCCCCCGTCTGACCTCCTCAGTTACTGTAGCCTCTTTTCCTCGCAGCTCCCAGCATGCCAGGGAGTGGCTGAGAGAGCCCGGCCGTGTTCTTTGGGATTGGGGTTGGGCAGAAGGCTGCACAGTGGACACCAGTGAGGAGTCACTGACCTGAGGGCTAAAAGCTGAGGAAACTTATACATTAAAGCAGGGTTAAGGCTGGAGTTATGAGGGTGGGAGCTGCAGCCTTGGCTGGGGGGATCTTTGGGGTAGTAGGGACTCTGTGTTTCTTCCTGGCGTTTGGTACAGACTACTGGCTGGTAGCTAGTGACAACTGTGGACCACGGCCAACACAACCAACGCTTACCGGGGACAAAGATGCCAACGGGACCGAGGTAGGAGATAAAAGTGAGATTACTAACACAAACAGTGAATGCAAATCTTACTAGTTACTGATCACTTTCATCAAAGCAAATTTACGCAACGACAGCAACGGTAAAATATTATTTTTAACTGATCACATGTGAAAACCACAAAAAGACCAGCTGGGAACCTGATCAGATGCTGTGTACTCAGTGGTGTGTGAGCTATGCCACTATAGGATATTTAAAGATGTACTGAAGCAGTTTACAACCTTGTTTCCAGAAAAGCTGGGACGCCGTGTAAAACACAAATAATAATAGAACACAAGGGCCTCCAAATAGTTTAAACGGTGCATTTAATTAAAAATAGTACAAAGAAAACAAATCGGCATGCATGCTGAAAAGAA
>JAVDPK010000547.1:346422-387294 GCA_034780415.1 Cichlasoma orientale | reverse complement strand
ACACACACACACACACACACACACACACACACACACACACACACACACACACACACACACACACACACAGAGCAGTGAATAATCTCTTTGACAAACGCTGCCTTTGTTTGACAGAAGGCAAGAGGGACAAACAGTTTCAATTTTGTTTGGGCGTTTCAAATCCTCGCAGATAGTAAAAAAATAATATTCCAACAGTTGCTTTTGCAGAGTGTTTGTTCTCCGAGTGTAAAGACTGAAGACGTTTTCGGGAGCTGAAAGACTCTCTGACCTCGGGCCTGTGTGTTGTTTTGACTGAATTCATTTTCTAATTAACTACAAACCCAAAAACAATTTTACGCTGGGATTTGCATCATAGTTGGAATACTAATATCCACACCTCACACATTTTATTCAAAGTCTTCACTGGACTCTGAGACTTTTTGAATCCTCCTGGGAAAATAAATGACTGAAATTTAAAGAGATTTCTGCCATTTAAACAATATTTGGATCGTGCATTTGTGTCTTTTACTTTACCCTTACTTAAGAAATTATATGTGATGAAAGCACGTATCACCACTTTATATTTATAATATCTAATATATTTTATATATCTGTCTATATATATGAGACAAAATAACTATGGATCTGATCTCAAATAGACTGAGGCTGCTAAATTGTAATTTGGACCTGTCTGCATGATGTTAATGCTAATTTCAAATAAGATCCCCCAAAACTGTTTACTGCACTTCTTCTTCACAAACTAAATAAATGTTAGCGCTCAGAGGAATCAAGGAAAGCGTTGTTAATCTCCTTTCTGGTGTTAATATGTTGTTTTTCGGGCTGATATTAAGCGGCGGAAATTTTCAGAATAAAAGTAAGCTTTGGTAGCGAGCAAAAAGTAGGATTACATCACAGCAGTGTGATGTAATCCTACTTATAACTGACTGAATTTGAGGGGCATATTTTGACACATGTTGTATTGCTGCAATGCTAAGTATTGATTGCCAATGCTGATGCCATAAATGTTATAATATAGCCCCCAAAACAGACAGTATAATGGGTTTTCCTGTGTAAAATGCGCTGTCGGGAAACCAATGCCATAACCTTCAAATACATTTTCTTGCCCCAAAAGTCTGGACAGACTTCATTCTGAACCTGCTGAAAATCTCTATGTTATGATGCACAGATGTCTGCATCCATACAATATATAGAAGCGCGCACCCACTGAACCTAACCCCTTGAACCAGGGTCTCGCAGTGCAGACCAAACAAACGCACCGGGCCTCATGCATTATGAATGTACATTTACACTGGCGTGCTCTCATGGGGATGAGCTTTAGCTGCACGTCGGCTACACTCACTCACTGGTGTGTCCAATGTCTGTGTGTCTGTGTGTGTGTTTCTGCTGGATACACACACACACGCGGACAGAAGCAGTCTTTGACTGACACTTCCATGTCAAAACCAGCGCTTTAAAAACTAAACAAACAAAAAAAAAACATACGTTTTCTTTTTTTTCTTTTTAGTCACGTTGGTATGGAAAACAAACGACTTGTCACCGAAATGCTGCGAAATTAGTTTGGGGTTTGTTTCTGTGAAGGGCCCCCTCCAGTCCAAACACGGTGTCACTGTCCTTTATTAGCGACGTCACGGGTTAATGGGAATATCGATTTTTCTGTCTGGGAGCTTGTAAAGTGTATGTGCCGCGGGTGTCAGGGATGAGAGCACAACCAAGTTTAGACTCAGAGGTGACGGGAATTAATTTGGATTCCTTTAAAGCGAGCAAATCCAAAGGAACAACAATATAAAACTGCTTATGAAAAATAAACTAAAAGAACCTCGTTAATTACAAAATTAGAAAGGCGTTTTCTACCTTTTTTTTGGATGGAAAATAATTCATATTTTACAGCTGATAAATAAAGAAATGCTGGCTTCAATAAACAGGAGAAGATTTAAGCTTCGTGGGGAAAGTTTGCGAAGGTCATGACACCAAGTGACAGGTCCCGCCCCGAGGCCCAAAGCTGCCTCAATAGCAGACTGAGCCTGATTTATATAAAGGCTGCAGCATTATGCTGTGACCCGGACAGAGAAGATTTAGGCTAAAATAAAATAAAATACCCATGGCTATGAGCTGCGCATTGAGTTGTTTTGGAAAAAGCCTGCAAAAAACATAGCAACAAAACTGAAACACTTTTTCATTATAAGGAGGGAAAAAAATGTAAGGAAGCCCTCAAAGTTGCAAATATTATAGGCAAAACACAGACACGCCAACACTCTGAAGCGAATCTATGTTTTCTGCAACATATATGTAGTGACCTCACAACATGAGTGCAACAGAGCTGAGCACAAATGTTTGAATTTTATAAATGCTCATGACAGCATGTTACAAACGTGCAACAAATAAGCGGTTTATTAGAGATGTTAATTACATGGCAGTGAATATAACATCCTAATTGCTTTTAATTTTGAGTCTTTTGTTTTTTCATGTGAATGTAAGCGTTTATTTACAGGCCCACGCCACGTGAGGAAAGGCACTGCTTTATTTTTTCTTTCTGAAAACTGAATCCATTTCTTTTTTGTTCAGCCGGTTGTTTGCTTTATACATTTTTTTTAGGCTGCCTAAATGAAGTTGCCGTGAACAAATCTATTTATTTTCTTCACTGCTTGTACAGTAAACAGCCTGAGTCAGAAGATAATCACCGCTAAGACTCGCTTCCAGCCGCCAGGCAAACACAAACAAGCCGCTGAACAAACGCACCGAACAACCACGAACTAACGCTTCACAAAGGCAAAATTAAAGAAATTATAACTCATTGGTTGTAGTTGTTTAGCAGTAGCGCGCACCCGGGTAAGAGAGAGGGAGAGTCTGCAGTATACTGCGTGGTGTAAGTGTAGCAGGGCTGGCTCGGGTTATCTGTGAATGGGCTCTTTATTGGAGGCGCGGAGCGGGGATTTGCCTTTTATTCGCCTCGCTATGGAAACGCGCTCGACGGCAGAAAAATGTTGATGTGAATAAAAGGAATCGGCACAAGGAGCGTTTCTAGAGAAGCATCTGTTACACTTAGAAACTTAGACTATCGAGAGCAATACAGCCCCCTCTCAAAGTCCCTCTCCTGTCTGCTTTATGCTTCACCAAAAAAAAAAACGCAGACTTTATCTTTGTAAAGAGACAAAAAAAAAAAACAAAAAAAGAAACAAAAAATCGGCCGCTTTTTTTTATTATTTTTTTTTTTTTTTTTTTTTGCTTGAGTAAATAAAAAAAACATCAAATTTTCTTCAAATTTGCCGTCTCGCATACAATTAATTTATTTTTGAAGATCCATTTTCCTTAAACTACAGAATCCATACTCCAAAATCAATTCATGGTGCGTGTCATTGAATATGACACGTATGAAACTGCAGGAGTCTCGGGCTATTGAAACGTTGCTACTAACATTGAGCAATAACTTTATATTTTACATTTAATTCCGCACGGTATTTCCCCCATAACAGCTCAAACTAAGCAACCCAATTCAGCAAACTAGGCCACTAGAACAACACTGCCATTCACATCAAATATTCAGCCACTTTCAGCCAAGTTTCAAAGAGGAAGCTACATAAAGAATTTACGCATCACGCCACACCAGAATGAGAATAAGGACAAACAACAAACATATCTGATTAATTATTCTTCCATCTATAGGCTTATCTACCATCTACCGCGCCATATAAGGGTTTAGAGCACAGATATCCTGTCATCCTTCCTCTCACTGCCCCTGTCTGTCATTCCTCCGGTTACCGAGGCCCTGTCCACCCTCCAGCGGTCCTGTCCGCACCTCTAGCCCGCGGTCAGCTCACCTGCTCCGGCCTCCTTCTCTGCCTTCCACAAGCAGCGTATAGCTCGGCTCGGCGCTCTTTAATGACTTTCTGGTGGCTGCAGCCTTCTTTTATTTCTTCTAAATGTATGAAAATGTATGCAAATTTAAATCAAGCTTAACCTGGGAGCTTGAGCAATATATTTAATGGAATTTCAGACCAATAAGGAGATTGCGACGCAGCCTTCTAATGGCAAATATAATTACGCTGTTAAGTTAGCTCGCTGATTTGCACATCTTTTTCAACTCTGAGAAGACCTGATGAGATTCTTAAACACTGGAATTGATAAGTGTCTACTGTCTGTGCTCACGTTTATGTCTATGAAGATGTGTAAAACGGAGAAAGTAAAATGTGTTCAGGCGAGCAAATGTGGATTTTGGTCTGCCGGAGAAATATAATTTTTAATATTTTATGAATAGCCTATTTTAAAGAGTCAGACTGCAACAGTAAAGCCAAACACATGTGTTATATTTTCGTATGCAAAACGGCTAAGAATTATGGATGGTCCGTGCGTAAAACAATTTTGCGTAAAATACTGTCTCCAGACGTGTCATTCTACAAACACCTGCGGAAATATTCTCTAAGTTAATAATTAGCAGTGAGAACTGCTCTTAGTTTAATTGTATGCTTTTAAATTAAGTGCTGGCACGTCCAAGAAATGCCATTGCGCTTTAATCTCAGTCTTCGCGCGCGCTCAAGGGTGACAGGAGCAGCAATAAAGTCGTGCGTAAATCAGTTGGAAACTTTAATTAATAAACAGGAACTGCGCTCCACGCTCACATCATTCCACAGCCAGACCCACTGGACCAGCACTCCCAACACACTTCCGGTTCGACTGCCTGTAACCCTTTCTTACCCGCAGCTCTGCTGCCAGAGGCGGAGGTTTCGGATCTGTGCCGTCATTGGCGGAGACGTGTCGTCACTGCGTCTCAGTCGGACTGTGAGTGGTGGTGGAGGCTGTCAGTCATTGCCAGGCTGCTGCTGAGCCTCCAGAGAGAGGGAGATGTCAGAGGCTGAGCTGCTCCCTCCCTTCAGTAGCATTAGTGGGGTTGAGCAGCCAGCATGGCCACAGCTGCCTCTAGCCCCTACACCCTGCTCAGTTCTAGTCCCATGATCCACCCGGAGAGCCAGGCCATGCAGCCTGCTAGCCCCTACAGAGGGCACCAGAAACTCCTGCAGAGTGACTACCTGCAAAGCGTCCAGAGCAACGGGCACTCCCTCGGGCACCAGTGGGCAAGCAACCTGTCGGAGGGGAGCCCTTGGTCGGCCTCCATGGAGCAGCAGGACGTCAAACCAGGCCGAGAGGACCTGCAGCTCGGCATCATCCATCACCGCTCTCCGCACGTAGCGCATCACTCTCCTCATCACAACAACCATGGCAACCACCCGGGAGCCTGGGGAACTCCAGTGTCCCACAATTCCTCTATCACCAGCGGGCAGCAGATAAACATCTACTCCCAGACGGGCTTCACTGTCAACGGCATGCTGGACCACGGTGGGCTCACACCTCCACCCAACCCGCAGGGCCAAGGCATGCACCCGGGCCTCAGGGACACACTAAGCCCCGAGCATAGCGACCTCGGCGGACACCACTGCCATGACCACTCCGACGAGGAGACACCGACTTCGGACGAGCTGGAGCACTTTGCCAAGCAGTTCAAACAGAGGAGAATCAAACTTGGCTTTACGCAGGCGGACGTGGGTTTGGCTCTGGGCACGCTGTACGGTAACGTCTTTTCCCAAACTACTATCTGCAGGTTCGAGGCTTTGCAGCTGAGCTTTAAAAACATGTGCAAACTAAAGCCGCTGCTGAACAAGTGGCTGGAGGAGGCAGACTCGTCCACAGGCAGCTCTAGCAGTATAGACAAGATAGCAGCTCAGGGGAGGAAGAGGAAGAAGAGGACATCCATCGAAGTGAGCGTGAAGGGAGTTCTCGAGACGCACTTTCTCAAGTGTCCCAAACCTTCTGCGCAGGAGATCACCTCGCTGGCGGACACGCTGCAGCTGGAGAAGGAGGTGGTGCGCGTGTGGTTCTGCAACCGAAGGCAGAAGGAGAAGCGTATGACGCCGCCCGGAGAGCAGCCGCCCCACGAGGGACCCTATTCTCACAGCGGGAGCGCGGGAGACGCCTCCTCGTGCCATGATCTCTGACCGAAGCACCGGGAGGAATCCCCCCCGGCGCAGACTCTCGAGCGCTTGGACGCGCGGTGGCACCTTGTAGCCTCCGCGTCCGTCCCGGTACAGACTCGTCCAGATGCCTCCAGCACTGAAACAATAACAGAGATACCTGTTCAGCCTTCGTCATTTTTGTTCTGTCATGAGGGCATTATTCTATAGCGGCATATCAACCATCACATTTCAGATCACTTTTTGGAGCCCGCCAGTTTGCTTTCTACATCACGGATATAAATACAAAATGTGCCTAATAACCTGCCAGCGCCTTTGGTTTGTGTCACCGTTTTTTACATCAGCTCGATAATAATGATAAGACGGGACTGATGTTTTGTTTTTATGGCTTTCCACACACGAGCTGTGCTCCCGTTGTACCTGCGATCAGCGGCGTGAAACCAATAATAATATCACTTTTCTTAATTGATTTGTACCAGCACCAGAGGCCATTTTACACTCCACCTCACGCTTCCCTCGGGCTTTTCCAACGCTTTAGTTCTCCTCATATTTACAGTCATTACTTTGTAACGTAGCAAATCTGTAATTATTATATTTTTGCATATGCAAACATAGGCCCTCATTCCAGTTGTAGACCTATCAACATAATACTTGGAGGACTTTTGTTTTTAATGATTAAATTCCTCCCTCGTGGCCTGTAGCTTACGCAGCCACACGCAGTTGCAGCTCTATTTATTCATTCACTTCTTATGATTTCATTTCAATCATCTTCGACCATTTAAACTGTGTGGACTCTGAAAAAGAGCCGAGAATAGAGAGAGGGGGGGTTTGACAACGCTATACACCTGCCTATAATTTTAATGTACGTTCACTATCGAAATTTTATAATCTTAAATACTCCTGTTATTTGGTTTATTTCTTAAGTATTTTTTCGAATATTGTACAGTTTTATATATTACCCTTTTGAAGTCATTAATTTAAATAAATGATCTTAGTTATTCATGCACTTAATTAGCAGTGTTTTAAGAGAAAAAGCAAACAAACAAAAAAAAAATATTTTCAATAAGACTGAACTGTTTCGGCGGTTTTATTCCAAATTTCAATGACAGCTCAAGTAATTATTTATTTTCAGTATAAAGCTTGTATTATGTTTTGAAATAAACTATGTATGTTGGAATAAACGATTTCTTGCTACAACTGCTCACTGTCTAAAACAGAACTGAACTTCTGATAAAAAAAAAGAAAACAAGAATATTCAGAAGTTAGAAGCAGGATTCAAATCGCAAATTCCTCCTGTTATTTTTGGAATAGTGAAAGCAATAATTTAAAGGAATCACAGCGTTTTCTTTTATTCAATACATGCTTTAAAAAACTGACGTATAATGTTGAATATTCTGTATGGAAAATGGTTCAAGCTAAACTTGTGATTTATTCTGCAAAGTCGTGAGTTCAGTCCCTTTATGCTGCATTTAAAAATTTATATCCAAGTGAATTATACTGTTAAGCGGCATAACCTTCACTCAGCCTCAATGTCATGTCAAAAGGCACCTTTTGAAAAAAAAAAAAATTCCCCTGCAACTAACAGCTGTAAAATATCCAGTGGTTCAAAGAGACCCCGGCTCACAGCAAACTGAGACGCTTTCTCCAGCAGTTCCACTGAAATGTTATTGTCCGGGCCCTCTGCCCTTCTCAATCAGACATGCGTGATTTATCGCCTGGGCCGCTGGGCCTGACAGCAAAACACAATGACACACACACACACACACACTCAGACACACACACACACAATCAGAAGCAGATGAATCTTATTTCAAAGACTACGGCTGTGTATAATTGGCCGTGCCAGGGCAAAATAAAGCTGCACTCCCCTTTAAAAAAAAAAAAAAAAAAAAATCATAATGCCCAAAAATAATTTAGGGATGGTTTGGAAATAAGTAGATACATTCAGTACTGCTTAAATGATTCAAAAATAGATCTGGAGAGGGAGAGTGGAAGAGGGAGAGAGGAGGAGAGGAGAGGCGGAAGGGTGCTAGGCCTTGCCTTGAAATGGGGAGCCTGACTGGAATACTAATGTGTCTGAATTTATGCATCTCCTCAGTCTGCAGCCCTGAGAGGGGGGTGGGGGAGACAGAGAGAGAGAGAAGAGAGGGAGAGAGAGAAAAGGGTGTGAGGGTGGAGGTGAGGGGGAAGGGGGGGGGGGTGATGTAGAAGAAGAGAAAAGTAAAACCATGGCTGATTGATTCTATCCATCTATTTTAGTTCAAAATAATCCCTGGTTTCTGGGAGATGGAAAACGACCCTGGAAGGAAGAAGAACCTAGAAGCCGAGCAAATAAGCAAAGCAAGCCAAGGTCCACAGCAGCGCTGCGGTATCCTTGAGCCTCTTCCACCTCTTTCCCCATTCAGCGTGGAACTCATGCACAGCCTGCGTGCTAATAAAAAAAAAAACTTTACTAGCACCATCCAAATGTGTTTTTAAAGAGTAGCTGATGCCTCCACATGAATAACTTACCAGTTTTAAAATGAGTCACTTGGGGAAAATGTGTAAAGGACATTGAGTTAAAAAAATAAATAAATAACAGGTGCAAGATGAAAGCGTACTGCAGAGGTATTGAATGATGAACTTCAGGTAATTATTTTTCCAAAATGCTTCAGGTTGGGTGGCTCGGCTCCGCGCTCCGGCAGATAATTGAGCTTCTGAATCAGATCCTGAGTGACTGAGTGACAATAGAGAGGCAGGAGTAGTGACTTGTGTAGCAGCAGTTTGGAGGATGAGCAGAGTTGTTTACGTGCTCGGGATAATGGGAGCAGCTGACTCACACCTTATTTTATATATATTTTTTTCATAATTACATCTCTTCTCCAACCTTTTGTTCTCTTTTAATCTGTTCTGTATTCTGTTTCAAAGACTTTGAAAGTTAAAATGGAAACAAAAAGTGTTAAAAAAAACAGGAGAAAAAAAACAGAACAAAACAATGCTCACCAAATTCTTCTAAATAAACTGTTTTCCAAAGCTTTTAATAGTGTTATTTTTCCCCCATAACAATAATAAAATCCCTGAAGGTCAATGAAGTGAATGAAGCACATCAGGATTAAAGTAACTTTAGGTGGTGCAAAGATTCTGGGAAGGCAGAAAAGTCCAGAAGGCGCTGATATACTGTTTGCAGTAAAATGCGGGAGGTTAAAGCAAGGACGTTCGACATCACATTTCTCTTTAATTAGACAGGAGGGAAGCGCAGGGCTGCAGTCTATCTGCCGTAGCAAGAACACAGAGAAGAGCCAAACAGCATCACCACATGAGAGGACGGGAGTAATGAATATCGGCTGCTCGGCTGCCACGTGGTTCTTTGACTTTTGGACACCACTTCTGTCTCTTCCTTTACTTAAAGCGTGTAAAATGATCCACGCTGCAGGACTTCCACTGCCTTACCCATGTCTTACAGCAGTGGTCCTCGTGCTTTTTGTGACACCTTAAACCCAAGTCATGTCTGCTCTGTTGTATTCACCCACATGTGACCTGTTCACCCTCTGTTTTTATTTTTGCTTGATCCAAACATCCTAAAAAAAAACCAAAAAACAAAAAAACTGCAGTGATTTGAAGACGTAAAAAAAACACGCACTCCCACTAAAACTTTAAACTAAAGTTGGAAATGTACAAGCAAAAATACACAAAACTAAAATTACAAGGACTAAATATATTTAAAATAATAATGTGTTCATTACAGGAACAAACAGAAGTACAGTAAATAGTTCCTTTCAAAACAGATATGTTAATCATTATAGTGAATGTTTATGGAACATTAATTATACCTGAATGAGCCAAATTTCTGAGACAATCTGTAAAGATTTCCAAAGAGAGAGCCAAACCCTTCAATTTTTTTAAAAAAAGGCCATTTTCAATACCAAACACACATTAGCTCCTGATGTCAGCGTGACTAGAATGAAATGTTTTGTCGTGTACTAAAGTCAAATCTATTAGGGCCGAGCGGTTCAGCCTCAGAGGCCTCAGGTGAAGGTAGTGCAAAGGATTTGATTAACTCCTCATAAATAAGTCCTGAATTAACACCTGCTAACATGTGATGGTTTCAGGTGTTTTTCTCCGTCTGCCTGAAGCAGTAAGAGACTCTAAAAACAAAAGTTACATTCATATTTTTTTTAGCAGCACCTTTCACACTTGTTGCAGGGCGATTACGATCGTTTCCACATTAGCAGCCTCTTACTTCTTCACCGGAGCAACTTCTCAGTGAAAGAGAGCAAACTTTACAGCTGATCAGCTGATAGGGAAGGGGGGGGGGGTTGTCTCCTGCCATTGCTGATGTATTTGGAGGACAGCCAGTTCTGAATCAGTTCCAACTGGAAAAAAAAATGGTGTAGAGACAGAAGAGAATAAAGAGAAGGAGAAAGAAGCAAGGTGGATGAGGGGGAAGGAAGAGAGAGGAATCTGCTGCAAACAGGGAAACCTCCTCAACTCTGACATTCCCCGACCAGCTTTTAGGTTCAGACAACTGAACCCAGCCTGAGAGTCTAAAAAAGAACTGCTTCATCATTCCTGGCAAAAGAATGAATTTTGTTTTTGTAAGCGTGAGTTTTCTTACTTTCTCACATGAGAGGAGCCATTGATAAAACACTTTAAAAACCTGGAATCCCTGGTGTGTGTTTTTTTCCTTCCACACTGGGTCAGTAATTAATAATAAAAATGGTGTCAGTAGAACAGCTGCCTCTGAGATCCGCTTGCTCCTCTCTGTCTGGGCTGCGCCATTCATGTCTTTGCAGTCAATTAAAGCTGTATTGCTGCTGTGCGATCCGTCAATTAAGGAACATATGAACACAAAGCGATACTGTACAGTTTGACATTTTGAGGCTGCACATTTTGATGGGATGTTAGGGTGGTCACACGTGTCCCACAATTAAGTGGTACAAAGTGCCGGGTTTAGAGGGGAAGCATTGCCTGCCATCAGGTCTGTTAAACCCACAAACATGCGCGCGCGCACACACACACGCACACACGAGAAGAAGGACCTGTTTATGGCGCAGAGTGAGTAAATCACTGTGTCTGATATCTTCATTTGAGACAGGGGGCTGATCACCGCTCGTCCTGCTTGTTCCACATTAACTCATTATCACACACGCTCACTCCATTAATTCTCTTGCTTTTATTAGCAGCAAGAGTGGATACACGCACGCAAACGTATACGCACAGCGGGCCGGTGACAGGCACTGCCTCTACCTCATCTGACAGCTAATGGCTTCATTAGGAGCAGCGTGTTAATTGGCCGACTTTGGGGAGACGCTCGTTAATGAGGATAAATAGATTCACACCTGAGCGGGGCGCTACCCAGCCACAGCAGCACTGTGGGAACTCTGGAAGAGGAGCAAATGTGGGCTGCAGATATGACTGCATCGCTTTATTATGGGAGTAGAAGTCAGCGGAGCAGAGTCTTGTCCCGCTCTCCTCCTCTCCCTTCTCCTTTTTTTCCCTCCCAGCCTAAACACGGTGCTGTTTTCATTGCCAGGCAGACTTATTAACCGAGTGGTTGATTAGCACCAGGAGGCCAAAACAAAGAGCAGTATGTCAAAGCAATTAGCCCTACTGTTTACCTCTCAGCTCCCAGGCTGACTGCAAAATGCATCTAATCCAGGACAGAGAGCGAGAGGGAGAGAGGAAGGGAGCCCGTGGAGTCATCTCAGACAGTTGCAGAAAAAGGACAACAGCTGGTCCCTGGGCCAAAGTGTGTGTGTGTGTGTGTGTGTGTGTGTGTGTGTGTGTGTGTGTGTGTGTGTCTTGATGCTCTTGCCTCAATCCATCTGCTTTCCTGCCTAGACCTCCATCCTCTGCTGTCTGGTCGTGACAGCTCTGACACGCAGACACGCACACAGACGCGCACTTCTCCTTTACACACCGCTGGTTAAAGGAGCTCATATCCTCAGGGGAGCAGGGAGTTGGTGCTGGTGGGGTGGTGGAGGGGGGGGACAGACAAAATGGAAGCAGGCGAGACTGTTCATTTACATAAGGGTAGGACACAGATCCAACATGGGACGCTGTGTGTTCGGCGCTGGTGGAACTTAGCATGCACTGGACGGTAATGCCACCTAGTGGCGGCTGGACCTCCCTGCAGCTTACTGATGTTTGATGGGGGAGGAAACAAAGGGAAAGAGAAGCTGCCTGGGATGTGGCAGTTATTTTGAAAGAATCGGTTCACACAAGTTACCAAACAAATACATCAAGAACTTTTTTCTTTAATCAAAGCTATTACAGCCAGATTATATCAGTCTGTTAAAGAGCAACTTTGGATTTGAAGCTGCACCACTAAATATTGAAACATTTATTAACACCTGACTGAGAGGCCTTTATACACTTTATTATGTACACCTGTTCAACTGCTAGTTAATGCAAATATCTTAGCCAAACGGCAGCAACTCAATGCATGCAGGCATTTAGACCTGATCAACCTGGGTGAAAATACCTTGTTGATGCCAGAGAATAACCAAACTGCTTCAAGCTGATAGGAAGACAACCGTAACTCAAATAACCACTTATTAATATCAAGGTGTGCAGAAGAGCATCTCTGAATGCACAACACATCAAACCTTGAAGCAGATGGGCTACAGCAGCTGAGGACCACAGCAGGTGACGCTCCTGTCAGCAGGAAACTGAGGTTATAGTTTGTGCACACTCACCAAAATTGGACAATATTAGACTGGAAAAATGTTGCCTGATCTGATGAGTCTCAGTTTCTGCTGTCACATTCAGATGGTAGGGCCAGAATTTGGCATAAACAACAGTTCAGGCTGCTGGTGCTGGTGTAATGGTGTGGGGGATATTTTCTTGGCACACTTTGGGCCCCTCAGTACCAACTGAGCACCATTTAAACACCAAAGCCTGCCTGAGTATTGCTGCTGACCCTGTCCACCCTTTAATGACCACAGCATTCCCATCTTCTAATGGCCGCTTCCAGCACAATAGCACGTCAGTTAAATCATCTGGAACTGGTTTCTTGAACATGACAATGAATTCCCTGCACTCAAACGGCCCGCACAGTCACCAGATTGCAATCCAACAGAGCACCTTTGAGACGTTGTTGAACAGGAGATCGGCATCGTGGACGTGCAGCTGACCGATCTGCAGCAGCTGTGTGACATTATGGTGCAAATATGGACCAAAATCTCTGAGGAATGTTTCCAGCACCTTGTTGAAATCTGTCGTGAGGAACGAAGAGTTCTGAAGACAAAAGTGGGTCCAACCCAGTAGTAGCAAGGTGTACCCAATAAAGTGGCCAATGAGTGAATGCTGCTCTGTTTCCCCTATTAAAGTTTCCTAACCAAGAAATCAGAAAGAAAACATCCTAACTCACTACAAGTGAAGTCAACTCATCTTGTGAACACCTGAGCTGCTCCACTCACGATCAGCTTTGAATCATTTTTAATGTTTGATCACTGCCTTGTTTGTGAAATCTGCCCTCAATCAGCCGCATTCTGAACAAACCAGCTGGGACCAGGGGATGCATGTCAATAATGATCTTTAATGTCAATATATACAGAACTTGAAAGAAAAATAGAATCTTAAAAATCAAATGAAATAAATACAGTATCATACAATTTCCACAATGTCTTTTGAAGAGATATCCATGGAAATGTTTTTTTGTTTTTCATTTATTTACTTTAAATTCAGCCCCTCTGGTTCGACAGGTGTGTCCCGTCCCCCCCTCAGAGAGATCCCAACAGCTCCCCCACGTGCTCTTCATCTTCATCGTGTTCTACATAGTTATATTATTTTTGCAAACATTTTCCTGTTATCACACCGTTTCACCTTCAATATCTAGAAAATATCTTTTGCCCATCTGCAGCTTATTTACCTCTTTTGATACACCGTTAGCATCACAAAGTAACATGAGTCAGACTGAGCTTTAAGGGAAAAGGAATACAGGATCCGGCCACACATGCGTTTGTTAGCAAAAGTGCTGGCAAGTGATTTTGTTTCTGAGGAACCTTTTAACCCGCTACAAGCAGTATCTTTATATTATATATATATTTATATATATTGTGTCTTTTTTAGTCTCAGAAAGGAAACAGTCTTACAAAGCACCTCAGTCAATATCATCTTGCCAGCACTCTCACACATCAATCATTACTTCACTTTGAAGAAAAGTTAAAGAGAGCAAAAGCAGATGAAGGAAGAGGAGGATGGCGGAGTGACGATGAAGAGCAGTGTGGAGGGGGTGTGGAGGGGTGGGCACAGTTTAACCAAAGCAGCTTTTATTCAGCCAATCACAGTGAAAGAAAACATCAGCTGGTGCGTTTCTTCCTTACATAAAAAGGAAGAAAGAATGAAAGGCGAGGAGGGCAAGTGCATATGAGAAGCTGTGGAAATAAATACAAGTCTGTCTCCCCAGCAGTAACAGATACGAGGCTCCGCTGTTCCTCTTCGGCTGACTTCTGCAACGCAACCTCGTCCAGTGTGTGTGTGTGTGTGTGTGTGTGTGTACGCCGGGTGTGAGTGCAGATGTTGGGTGTATCAAATAAATAGATTTAAAAAATAAAAAGAAAGAAACCCTGGGAGACAGTAGTTCTGACTGGCCAAGACTCGAGGGTTTTCACGTCTTTTTTGTTTGCGTACGAGTCTGAGAGTGAGATAAAAACTGGAACTGGTGGGAGAGCGATGTGGGTCTACATGTCTGTTGAGGTGAGTTTCTTCATGCTGCGTCTCTGGGCTAAACTGGATGCTGCCACGGGTTCCAATACCGGCTGACTCGTCTTCTGGCTCAGCGCTGAGTAGGTGGCCGCCATTGCTCCCTGATAAAACAAAGCGGACGCGTGTCTTTAACGTTAAATTGGCTGTAATGCTGCAACTGCATTATAACTACATTACCAGATTGTTGCCGTGTGTTTGATTGAAGCAGAAGATTACAAGAGGGAGACAAGTCAGCTTGGTGGTACCAAATAAGTCAAAGCTTCCAATTCATGACTGTAATGCTGATTTCATTGAATAAACTTCTTATTTGGGGGAAAAGATTTTGGTTATTTCATTAATGCAACGGAAGCAGACCCAATAATGCTGAAAGGTACTGCAACAACTAATTATTTTAGTAGCCAGTTAATGGTTTGCATTTAATATAAATGTGAGATCTTTTCCTCATCGGTGTCAATCACATTTTCCCAGATGTGTGAAATTCAGATGTTTTATTAAAGTCAGTTCAACTGCAGTTCCTCAAGTGGCCACTTGAGATTGAGTTCCAAACGTGAGTGAATCTCCACAGACTCCCACATTAAAATGTCCAACTTTATAGCAAAAATATATAAACTTTTTTTTTGTTTGTTTCGGGTTAAAGTTACGCATTATTAGGGGTATGGTCAGTCTGAGTGAAAGGTGGCCGCCCTTTCAGTTGTTTAGCACTTTTATTCTGTTCAGTTTTCATGAGCACAAAGTTGACGTCCAGTTAATGTCACAGTAATTACCAACCAACGTAACCAAGCTAGCATTAGCTGACAACTCCCAAGATGTACCCTCTTGTCCAGATATGGTAAGCATTAATTTAAAATACGTATCACCAAAATGCCAAACGTGTGAATGCTAACAAAGCAATAAGGTGACGTCTCATTGGCCGGTTTCCATCTTTCACATACAGTCTATTAATTTATCTGGCATATTATCCAAAAGTAAAATATATTTAGAATACTCTTATTTGTATGTGCTTATACTCATTTAATTTTTTATTTATTTATTTAAAAAAGGAGGCAGACACGAAGTATCAAATATTGACCATTTTTGCTTGAAATGTGATTCAAAGGAATGAAAGGCTGAAGAGTGATTCAGAAGTGTCCTTGGTTAACCTCTCCTCCTCCTCTTTTAGCTCTCTTTCCTCTCATTTCCTGTCAACCCTCTGCTATCTACATCAAATTATTTGTATATTTATTTTGGCAAGCAAAAATAAAAACAAGTTACTCAGCCATACAGTCTACAAGTCCTTGACACCACATCCAGTGTTTCTGCAGCTGACTACCATTAACTGTATCCACACAGAAAAGATGATTAGTTATTCACAAAGGTCAGAGAAGAGAGACATTAGGCAGAATCATAATGCAATCAGCAGAGTTCATGGTGCACTTTCACCTACCTAATGTTAACTGAGCAGTCTGGAGACTTAAGGATTAACAAAGCATTCTCGGATTTTAGCACTGAAACCTGCTGTTGATCTGGCCCATCCCTTAATGGTGACATTATGACCGGATCAGGAAGTGCAAAAATAAATAAATAAATAAATAAAAATCAGAGTCAGAAGCAAAATCCTGTGCATGGTGGCTGGCCTTTTATAGAGCTGCTGCTCTCTGAGATTAAGAGGTCAACTCAGCTGGGTCAAGTGCTTAGCACAGACGCTGCCCAGACAACCTGGCCTGCCCCCTGTGTATCCCGCCAAACTGGAGCATCCTCATTCTAGCAGAATGAGGGCAGAAATGATTGACCTCCCCAATCATTTGCCTTAGACCCACATCTGGTTTATGTCTTAAATCCAGAGGTAGCTCCTCAACTTTGGAATACACTCCTACAGTGTGCCAGAGCTGCTTAATCTATGCTTTGTTTTAAAACATCTGCTGAAAATTTATTTTTCCCAGTTGGCCTTTTCATAAATACTATTGTTCATAGGAGTACTTTAAATATTTTGGCTAGATACACGTGCATGTATGACTCCACACATTATGTGTTAATGTTATTAAGTTTTATCTGTAGATTTTATCCCATATATTAAGCATTTTGTAGCTAGTGTCATTATTATAACCTATAAGGCACTCTAAGGCTGTATTCAGACCCAAATCAGACCCAGGTCTGATTTTTTTGCAATGTGACTGATCAAAGTGTCTTGCTGTAAGAATCTGGTGGAAAGACGTTGATAGATGTGGTCAAAAGCTGTCCTCAACGTCCTAAAATTTTGGAGGAACTCTGTTTGACATCACGATCCTAACACTTTTGGCTCCAACTTTGCACCCACACACACGCCTCCATATACAAGTATCAGCAGCGGCTCCACAAATAGCCACCACTAAAATGTTTACTCTCCCTGTACTCATGCTCAGCCTCCTCATCTGATCATAAATTCGTTAGTTTCCACTGCACATCACCTCATAAATGAAACCTGAAACTCCAGCTTCAGTGGTCCTGTGTTTACATACAACTTTATGTGCATGCAGGTCAGTCTAGGACTTCAAATAAGAAAATCTTACAGGTATAAAGGACAGCACACACATTGAGGTGTTACTAATCATTAAACTGTAGTACACAGCAACATAGTTCTTGTATATTTATGTCTGTCAGCAGGATACAGCTGGATATACTCACTTTGACCAGGTGCGGTGCATCATGGCGTGTGAGCTGGAAGTGTGGCAGCGCATCTCTACACGTGATCCAGGAATGCTTTAGAACCTGCTCGGCTGTGTATCGCTGGTGAGGGTCCACGTGGAGCATATGGGACAGCAAATCCTGGAATACACAAAGATTTACAAAGGTTTGAGGACACATAAAATCACTATGAATTATAAACACACACACACACACACACACACATACAAAAAAAAAAAAAATATCACAGCCCAATCAAATCACTTTGGAACAAAGTGTCCGTGTACGTACCTTCGAGCTGTCTGACACAGTATCCCAGTTGCCACCCGTCAAAGAGAACTTTCCAGATCCTATCCGGAGAAGAATCTCTTCCGGTGTGTCATTTGGCCCATTAGCGAACGGTGTGTACCTGACAGAGACGTTAACAAAGCAGAGGTTAGGAAACACATAATCATATCACATGCAGTGTTTAACTTTAGCCACACAATCCACTACTTGACCTCCCGTTTGAGGCTTTAGCCACTTCTTCAAACTCCAGGCACAAGTGAAGTTGGTCATTGCTGAACTTGTTTAAAGGCACTTTTTTGGTTTACAAATTTGGACGCTCAGTTTCTTATTAATAATTCCAAACCACTCCTGTGTGCAGTCTTACCCTGCCAACATTGTATACAACAAGACTCCAAGGCTCCATATATCACAGGCTGCATCATAACCTTGTCGCATTAGTACCTACGAAAACAAAAAGGAGTTCAAACTATCAGATTCATTAACAAAGCAAATCATGGACGCTCGCTTTTTTGCCTCGTTTCTGAATCCCATCTCACTTTGCCTCTGCTTGCTTCCTGCTCACCTCTGGTGCCACAAAGTTGGCAGTGTAACAGGGGGTTAGGAGGAGGCCGTTGCCTCCCCGAAGCTGCTTAGCGAATCCAAAGTCACAGATCCTGATGGAGTCGGGATTCCCCGAGTCGTCCATATACAGGATGTTGCTGGGCTTCAGGTCTCGGTGTACTACCTGAGGAGGACAAGGAGAAGATATCAGAAGAGATTTCTAATTTCATTCTGCCTTGCATGTGTGCCCAACTGATTTCTCACCCCTTGGCAGTGGAGGTAGTCAACAGTCTTGGTAATGGTGTAAAGAACAGCACTTGCTTCTCTCTCGGAGAAAAACTTCTGCCTGAGGATTCTATCCAGCAGCTCCCCTCCCTTCATCAGCTCTGTTACCAGGTATACATACCTGCCCTCATCATACACCTGGCAGGGAGACAGGGCAACCCATCAGAAAATACCCGCCAAAACTCAACTGTGTCGGAAAGCTCACACATAAATGTTACTGACGTCTTTCAGAGTGATGATGTTGGGGTGCTGGCCGTATCGCATCAGGATTTCAATCTCTTCAGAGGGGTCCCTCTTACTTTTGTCTATAATCTGAGTGAAACAGAAACAGAATAATGATCAAACAACTATGTTCGGTTGTGTAGTGTGTGTGGTTTTCAGCAGTTAAACGACTATCAGAGACTTTTCAGACACTAAAGGCATTCGTGCCAACTCTGAAGCTGTGCTGCCATCTGCTGGTGTTGCATGAATAACCAAATTCCATTTGAAATGTTTTTTAGTGTCAAATGTATCAAAAGTAAAAAACACTTTGACATCCTTATTCTAGACGCATCAGCTGCTCTTTTACCGGCCCGACCAAAAGGTGCAATCCGTGCGTGATTACACGCTGGCGGCGCCGCTTAGCGATCTTTAAACTTGCAGCTGCACGACACCGCAATCCAAAGAAGCTGCAGTTTACATCCAAGCCTGTCCAGGCATGAGAATACACACAGTGAAGGTTTTGAAGGAGGCTCCAAAGGAATACACAACATCACTAATTCAAGCATCTGACATCCACATGTGAGTAATGACATCACAGCTATGCTGACCTATAACATTTTGGATATAAAATGTAATCAATCATTTTATCCTATCAGACATTTTTATTAAATTTTGTCATAATTACTGTGGGAATTCTTGTGGTCTGGCCAAACACATGTTTTGGGGACACAGTGACTTTGACAACCAAATTCAAAACAGTTCGTCTCTGACGCCAAGTGCACATTTGTGCCGCAACGTAAACGTAATTTCCTCAACGTGATCAAGAGATACTGCGTTCATGAGAAACAGGCAACCTGAAAGTACAATGTTTCTGGTATTGATTCTTTAAGATGCTCAGAATTCATAAGAAAATATAGCTGGTTACCTTCACAGCATAGTCCATGGTGGAGACTCGGTGTACACAGCGTTTACAAATAGAGTAGGAGCCGACCCCGATGTCCTCCTGCAGCTCGTACATGTCAGAGAACTTGGCTGAGCCTCCGTGCAACTGGAAAGGGCAGGAATCATTAACATTTACATTGTGTTCTGTGACATTAAAAAAAAAAAAAAAAAAAACACAGTTCCAGCACAGCATCACCTCGTGTCCTTCACGAGCGACGCTGAAGGATGCAAGTAACACTTCAGCTCATCTATGCAAGTCGACAAAGTGTATCAAATGTTAGAGCGTCCTGGTAATTTGAATCCCACAACAAAGAACATTATGGCAGTGAAGATGACCTTTGGATAAAAATAAATAAATTGAGCACTTCATCTTTTTATCTTACACCTTGACCTTCGACCACCTAATTTTCAGCAGTTGATCCGGATATCTGTGCCAGACTGCCCAGAGTGAAACGTCTGTGGTAATGCTCTAAATTTACACAGTGCTTTGCAGCAAACCCGCTGTCAAATTAACATTTGAGGGTGAAAGCAACTTTGTAATGTGCCTGATTCTTTGTGTGTAGGTCAGCAGCAGAACAGCCATTACAGGATAATTCTTGCTTTCTGGCTCCTAGACTCCAGCCACCAATCCAAACTATTCCAACTGCAATTACAGACAGCAGAAAGCAACTGTCTCAGCACCACGCAATGACTGATCTGCCTTACTTTCAAAATGTCTTATGTACACTGCTGCTTCTGCATTATAAAATTTATGCATGGCTTCAAAATTAATTTGTATACATTTAGAAATTTCTGGAGATAAACAGTTTATCTCTAGAAAATTTTCACCATGTATGGAAAACAATACGGTAATAATTACCACGTGTAAAGAGTGAGATAAGGGCAAACGCAAGGTTAAGATAAAGCATGTTCACCTGAACGATGGGGAGGATGCTGAGCAGCGGGGAGCTCTTGTTCTCATCCATGGGGGTCGGCGCAACAAAACTGAAGCCTTTGAAGAGCTGGTGTGCGTTAGCACTGGGCGGGATACCTGGGGAGTCTAAATAAACCACAATAAATCAGAATATAAACTGACTAACATGTAAACACCAGTAACATTTTGCAGTTGCAGTCAGTTGCTGTTGCCATGGCTTCAGGACTAGCTGTTGCTTGTAAGCTTAAAAGCATGTGAGCAGAACGTGCGTGTGCGCGCATGTGTGTGTAGGTGTACCTTTCGGCGTTTTAGCAGTGAACTCTGGGTCGAAGCAGAACGTGTCATCTGGTTTACCTGCTGCAGGCTTGAACGGGGGCTGGAGCTCTCTCCTGTACAGTTTCTGCAGGTACACAAAAGGCAGAACACACACAAACGTGTGAGAAATCAAACTATCACAGGCTATCTGGTGTGTGTGAACATATGTGTAATAGAGGCCAAGACCCCTCCCAGATTAACCCCCTCAAATCCCTCTACAGCTCAGTCCGGCCAATAGCATGCTGCCGGCTCTTAAACGCTCATGCAGGGCTATTAGTGCACACACAGTGAGAATTGGACCTCTGCCCAGACTCACGCACACACAAACATAGATCCCGTGGCCAAGACTGATGGCCAGTAGTCACCAAGCCAAACGTTTGCTAGGTGTGAATCCTCAACAGAAGCTGGGGAGTTGTGTGTGTATGCGTGTGGGTGTGCGAGAAAAAAAAAAAAAAGAAAGAAAAAAAAAGAGTGAGATCTGCGTGTTGGTGTGTGCACTCACATTCCAGTCGATGGTGGAAAAGAATGCATGGCGTTTGATCTCCTCCACGCCGTCGGGCCCGGCCCCTAAAGACACAGATCACTTTGGTTCAGTTAACCCGGCATGTTCGCTTTTACTGTTTTCAGATCAGCACATGCACACATTTTTAACCTCTCGGTCGATTTCAACACAGCGTTCAAGAGGACGCCAAAAAGTTAACCAGCTTTAGGCTTAGCGAATAATGCGATGTGACGCATCAGTGTTCCTTACCTAGTCTGTTAGCAGGGTTACGTTTAAACAGCATTCTCAGCAAACTCTGGGCCTCCAGACTAAGGAACTGGGGCATTCCCAACTTAGCTCTGAAGGAGGGAGAACGGAGCAACAGGTGAATATGGGCAGCAGGAAAACTCACTGTTCAAAACTTGCCTGACGTGCTTTGAGTGCCTTAATGATGTCGCACAATGACTCACTTGAGAATCATGTTCATAGTCTCGTTGCGGTCTTTCCCTTGGAACGGTAATGTCCCTGTGAGCATTTCAAACTGCAAACACACAGTGGGAAGAAAAGAAATAGGACAAATGTCTTCATTGAAATGCCATAAATTTAAAAAAATAATAGATATTAAATTTATTTAAATAAAGAGTCTATAGGTTTGTATACCATAAGTACTCCCAGAGACCACCAGTCCGCACTCTGCGTGTGTCCTCTCCTGTTGACCACCTCAGGGGCCATATACTCCACCGTACCACAGAAGGAATATGCCTTCTTATCAGCATCTACCGACTCTTTACTCAAACCAAAGTCTGTACAGCAGCACAGTAAAGTTGTAGGTAAGAAGAAATTACAGATTTATTACAAATGCTTTAGTTACATTGAATCACTATAAAACTATTACTGTTAAATCCTAACACAAATGTAAAATGTTACAGTTGGTTGAAGGGCCAGACTGCACAAAAAAGCCTTTAAAAAAAAAAAAGTGTATGTATTTAAAAAACAAACAAAAAACAAGCTTGTGACAAAGAGTTGTGCTGATGGTCGATGACGTCGCGAATCGATGATGATCAAAAGGGGCTGTGATCGCTCGCCAATCAAGGCAATTTTTTAGCTAATTTCTTCATTGATCTATTAAGCTAATATCATTATTATGAGATTCATAATAAAATGAATCTTCCCCATTATAGTTTCATGAGGCATCTCCGCATGCTTTGAAATTAAGGAGTGGCTACACTGATCCATCATCAAATGAGAGAAAACTGGAGGATTATTTGGGACTGGAAGTTTGATTCTGACAGCAACATCGGGCATCTCTGTCAGTGAAAAACTCTGCTGTGTGTGGGGAGGTCACAGGAGAGATATTTAGAGAGACGGGTGAGATATTTTGATATAAAAACAGACTGGCTGAGCTAGTAGAACTGCAGGCTTAAGCTTTAAAAAAAATATATTTTTTTAAAAAAGTAAAGGTTGACTCAATACTGTTAATAACATCCGCCACTAAAATCATTTATCGTTCTACATCAACGTTTCTCCTGGTGTGTGTGTGTGTGTGTTTGGGTTTTATGGATGCTGAACAGCACTACCCTAATGAGTGCATGTTTAACCTCCACTGACACCCCGCCTTGGCAGGGAGACCACTGGTCAATGCAATCAGACAGACGGGGAGGACAGAATGATCCGACCACCCAACACTAGTGGCAGATCTATTATTTTGAGAACATCATATTTAACAGTTTAACTGATATTAGGCTATTTCATGATTAGAGCCAAAAAAAAAAGAAAAAAAAAGTCAGAAAGTCAAAAACATACCTGTTAATTTTATGTGTCCAGCTTCATCAAGTAAGATGCTGAAAGACAAGAAGAGATTTTCCACAGAGGTGAGTTTAATGTTAATTTAAGTCTCATATCATGCATTTTCTGCATAACTTAAAGTGAGAGAGCTCTGAGGTGTTTCTTTAAAACATCTGGAAGGCTTCAAGTAGACGATTAGGCAAAAGAAGTTCAGTATTTTTGTCTGGAGACAAGTTCTGTTTGTGACTCTATTTGTGGTTTGATGACAGAGTATCAGAAAGCTTATTCCCCGATGGCTTCTTTCTCCATTTCAACTCCTATGTTAACTTCCCAACAAGTGGCAAACACCGTATTGCATTTAGTTGCAGTTCGTGAGAACGAGCGCACACGTGAAACAGAGGAAAACAGGAGAGAAACTAACAAACTCAAATGGGAGCGACGCGCAGTAAACGCTCTCAAACTGAGCTGAAACGTTTATCGTTACGCTCTCATTTTTAAATCTTAAAGTATTTGAATTTATGCATGTATTCATTAGTCACATTTTATTTTATTATTGCAGTAAAAGAAAAACTGCAATTATTCTGAGTCTATAGCGCACAGTGAAGTTAATTCAACACCGGTATCAGATCATTAATCATATCAGCTAATGCCCCTAAACAGGTGGCAGGACTTTAAAAAAAAAAAGAAGAAAAGTTGTATTGGTGCATCCTTAACCAATATTAATACCTTGTAGAAATATAGGTCAAAGATCAAAGTGGCTTTGTACTTGAAAATGTTTCTAATGAAACCAAAAGCAAGTGAGTTTTACAGTTCCCTTCTCTTGTGCGAGGCTACAGGATGAGAGGCCAAAAGGGGAAGGTGAGGTCTCGGATTCTTACTTCTCTGGCTTGAGATCTCTGTAAACTATGCCCAGGTTGTGCAGATGGTCGAGGGCCAGGGCCAGCTCTGCAAGGTAGAATTTCACATCTTCCTCTGTAAACATAACCTGATAAGAACTGGACAAATTTACTCTCTGAACTCTGAAAAGAAGAGAAATTCAACAGCAGCAAAGAAAACAAAACAAAACAAAAAAACCCAAAAAACAAAAAAAAGAAAACCCACAACTTAATATTAAGCTTCAGTTACCAAAACAGAGAAAAGAGTATTATTGTTATTGTCACAACAACATCAACATTTCAAATACGTTACAGGATTCAGCAAGCTGTTGATCTGACACTGCTGGCAGCTATCGCTTTAGTTCTGAGACGTGCTTTCAACAAAGGTCTATCTAGAGAACAATCACACATTGTTTGAGTGCCCTGAAAGCATCTGAAAAGAGCTGAGCTGGGAATCTAACTGACAAGCAGCTGATGATGAAAAAGGCGAATAAAGATTCCAAGAAAAAGCACTTGCGTTTCCGCGAGGAATTCAAGTCATAATTTGCATAAAAGGCAAAACGAAGATATTAGAGACAAATGACTTGGCATATTATGCTCTTTTAAAATAAATAAATTACTCCTGCATACTCAACTTGCACCTGTTTCATTTGTTACTGTCATCTTTACATTTCCTTAGGGTTTATAAATTAACATTTTGGCATCTGTAGCTCTGATTTTCACACACACAGACTAACATGGATTTTTTTTTTCTTTTAAAAAGAACATTCTATAATTTTTTTTTTTCCAAAGAATAAAGTAACAACAAACACAATAAAGACAAGAACAAGCTTTAGGCATAATGACATGTAAGACAACAGAATGTGGGCTTACCTCTTTGGATAAGCGAGTGAATACATCCCCTCCCCTGAGAAAGTCCAGTATTAAATACAGTTTCCCTTCTGTCTGAAAGGCTGTGGAGGCAGGAAAAATAGAATTATCCACAAGCCAACAGTATTCTGATTTATCAGAGATATTCAAGTGTCAAATCCTGTTAATTTAAAAAAAAAACAAAAAACAAAGCATTCAGAAATATTTAGTTAAATGAAGGTTAAAAGATATTTCTGACTGACACACAATGCAGCGTACCGCATGTTAAACCTGACCTGAATTCATTCTGTACGATCACACAGTTACATCCACATGAACGAAATACGGTGTTGCAGTAACAATCAATTCTGTGAACTCCTTTTCAAGAGCAGAATGCAAAAACTGAAGCGAACACGTGGCTCTAATTATACATACAGGGTTAAAAAATTATACATCCAAGTCCAAAGAGCTCAGTGCACATCTGAGAAAGACGATGGTAGGTCTGCACAAGTCAGGAATGCCTCCTGAAGCCACTTCTAAAGACTTCTATTGTCAAAGATACTCAGTTTAAAATGAAATGTAGCCACTTTGTCAGTTTCCACACATACACTGCAGCCCTGAACTATTCCAGACATCACCCAACAGACCTGCGTGCGAGAATGCAAATGCGGTCGGATTGGGCATTAGCCGGTCTTTAACCTGATAGCTCCCTACTACGAAGTCTCTGATGTCGAATTATGCAGATGTGTGAGCGGCGCAGCTATCTGTCAGGTGCATTCACCTAGCGAGTGGGCGTCATGTTTACTGCCTTCAGCATGCTCCATCAAGGCAGCGCCCTCGCATAAACAACACTGAGTATTTCCAGTAGTGTTAAATGCATGTGAAGTAGAACCTTTCCTTGTTTGTGCTAAATGTGAGAAAGGATACTGTCGAATATATCCTGACAAGTTTTTCTGAGATTTTCCAAAGTTTATATGTTAAAAATGGCAACACTGTCACCCTCAGCTGACAGGAAGCTGGTTCAGATGTTCAAGAACAACCCAGAGATCACCAAGGCAAAGGCCTGCCATGAACTAGAAGCAGCTGGAAGACCAGTTTCAGTGACTACTGTCAAGCATGTTTTGCAGTGCCATGTACTGACAGGCTAACTTTCAAGAAAGAAGCACCCCGCTCCACCTTCAAGCTCAGCTACACTAACAAAGGGCATAACGCACTGCAGGAATGTTATTTGGCCAGCAAAGAAACAATAATTACATTGTTTGGCTGCAGTTACCACAACAGTAAAAGGTGAAACATTCAGCTCAGAGCACTGCAGTACCAGTTTCGCTGGTACGTCGCACAAAGGGGACAGAATTAAGGAGGACTGCTGCATAACCTCAAACTATCAGCTACAGTCTTGAAACTTAAACGCAACTGGATGTTCCAATAGGACAGTGACGCCCTTAAAGAGAGCAACGCTGATTGGCGAACAGATAAATTAGCTAATGTTAAGCTTTTGGAATGGCCTCTCTGAAGTCCCAACCTCAACGCTATCGAAATCTGTCATGCCAGGACAACAAATTTCACTGAACTCTACCAATTCTGCCAAAACAAATGAATGATCACCAGAACTATGCCACGAGCTTGTTTGGGGAACAGATAAGCCTGACCCTATTTCGTTAAAAAAAAGAAAAAAAAAATCTTTTAATTTGTGCACCATATGTTGCTTTTTGTAACTTTCACAGATGTATGCAATTATTCTGCCCCAGAACAGCTCAGCGAACTCACTGAAAGCCTGATATTTCCACGATGTTTATGTCCTTGATGAGTGAATCTAAATGTTCAAAACTGTATATAATACATATATACAGTATCTATAATACTATGTACATAAAAGTGTTTCTCTTACCGTAGTGCAATTTCACTATGAAGGGATGATTGACTTCCACTAAAATGTCTCTTTCCATCTTAGTGCGAACTCTGTCCCTGACTGGAGAGACAAAGGGGAAGGAAGGAGGCAATGCAGAAAGAAATTCAGCACTGTGGACAGACAATACTGGTGCTGCTTTGTGCTGATGTAGAATAAAAAAAATGTGGCATTACCTTTCAAAGATGCCTTTTTTAGAACTTTCATTGCATATAACTGACCAGCATCTGGACCCATAATCTTCCTGACAAGAAATACCTGAGACAATGAGACGGAGACTTTTAGACTGATACGAGCGCAGGCACTGACAAACCACTTGACTGGTCTTCCGAGTTCTCTCACCTTGCCGAAAGAGCCCTGGCCGAGGACTTTTAGCAGTTCAAACTGAGATGGATCAGCTTTCTCACAGCCCTCTTTTACATGGTGGGTGATAGGAATCTCCTTATATGTCCCCTCATCCTACACAGACATTATCAGAATGAGACAGACACACAAGGCGACGGGTAGGTCACCCTTTATGCACACAAACACCGAGACTTAACGCCCAGCTTTACTTACACAGTTTGAGAAAGACTCTCCCTCCTCCATAGGCTCATCCATGATCTGATGTCCATTGACCTGCAGCCAAAGCAACAAATCTGATCAGTCGTCGTCGTCAACAGCAGTAAGCACTTTCACAAAGCTTATTCATCCTTGTTTTTAGCTGAGCAGGACTATGACTGCAGCTGCTGCTGCACGCCCACATGTATGATGGAAGATTCAACAGATGAATTAGATGAGTCACACACGCAATAACACAGCACTTTCACTTTTTCTGCTCAAGTTCTGTGTGTTTTCAAACAGTATGGAGTCCATACTTTAATCCTGTCCAGCTGTCCAGGCCTTATCCCGTCCCTATAAAGCCCCTCATTATTAGCATTCTAGCTTAATCCCTAGCAAGAGCAAAAACAACATGTCCGACAGGCTCCAAGAGTCAGATATTTGCTGGAGTTACGGTCAGCATTCAAGCCTCTTGAGGACATAATAGAGTCTGGTTCTTTTAGGGTTTCTAGCTGATGATGCTGGTAAATGCATGCTTTAAACGACCACAGGCCACATTTAAAAAGCCTTTTTTGTTCACTGTAAACAGCCACACACTAATGATATTGTCAAAAGAGGAATGTCAGATATCTCAGCATCTGCAAATCAAACAACTGACCACAATAACATTATCCAGGTCTGAGTATTTCAGTTCTGGGCTGAAGCGCTGCCTGCATTATGTATTCAGTCCAGTGTGTTTGTGTGTGTCGAATTCCATCAAGCCTCTGAAGAGGGGTATGAGTCATAGCACTACGCAAACCCACTCAGTGGGTGGAGCCACCAACATACACTCATGTACATCCACAGAACGGAGGCCAGCAAACCACTTTCCAATATCTCTGTGCTACAGAATTAACACTGACAACAAAAAACATATTTAAATCTGACAAGATAGATGCCGCAAAGGCCGAAACACCAGATAAACTTGAAAGTGAACGCCTTGGTGCATCTGTGAAGGGTAACATCCGAGCTGGCCAAAGCCAGGGCAAAACTTGTCATAATTCACACATGCATTTTCACTCCCACCTTTGCTGTGGCTCATCACAGCTTGTAACCGAGTGCAGCCTACACTCGCAGTGCAACCAGGCCAGCCTTTTTCAGCCATCTGATGTCTGACAGTCCTACATAATATAATTCCACATACACTGATATGGCATACAAGGGTTCGGCCGAAAATAAGATAAATAAATATTAATAATTATAACTGATACAATGTGGATAAAAACAACCAGCATCACCACTGGCCCAGTTTAGGTAGCTCAGCTGATGTGTACTTCTGTAATCTTGCAGCCTTGAAAGCTGCAGCTTACAGTAAACAGCAAATACAGGTGTTTATCTGCAGTAAGAGTTGAAAAACTTTTCACATACATACATGATAATATTCGGGCCACAACACTAAATACGTTATTATTAAATTATTACATAAAGGTTAACAGAAAGCTTGCGAAACGAAGAACGGATTAGATCACAAGAGGACGTTTCAATAACTTTCTGTTGCCTTTACGACAGTCTCAGGAGTCTGCCAGACCGACTTTTTAGACTGTAGATGCGAAAGACTGCAAAGAATCCCAGAAATGAGGTTTAGGATGCCAGGTTGGCTTAGCTGCAAACGAAAACCTTATTATGGAGCCCCTGCAAAAGCAAACCGACCCCTTCCACAGCTGTCACAAAACAGCGTTTCGGTATGTCTTCGCAAAAGGTATCTGAAGTCTGAAGGTGACAACTAATACGGCCCCATATTGTGTCATTTTTAGTCAGTGTCACTTTACTAATCTGTTAGGCTACTGTTAAATGTGTTTTATACTTTTTAGTCAAATTATACCCTATAAAGCTGCGCACAGGCCGATTTTTAAAGTTATTAACAGCATCACTAATTCACAAGTGCTGCTGAGAAGCCAACCCTCAGCAGTTAATACGAGTGAGCACTCTAACCCAGCTAATGATAAACTTTGAACAAAACTGCCGTGCTGAAATCATGCATTGCCCAACTACACAAACGAAATACTTTAGCAGCCCTTTATTATTTCAGCGGTAGAGGCTGGATACCAACTTGTCTCCAAGTTTTCACCCCTGCAAGCTGCCAGCTACCAAGCTAACTACATGCTAATGCTACAAGCGCTAAGCTAGCTAGGAGGTAAACTCCTCTTGAGAAGTGTAAATAACAATAAAAAAGATAAGAGTCGGCCACCCGTCATTGGATAAAAACACTAGTCCCGGTGCGGAATGGTGAGCTGTGTAGAAATACTGGACGAGTAAGTATTAAAGTGATAAAACCCGTGCAGAGCAATAAAAACAAACATCCAACCAGCTGTTAGCATGAGCTAGCGTGTTAGCATGCATCACGGTGCGCTGCAGGTCGTGACGCGAATTCAAGCTCCGCCGAGCCAAGCAGGGCGAGCTAACTTAACGGGACATCGCGAAACCAGAAACGGCGCAGCGCAATTAACATGCAAAACACGCATTTGTCAACTCACCTCACTACTAACGCTGTTTACCTCCATCTTGTACCAGGATTCCTCTCTAAGTCTAAGGCATCGTAGTCCACCTAGACCCCCGCTCCACGTTGCATGTCTTTCCCCCCGCTGTGGAAGTCCGGCTTTTTCTGCTTTGACGCTCCGACGCAGGCTGTGGAACCGCGGGCCGCTTTGAGGGATAGGTTTGGAGGGTCGGTGCGGGGGAACAGTCCGATGTTGATGACTGGATCACACGCTCGCCGAAAGCACCGCTACCCTGCCATAGATGCGAATATGGCGGCTACCGTGGTACCTGATCGTCAGTGAATGGGACTTTATTGACGTATTTATGACGCAATTCAGTTAAGGATTTCCCCCGTCCAAACCAAAGCAGCAGGTCTCGAGATAGAGAGGAGGGAGAGTGGACGTGGTGGCGCGGGGACCTGATTCTGTGTGACATACACACATCCGGTTGAAGGACCATTTGCTTGCGACCAAAATAGTTAGTCACTGTGACTGTGGCAGGCAATGAGTTCTTTTATTTTTTTGCTTGTTTCTTACTGTTGATGCAAGCTGAAATTAAAGCGCAAAAAACAAATCTAAGTTTGCGATCTTAACATTGTAAGCTGAACGCTTTAAAGCCACTGTTTCGTAAGCCTGTCCATCCCTAGTTCAAGTGCATATAAGAGGCTTATCGCTCTCCACGTTCTCTGCAGCTTTCTGCCACCCACAAGCTCAAAGTGTTTGTGTAGTAAGGGACTACATACATAGATTCTGTATCTGTTCCTATACATATTTGGCCACTAATGCTGCCTTGTACAAATCAGGGCACAGTAGATCACAACTGGCATACTAATCTAACAAATATGAACATTTATCGTCACTAATAATCCACGGTGCTCCAGTAGCACTGTGCCCGAATGCAGCTGCAATCACTGCAATTATAAGTTTGTGATTGTTTTTCTAAAGTTATATTTTTAAGGTTTCCTGGTCTATTAGAACCAGATATAAAATTCTCCTTATACCCAGTAAATACATGAGAAAAAAAAAAGAGACACAGTTAAGTTAGAGGTCATTTATTGTTCTCTCAAGGCAAATGATATGCAGTAAAAAAGCCCAACAGTCATAGTGAAGCATCAGTCCACAGGCACTGGGCGTGGAGTGCGCCTTTACCAAGAGCGTTTAAGTAACTGTTAGACCCAACAGTTTCTCTAGTTTGAAACCACCTTCTGTTTGGAGTGAGGAAACGTCTGTATACACGTCTGTGTGTGTGTGTGTGTGTGTAGTGTAATGACATGAAGGAGAAAGTCACTCTTGTTCTGTAATTGCTTCCTGCAGTCGCTCCTCTGATGCAGAGGGCTCAGTAACGTCAGTATCATCTTTGATTATGGTGACCAGCGGGACTTCGTTTGCCTGGACCAGCTGAGGATCTATGCAGCTCGCGCCGGCCGTCTGAGGGTTTTCGTGGTTGGAGGATTCGTCTGCTGACTCAGCAGCAGACTGGGCTCCTCTGTCCACAGTCATGTCCCAATCCTGGTCTGAAGGCTGAGGTAGACTGGCGATGAGTTCCTAATCACACACAGCGCAATTCAGGCGAGACATTCATAATAAACTCTTCTCATTTATTATAAAAGCAAAGCAATGAATATACCTGCTGCCTCTCCAGGTCATTGTCCCTCACAGCACTGAGCAGGCTCTTTGTGAAACTTACAAGCTCCAGGTATTTTTGTTTTTGGTTCTCTAGCTCATTCTCTAAGAACTGGACTTCCTCATGCTGAAACAGAAGGATTCAACAAGGCAAATAATTCATTCAGATTTTGAAATCATGTTAATTCAGCACATTTACCATCCTGCATTTTACCCCCGGCACTTTTAAAGTAGTATGAGCAGTGTTTGGTGATTATGTCATAGTCAGTGTGTTTTCACCTTGAATTCCAGCAGGTTCTGCATTTGCTCAAGGTCCGAAGCCACTAATTCACCGTCATCGTCTTCATCAACATCTTCGTCCTCATCAATTACTTCAATCTTCTGTTAAAAAACACACACATCAGATCTATTTTAACTTTGTAAAAAGGAAATGAAAAATGAAGCTCAAGCATCCAGGTGATTTGCATATTTGTCACACTTAATATTGCTTTAATATTAATAATAATGTTTTAATATTAGACAAAGATAACCTGAGTTAATACAAAATGCAGTTTTTAAATGATGATTTCATTTAAGGGAAGCTATTCAAACCTGGCCCTGTATGAAAAAGTTAAATCATAAGTTAACTGTGATTAACCACATTTTTTTGAGAGCTGAGTTCAATTTCACTAACCACACCCCGGCCTGGTTACTGTCAGATATGCTAAATCAAGAAATCACTTAAACAGAACCTGTCTGAGAAAGTGAAGCAGGCTAAAAGATCTCAAAAAGCAGCACATCATGTCTCAATCTAAGAAACAGCTGAGAAACTAAGTCACTGACATCAGTCAGGAAAGTAACACAACATTTCACAACAGTCAAAAATGGCAGTGGTAGTGTGATGGTCTGGGGCTGCTTTGCTGCTTCAGGACAAAAAAAACAAAACAACACCAGCAAAATAAGATGGCCTAACTGCTAAACTTATTTCATTACATGTCGGTATGAATTCTATCAATAAGAAAAGGAATGAGACTCTACTGTAAAGAAAGAAATAATAAAGTACCACATTATTGGCCATTGGAGCAGCACTGGACATATCATTTCCATCTTCTCCATCTCTGTGTTGTGAATCGATGGTGCCATCTAGGTTTGAGATACACTGCATTAATGCCGAGATGTGCAGTTTGTACGCAGGATGTGTTAATGTGTGCATAGTGTCAGCAGCCTCACCCTCAGACAGGCACACAGAGCCGCCATCGTTCATGTCATCTCCGATTTCAGGGGTTCTGAGCCGCTCCTCGTTAGGGCTGAGGGACACTGGTGATTGGTTTCCCGGGGATGAGGTTGTGAATACAGCAGGCCCACCTTTAGGTGGAGGGATTTCGATGCCCATCAGACGGTACTTCCGCCGTCTGTTACTGATCCATGTCTGTAATTCAGATGAGAACAGATGGGAGACCGGGGTAAGTGTCAGCAAGTGTCCAGTGTGCTAAATGTGAAGTAATGTAGGTACTGTAGGTACTTTTGGCTGCTCCCTGAGACTTAAATATTTCCATTACATCGCATTTCCTCACCCGGATTTTCTGGAAAATTGTCAGTCCATAACTGTGCCTATTAAACAAATGCAATCTCTCTTTGATCTGTACTCAGATTCTCTAAGATTCATCAATCCAATCACCAAAGTCAGAAAACAAGGTCAGATGGTGAAATGCACGAATCCCCCCAAAGAGGTTATTTTGCAATGATCTGAATATAGTCCTAATTTATTGTTCCGTCGCTGGAGGCAAAATTTTAATTCCTTGCAATAAATATCCTTGTAAGTGAGATGGCAGAGGGTCATGTGTGTAGTCAGAGTCAGAACTAAAGGACTATATTTAGTCTACCAGCATTCCTGCTGTGGCCCTGATATATAACAGCATGACTTTTACACAACATTGTGCAAGTAAGTTAGAAAACCTGACCTAGAAGTTGTTCTTTGCTCTTTTCGAATAGATCTCAGGAATTCAGACAAGTTAAATAGTGCTATTTTCACTAAATGTCATGAATGAGTTGACAAGACAATTCAAAGCTTTATTTATTTTTGTAGAGTCTTCAAAAGTCCAATGCCAACCTAGAATACACTAAGCTACATTTCTCTCCTGTTTAGTTGGTTACCTTGACTATTTCAGTGTCTACATTGAGTTGGTTTGCTGCAGCCGTGATCTTCTCCCTGCACACCGAGCCCAGGCTGGTCATGCCTCGGTCCCAGTAGCGCTTCAGCTGGATAAGATCCCCGTCGCTGAACTGGGTGCGATCCTGCAGCTAAAAGCACAAACATCTGTCTGACTGCGTGGCTCGCATCTACGATTTTATATTCAGTATGCTACATGCGTGTGTAAATCTGGTGCTCTTGAGTGCTTACTGTTCTCTTTCTGGAGTTGCTTATAACCCAAGGGGCAGCAGACACACCAACTGCAGTCTGCACACCAAGACACACACGATAAATCAGTCAAATCACTTTAAGGAACAACTGTGCCAACAATAAAACCTCTCCCACCTGTGAGCTGGATTCCCCTGTAAGTGAGGTCTGTGCTGTGAGGGAGTAGCTGCCCTGAAGCAATGCAGGTCTGGAGCTCGTCATAGGAGGTGTGTGGTTTCCTCGCACGACAGACACTTCGGCCCCAATTGGGCTGGCTGACGTCCGCTCCCTGTGGATGTGTGTTTGAGCGGCCATATTTGCCAACTCCTCTTCCCTTTGCCACTCATCTTCTTCATCTCCAGTTTCCATGGCAATGGAGAAGTTATGTCTGGTGTCCACAGACCCTGGCCTGTGGGTATCCTGGCTTTTACGAGTTGATGTTGGTCCAGGTCTGAGTCGGTCCCCATCACCTTTTTCTGACAAGGTGAAGACCTGCTGAATACGAGGTGTCTGATCAGAGGAGGGGCCGGCATTATGAACTGGCACAGAGACCCGAGTCTTCTGCGGAGCAGGCGGCTGAGGTTGTGGGTTGGAGTGAGGTCTGGGCTGAAGCTGAGCCTGGGATGGTGAGGAAGAGGACCAAGGGCGAGTTTGTGCTGTACCATACTGTCTAGTCCAGCTGTGAGGTACTACCCCTGCTCCTGCGCTTATCCCTCCCTCCCCAAGGGATAAAGCGCCTTTTCTGACTGCAGTGTAGACTAAAGGCCCTGAGGCAGATGTGAGGGATGGGAGATTCTGAGAAAGTGATACTAACTTGGAGTGGACGGGTGAGGAGGTGGAACTGTTCCTGATCTGCAGCACCTGGTTCATCAGAGATGAGGATGCGTGTGCAGAAAGCTCAGAGTCTGACTGGGACGGCGGGGCCGTGGGTCTCGGTCGGGACTGAGAGGCGGAGTTCAGAGAGTAAATCCCAGTCAGTATTACATCATTATTGTTGTTGCTTCCACTACTTAGAGGTGAGGAAGATGAAGGAGGGGAAGGTGTAGATGAGACAGAAGGGAAGGACGAGGATGGAGGGAGAAGGTGCACGCGATTCTGGATGCTCCGTGCTGCAGTCATATCAGCAGGAAGCAGCGCCCCTACTGCTAGGCTATGATTGGACAAAGCACCTCCGGCTAATGTGTGACTGGAGAGTATCCCCCCACCTAGTCCATGACTAGATAAGGAATGAGACACCCCTCCATTCTGGGGAACCTTGGAGGCGAGCTTACGCCTTTTGTTGCCAACCCATGTCTGCAGGGAAAGAGCAATCAGCTCAGTAACATCACTTAAAAAAACATTCTGCCAAACATTAGAGGAACTAATTCAGCTAAGTGAGGACAATAATTCATGACTCTGCACTAGACGAAGAACTCACACGGCATAGACCTGACTCACTGCCTCGATTACCTGCTGCGGCATTACATGAACATGCCTTATTAAAAACAAAACACAACATAAATCACAGCAGAGTTTCCTCCCGCACATTCACACACAAGAGCACATTTTATGGGCCTACCCGGACGACACTGAAGTCCAATTTGGCCTCCTGAGCACACTGCAGTATTAGCTGGAAGCAAGACTTGCTCTGATTGGTCATCCCATTCTCATAGTAACGTTCCAGGATCCTCTGCTGCTCAGCTGTAAATACTGACCGCAGGTTCATCTTAGGGGTAAAATAAAGATAATTACTACTTAAAATCGCAGCTCACTGAAATTATAATTATACAGTTTTCTTTCTTCAACTACACCAGAGGAAAAAAAAAAAGAAAAATATTAACTTATCAAATGCACAAACACACTATAATTCTATCAGCTCCAAAATGTCACAATCTCAAGTTTACAACTGCAGTCACGGCATCAGTACTGTATCTGTATTGTGTTCACAGTTTTTTCAGAATTCATGCAATGACATTTTTTTCCATAGCTAACGCTGTTACAGAACTCTTGATGTACTCACAGTCTGCAGGCCACGCCTTTGTGGCCACGCATCCATTCTGCTGCTGGAGGGGAACGGGGCAGCCATGCAGATCAAAGCAAAACCTCCATGTTTCTACATTTGCACTATTTTGCTTGTACTCATTTTGTCTCAGTGTACCCGACACGCCGCTGGGTAGTGTGGCTGAGGAGAAAGCAAAGCAGACAATACCTTCTTACAAGTGTACACAAAGAGCATAAACACAGGCCAAAAAAACATTACCCCTCTTAGCAGTGTGGATCAAAGAAAAAGACAAATTCAGTTATCGGTTTTATCACACACACACACACACACACACACACACACACACACACACACACACACAAAATGGGAAACAGGTGCAACAATTTATTGAAATATGCAAACATACACCAAAAGACAGTATATAAGGCAATTGATGTCCAAGATCGTTACAATTGTAACGATCTTGGACATCATTATTTGGTGTGATCAACTTTATTCTTAATCACAGCCTGAACTCTCTCAGGCAGCTTTCTTGTCATTTCTTTAAGCAGTCTTCAGGAATAGTTCTCCAGGCTTCTTGAAGGACATTCAAAGCTCTTCTTTGGATGTTGGCTTCTTTTTCTCCTGTTCTCTGTCAACATGATCCCACACTGCTTCCATAATGTTGAGGTCCGGGCTCTGGGGAGGCCGATCCATGACTGATAGGGCTCCACTTTGTGTTTTTCTATCCAGGTATGCTTTTACTGCACTGGCAGTGTGTTTGGGATCATGATCTTGTTGAAAAATTAAGACATTGTCAATCAGATGCTTTCCAGATGGATCAAATCTGACTATACTTTTCAGTCTTCATGATTCCCTCAATTTTGTCTCCAACACGGCTGTAATGCAGCTCCAAACCAGACAGAGCCTTCATGGGACACTTAATTTTAACTTAACTTTGGTATTATTCACAAATTCAACTGCAGAAATGGGAACAAGTTATGTGCTTTTGCAGCAGGCTGTGCTAGTAACAAAGTTCAATTTAACTATTTAAAATAGGTTACCTGCTAAGTTGCCTGGTATGTGTAGAAACAACACTTGTCCATTCAATGAGTTAGGAGCCTTTTTTTTTTTTTTTGCTTGAATGATGCATAGGTCAGTGTTAAGTGGCTTAACAAAAACAAACAAACAAACAAACCTCTGAAAATGGTTAATTGCAAGGACTGGACTGAAAATGAGTGAAAAAGCAGCAGAAAAAAAAACTCTGAGACCCCCAGAAAGCCTGGAGAACCATTGCTTAACCACTTTAAAAACAATTACAAGAAATCTGACTCCTTGGAAGCAAAATATAAAGAAATGCAAGATGACTCAAGACCTTTGCACAGTGCTTCAAAGTTATAATAATACAGTACAGTAACACTACCCATTCATTTGAGTAGTTGTAATTTTAGTATTGTGAAAATACTCAAAATACTACTAATCACAATCAAGCTAACATTTGTGCTCAGCAAAACAAATACTTTGCAGTATTTATCAAATGAAAAGCATTCCAAGTACTTGAATAATCCGCAAGTCAAATTTACCTACTTATTATTTACAAGTGATGCCTGACTTTTTGGCAAAAAACAAAGTGTGATATCATAAACAATACAGATAACTTTCTTAATGTGTTACAAATTAAATGTTAAAAGGGCTGCGTTAAACGTCAGCGTTTTAAATATATAAATGTATACAAGTTTCGTAGTAATGCTGTACTGCGTTAGTGCAGGGTTATGAGGAAGAGCGGTACTCAGATTCGCGTTAAAAAGGGAGGGGGGATACATCTGGACTTTCAGAGCGCTGGAAAACAACTGTAAAAAAAAAAAAAAAAAACTACAATTTTTAAGCAGAGCTGGTAGATGTTTTTGTCTTAAAGACAGTCACATACGGGAACGCTGTGCGACCAATAAGCAGGCGGTAGGTTTATTTTGAAAGGCTGACTGCGCATGGCTACAGTCAATATGGAAACATTACAGAGAGAATTAGCAAACAAATTGTGGGCATGCCGAGAAACGGCGGAGTCAGTCACGGATTTACCGCACGGGAGGCTCGGGTCGTAACTTTGCGGTCGAAAACGAGACGGTAAACAAACCGGGTAAGAACCGCTTTGCCACAATGGCAACAGAAACAGCCTACGTTAGCCTGCAGACCCGAGCGGCCATGTCTGAGCCCAGCCAGCGTTAGCTAGCATTAGCATAGCTCTCCCAATGGATAGCTGCAGCTAAACTTTTCCTTCAAATCTGTGATTTCCCGACCGCGGAGGGATCATTCTCGCTGACCCCCGGCTTCGAGCGATGGCCGGCCCAAAAAACGTTTGGGGATACCCTGAAGCGAAAAGGAAAATCACTTCCCTACATACCATTTTTTGATGTTAAAATCAGACGAACGTTCAAATTCAGCAGATTTCTTCACCAGTCCCCTTTGCTAGACAATGAAATCAGAACGTCCGATCATCAATTCTAATCATGATTGTGACGTATTTGCAGACAGGAGCCAATGGGAGCTCGAGATCATCGCTGTCACATTCGGAACAGGCTGAAAACTGAGCACCGTAGTCCCGCCCACCGTTGACTTTGTTCGCAGGACTGCTGGAGGAGGAGGTCACAGACATGGAAGCGGTGGAAACTTTGGGTGGGGAATGCCTCGTTTCCTTTTCACCTGCATGTGTCGAAATATCTGTAACTTTAGCTGCCCTCTAAAACGCTGCGTGAAGGCTCAGCTGGAGGAGGAACTATTGCAAAAACTAACTAAATAAATGTTACTACTTATTCTGATTGAAGATGTGTTTAGCGCTCTGGCTGAACTCTTCATTAGTTATTATACAGTTTACTAAATATTAGAATTTGAGATATAGACTCAATGCATATAAAGCTTTCAATGTAACCCTCCCAAGTTTGTTACTGGCTTTGTAAATATGGAAATACTGTATTGATGGTGATAATGACAATACAGCAAATGTGTATGTGGACTGAATTACTGTTTATCATATTGCTATAACATTAAAGTTTAAGCACCCCCATCCAAAATAAGCTCTGATGCACTCTCAGCAGTTACCACAGCGTAACTGATTTTCCATAGTTACAGCCAAAGAGTTTATAGGTAACACTATAACCATAAACATATACATACAGGCTAAAAGATGAAGAACTGATTGTTGATGTTTGCTTTCCTTTGAATTACAATGAAGCAAAGACTTATCTGTCAACTGCCAATATTATAAACCACTAACTGTATCAAGTTTTAATTTAGAGGACTTCTCAAGTCATTATTGCTATCAGCTGTCTCTTAGAAGGTTCACTTAAGAATTTTGCATTGTTACTTTTTTATTCTGCAAAAGCAATAAAGATGACTTTCATCTCCAAACTATGTTTATGAATCTATCTTTCTATCTTGGGTGGTGGTTGGCGGTGTATGTGTGAAAGCGGGTGCTGCTTTAATCCATGACGTCACCTGTGTCCCAGGTGCACAGCAGGGGGCGCTGTTCCTCTCAGCTACGGCCCATGCACCGACAGCAACGCCTGACAAGTTGATGCTTATTTCCTCATAGACTGTGAACTTAAAAAAGAGACAGAGAGAAAAATCTTACACCTGCTTGCCATGTGATGTGGCATAAACTGCCAACACGCAGACATGTTATTGCAAAAGCAGCGATGGCAAATTCTTTTCTTGCTGGGAAAATATATATATATAAATAATTATATGATTTCTGAAAAATTTCCACAAGTAGGCTACTTGTGTTGTGTCTCTTGTATTCAGTAGAACCTACTGCATTTCATATATTATTTATCAGGGTGTTGCTGCCACAAAGTCTGCTGTTTATTTACAGTTTGCATTAAGGCCCCCCCAACCCGCCCCTTTGTGTATATGTACATGTGGATGTAAGGCAGGGAGGGAGGGAGACCGAGAGATCCTCGTTGCACCATTCCCTGGTCTGTATTATGAGTGGTGGCCCCAGTGATGCTGCAGCGAGGCGGGCTGGAGGAAAAGAGGAGAGGGGAGGGGTCGCTCCATCCCCCGTGCGCCCACCGAATCCACTTCTCACAGTGCGCGGGCTGCTGGCGGGAAGGCACGAGAAAGAGAGCGAGAGAGTGAGAGAGAGCGAGAGAGGGAACGAGAGGAGAGGAGAAAGCGTGTGTGTGCGTGTCTGTGTGTGCGCGTGGATTGCACCACCGCATCCAGTTCACCGTTTCTGCAGGCGGCCATGCTCTGATGGAGAGAATAAACCTGGCAACCTTTTCTTTTCCCTCAGATTTATCCACCGCTCTGTATTTCCAGATGTGACTGACAAGTCGTTTTATGTCGCCCGCATTGAGTTGTGCGCCGTTCATCTCGGATAGACTGTGACACCATGGCTTTGGTTATGGAACCTATAAGTAAATGGACACCAAAGCAGGTGCTGGACTGGATGAAAGGTAATGTTGGATTCACCCCCCCCTCCCCACTTTCTTTTTGCACCATGCTCTAAACGTTTCATGCTGCTTGTGGTTAGAATGATGATAGTGATGATGATGGTGGTGGTGGTGGTGGTGAGCAGCAGAGGGCCACGCTCTGTGCATGTGTGTTCTCCTTATCCAAACCTGTATGCTGCACCTGACTACTATGAGACTGATTAAAGTCACCAAAGTGGACTAAATGCGTTTGAGCACGGATGTCCCCAAGAAGCAGGGACTTAGCGTTCTGTCATCTCGCTTGCTTAAGAGCGCATCTCTTGCAAGCCAAGCCATATATGGCAGCAGCAGCGACGGCGGCGGCACAGCTCTCATCAATGAATGTGGAAGATATGTCATCTTCCCTCAGTGGCACATGCCCTCAAACCCATCTCACCTCTCGCTGTGCATGTGTGTGTGCCAACGTGCGTGTATGATTAATGTAGTTAGCTGCATGCGCTCCACTTCACCCCCACCCCCCCACCCCCAACCCGCGGCTCATGCCAGCCCGTTTCAGCACCGTGGACAGCGCAATGCCGCCTGCCATATAAGGCAAACGCAGCGATCACACTCGCTTTTTTTTGCTGCTCGCTTTGCTGGCACGAGTTATGTCCCTTCAAAGCGACAGTATGAATGAGTAATCCCTAATTGTGTGTGTGTGTGTGTGTGTGTGTGTGTGTGTGTGTGTGTGTGTGTGTGTGTGTGTGTGTGTGTGTGTGTGT
>JAVDPK010000547.1:290030-322522 GCA_034780415.1 Cichlasoma orientale | reverse complement strand
TGTGTGTGTGTGTGTGTGTGTGTGTGTGTGTGTGTGTGTGTGTGTGTGTGTGTGTGTGTGTGTGTGTGTGAGGGAGATAGAAAAGTAGAGCTATAAGATATGAATATGTGTGAGTCCGTGTCTGATGGAGCATGAAGTGTGTATGAGTGAGTGTTTTTTGTGCATGCATGCATAAGGATGAGAGGAATTACATAAGACTGTCCTAGTTGTGTGTTTTCCCTTTCTCTTGTTTTCTCTCCTTTCCTCCTGGACTCCCTCTCCCACCTCCCTGCCTTTCTGCTTCTCTCTCTCTCCGTCTTCCCTTCTCTGACTCTCCATCTTTCGCTCTGTCTTGGTTGATACTTGCTGCAGTGTGTGTGTGACCATGCATGTGCAGACGATGCATTATGCAACCACGCTTGGTGTGTATGTGTGTTAGCAAGTAAATGGGGTGTGCATGAGAGAGAAGGTGCGAGTCGATGAGGACGAAAGCAAAGGAGAGAATGGGAATAAGAAACGTGGTGGTGGTGGTGGTGTTGAAGACGGGGATTCCGCCAGAGCTTTAATCCATTTGGCAGTGCACTGTGTCTGGCTTTCTGTTTGACTGCTCTTAAATCTCACGCCAGCCAGCCACATAAGTTAACTTCCCTATAATCTGTGCTCTGATGCTCGGGAGGCGTGTCAGATCAAGGCCCAGTGTGTCGGAGCTGGAGGAGTTGAGAGTATCCGCACTGGTGGCTGGCCTTTTGTCTCTCTGTTCTGTGTTAATCCCAGGTCAGGACTATTACTCTAATGATCAAAGAGGAGCACAGGCACGGCCACAATATTGTCACTCGCTGCTGTATCCAGCTGGGGACTTCACATGGCTCTATAGGAGGGATTATAAAGGCACCGCTTCTGCTTTTCTCCCACATATTTATCACAACTTATTCCACTTTCCCCCTTTGTTTGTTTTTAAGACTAAAGCTCCAAATGCTGTTTGGTGCCTGCATGAACTGAGCCGGGTTTCCCATTGTGTAACGTGCACACGCTGACTAGAATATCACATTACTGTAAAAACATAAAACTAAGCAGGCAAGGCAATCTTTAAATAAGTGACTCAGGGAAAATAAAGATGGAGGTGTTTGTGGATGTATGTGTGTGAGAGACAGAATGAGAGACAGCATCACACAGCCAGCTCGCTCAAGATTCTCCACCTTTTTCTTTCACACTGAATGAATCATAGGCTGTGAGCTATGGTGTGTGCGTGTGTGTGTGTCATATATGTGTGTATACTGAATATCTCTTCTGTTCATTTTGTAACCGTAATCTGGTAATTGCTCATTAGGACTGAGATCAGAAGATAATTTTATACGGGGTTCATCGCTGCCATGCTGCTCGCAAACATACTGTAGTTTATCTTATATGTATACCTGTTACATTCCAGCGTGTGTGTGTGTGTGCGTGTGTGTGCCACACAGAGATGCTATGAGGCAGGATAAGCAGGGTAACAGCGTCTGTAAACCCACTGCAGTCAATCAGCTAAGATTAGAAGGCAGAGATGCTGCCGAAGATAAATTAACTCGCGTGCGTGACCAAGCACACAAATAGCCAGAAAAACAGTCAAGGTTTATTTAGAACAAAGGCAGGTGAGGCGATGCTTTTTGTCAGAGGTGCTTGGATAGGGTACTATTGTATGTATCAGGAATATGCTGTAAATGCAGCGTGGGGAAAAAAACAAAAAAAAAAACTACAGCAATTTTACGATCTGTGTGTTTTTTGTTTCGTTGATGTCAAAGCAAATATTACTGATAAGAACAAATGAAAACTGTGCTCCGTAATTTAGATGTTAGAAAATGTCATCTGGGCACCTCAGGCTGGCTAGTACGGGTGATGTGTTGTTCTGTCTGCGACGGTGTCTTGTGGGCATGCCCGTGGACAGACTGTGACAGGAAACAGTTTGTGTGCTGGATTGATGGAAGTGGCGATGTGGAACAATCTGATGAAATAATGTCTGTTTCACCTCCTCCAGCTAGGTCACAGCATCCCTTGCGGCCCAAAAAAACAATCTCAATAACTTTCTGTCTCTCTCTTTTTGTCCGTCTTTCTCTCTTCCTGTCATTTTCTCTGCTCTCTTTGCCTCCATCTCCAGTGTAAGACCTTAGCAGGGATATGCGACCACATCATCTCTCTGTCGTCTGACTCTCTGGTCTCTCAGTCTGCCCATCTGGAGGTGGTCCACCTTACCAGCATCATGCCAAATGAAGGCCTGGTGAGGATGCACACACTCAAACATACAAACCAAGCCAGAAAAAAAGCTTTTTTAAAATAACTGATTAAGTGATATTTGCACTGTGAAAGGGATTACTTGCAGCTTTAAATATTATGGGGCAAATATTAGCATTTTGGATGTTTTTTTTAGAGAAGATTTTGAAAGAGTATAAAACTGATGTGGATCATGCACTGTAGCCCTCAAAGTCAGCCCAGTCAACCATGAGTGTAGAATTTGGACCAGCGGTTTGAGTGTTTTGGTGGTTCTTGGCTGGCCAAAATCTTCATGTTAGCTTGGCATATTTCTGCATGTTGTGCAGTGTGTCCTTAAATTTGAGGACAAAAGAAGTTACAGGCATAACAAATCTACAGCAGATGATCAGGATCTGAAAGTCATGTCCTTAAGAAATAGGGGGGAAAAGGACCTGACACAGGACCTGAGAGATGCATCTGGCCCTTCAGCTGATTCACTACTGTTCACTGAAGCCTCATCAGAAATGGTCTCAATGGAAGAGTGGCTGTCAAGAAGCCATTCTTAAAGAAGGGAAACAGGGAGGAAAGGCTGAGGTATGCCACATTACACAAGAACTGGACTGAAAATCAGGGGCAACAGGTCTGATGGAGAGATGAATCCAAATTTTAAACTTTTGGTTCAAATCATTGTTAGTATGCATGGAGGAGGTCAGGAGAGAGTGAGTGTCTGTAGTGGTGGAGGCTCTCTAATGGTTTGGAGTCAGTTTCAGCCAGTGGTGTTGGAGATCTTGTCAAAATTAATGGAATTATGAACAAAGAAAAGTACCATCAGATTTTGATCCACCATGCAATACCATTTGGAAAGAGTCTGATTGGCCACAGCTTCATTTTTCAACGTGACAATGATCGCAAACACACTGCCAATGCAGTAAAAGCACACCTGGATACAAAAACACACAATGGAGCACTGTCAGTCATGGATTGGCCTCCCCAGAGCCCGGACCTCAACATTACGGAAGCAGTGTGGGATCATCTTGATAGAGAACAGAACAAAAAGGCAGCAAACATCCAAAGAAGAGCTTTGAATGTCCTTCAAGAAGCCTGGAGAACTATTCCTGAGATTGCTTAAAGAAATGACCAGAAAGCTGCCTCAGAGAGTTCAGGCTGTGATGAAGAATAAAGGTGGTCACACCAAATATTGACTTCCAAGCTTGTCAGAATTGTACAAACACTGTTATTGTCTTATATGCTGTATTTCCATGTATGTTTGCACATTTAAATAAGTCACTGCACCTATTTCTCATTTTAAACGGGGAATAGGTGCAGAGGCGGCTCAAGAATGCACAGTACTGTATATGTGATATATTTCTCTGCTTACTCTTACACTAAATCCTCCCTGCCTGTGTTTGCTTGTGTTTCAGGGGATGTATATAAAATCAACATATGACGGACTCCACGTTATCACCGGAACCACAGAGAATGTGAGTTTTTGTCTCACTCGGTTTAAAGGTTGATACTCCACCAACCCCAATTTACGGACTCTCATTCCGCTGTAACAATGATCCAGTTGCCTCGGTAACCCTCCTAAATTTGTTCCTATTGTCTTTTTTTGTCCTTCATTTCCTGCCTTTGCAGTCTCCAGCAGATCAGTGTAAGAAGATCCATCCAGGGGATGAGGTGATCCAAGTCAACCACCAGACAGTGGTGAGTTAAAGGCCTGCCAAGCACAACACTGGAGGCATAAAGAATCACAGGGAAGGTCCTTTCCATGTGTTTCTACCGTGAATGCAGTCTTTTGTTCTCCATTATGTGCTACGTTACGGAGGTGCCAAGGTACATAATGTCTGCCACCACCACCACCACTGCTATCACCATGATGCTTCCTGTCCTGTGCCTGTGTTGCTATATAGGCTAATTAGGCTTGAGGCAGGAGCAGATTATGGGACAATTGTTTCAAGACCTTTATTCAGACCAGTGTGATTATCAGCTCATTCTTTCTGGAATTTGTTTCCATTGTCAGAAAAAAATAAACAACAGCTCGGAACGAGGCGTCCGGTTCGAAATGTGAGCCCATGTGCCACTTTCATGCATGAATAAGTTGTGTTTCTGCCTGTAACTCATCACATCAGAGGAAAGCACAAAAATGGGCAGCCATTTTAAATGGAACGACACCTTGTGAGAGCATGTGATTGAGCGCGCCTATCTACTGCCTGTACTGTCAGCTCTGGCACAAACAATTTGTTCCAGTGTTTATATGAGATTTCTGAAGGGGGTGGTAAAAGGTTTGCGTCTCTGTGCAGACCCCTTTTGTGTGCCTTCTTCCTGTAAGAAATTCCTTGTATGTCTCAATAGGTGCTGCTCATGCGAAAGCATGCATGCAGGGGCTCGGGAGCGTTTCTGATTGACACGTGAGGGAGGTGCGTGTTATCGCTGTCTCTCTCTCTCCTCGGGGTGACAGTGCAGATCGCACCCTGCCAGGCTCTCAGCTCCAACCCTTCATTACTCCCTCAGCTAGACCCTCACCACTTTGATACCTCACTCTGGGGTAGGAGATAAGCAGCGGGGAAACAGAGGTGTGTGTGCGTGTACGGTGGGGCAGGGGGCTGAAGCAGTCAGGGGAGGCTGAGATGGAGAGGCAGAGCTGGAAGAGTGGTGGTGGTGGGGGTAAAGAGGGACTTGGGGAGAAGAGGAAGCGGATAAAAAGAAAAAGAGCGGAGCGCGGGGGGGAGAGACAGCAGAGGGAAGTCTCCAGTCAGCATAGCTCTTTGTTCAATCCCAAATTGAGCTGCTAAGGAGTAAAGACGGATACATACTACCAGTAAACTGTAACTGTCAACAGCAGTTGATAAGTTTATCTCATCAGGCTTCAAATTTAAAAATTAGATTAGTGTGAATGTGGAATGTACAAATTCCATTCCATTATAGAATCATTATGTGGGCCTATTAAGCAACAATGCTGGCTTCATGTCTATGCATGAGTTTTTATTTTATTTATTTATTTATTTATTTTCCTTTTTGAGACCCACTTCAAAACAGGACTTGGGAGTTTTTAGCTCAGCTTGTCTTCTGAGGTAAAATGTGGAATTTGCTCAAATAAAAAAATGATTGTTTGAAGAGGCAGCATAATTATGTGGAGGTAATAGCATCTGGGAAAATAATGAAGACCCCTGGGATTTGGAAAAAAAAGCTCTCCAGCAGCAGTTTATGTTCTATTATTTTGGTAGGTCTCTCCCTGCTTCCCTTTGCTCTCTGTGTATTTGTACAAGAGAGCAGTTCTAAACTGGGCTGGTTAAGACTGGCTTTGTGTTTCCTTTTAATGTGCGTTACATTGCTGGTGAGCATCGTATGGTGGATGAAACAAAAGTTTAGCTTGATAGAGGTCGAGCTCAGCTCACTTTCAGTTTAGTTATTTCAGGATTTTCCTCCCTGCGGCATAAAAATTAACTTCCTTACCAAGAGTTAGATAAGGAAATTGAACCACCTCCTTATCAGTTCATTCAACTTCAAACCTACAGCCATGACAGGATTAGCCTAGCTTAGCATAGCTAAGCAGGGGGACAGCGTTTGCCTCAACAAACAAGATACTGCGCTAATTATTAAACTTCAGAAGCACTGGTACAAAGTTTTTTTAAACATTTTGTCAGACTTGAGTTACCTGTTTCCACCGTTTTCCACAGCTGTCCAAGTGATTATGCTAAGCTTAAGCTAAAAATCAACGTGAAAAAACGATGCGGCAGGTTAGTTCATTTTCCTGAAATTTCATTGCAGCAACTCAAAATGGTACTCAGTAGTTTGCATGGCCATCACGTGCTTGTATGACAACGTTGGTGCATGCTCCTAATGAGACAATGGATGGTGTCCTGGGAGGATCTCCTCCCAGATCTGGACCAGTGCATCACTGAACTCCTGGACAGTCTGAGGTGCAACCTGGCAGCATCAGATGGACCGAAACATAATGACCCAGAGGCGTTCTATTGGATTTAAGTCAGACAAGCGTGGGGGACAGCCATTGGCATCAATTCCTTCATCCTCCAGGAACTGCCTGCATACTCGTGCCACATAAAGCTGGTCATTGTTATGCACCAGGAGAATCCCAGGACCCACCAGCATAGGGTCTGACAATTGGTCCAGGGATTTGATCCTGATACCTAACAGCAGTCAGGGTGCCGTTGCCTAGGCTGTAGAGGTCTGTGCATCCCTCCATGGATATGCCTCCCCAGCCAATCACTGACCCACCACCAAACCAGTCATGCTGAACGATGTTACAGGCACCATAACGTTCTCCACAGCTGTCACATGCTTACGGTGAACCTGCTCTCATCTGTGAAAAGCACACAGCACCAGTGGTGGACCTGCCAATTCTGGTATTCGATGTTGTGCTGCATGGTGCCAGGCAGTGAGCACAGGGCCCACTAGAAGACATTAGGCTCTCATGAAGTTTTTTCTGATTGTTTGGTCAGAGACATTCACACCAGTGACCTGCTGGTAGTTATTTTGTAGCTCTGGCAGTGCTCATCCTGTTCCTCCTTGCACAAAAGAGCAGATACCAGTCCTGCTGATGTGTTAAGGACCTTCTACGGCCCTGTCCAGCTCTCCTAGAGTAACGGCCTCTCTCCTGGAATCTCCTCCATGCTCTTGAGACTGTGCTGGGAGACACAGCAAACCATTCCTGTTTTGGGGGGTTGTCTCATATTTGCCCCTCTAGTGCACCTGTTGTTAATTTCATTAACAGCAAAGCAGCTGAAACTGATTAACAGCCCCCTCTGCTACTTAACTGACCACATCAATATCCCAGGAGTTTAACTGACTTGATGCTATACTCTGATTAAAAAGTGCTGCTTTAATTGTTTTGAGCAGTGTATTTGTTTCCATACTTCAGTTTGACAAATATATTTACCTCTTCCACAAGGATTTCAACTTAAGTTGAACAGTTCGCATTGCTAAATTACAGCACAAATAAATGGTAGCAATTTTTAGTGTGTCCAGGGATCCCCTGTTTTTGGTTTAAGTGGCAGGAGAGAACAGACTTACTTTGACCCAGGCTCTTCCTGCAGACGAACACTGACTGAACTCAGAGCTCTAAACGGGAGAGCAGGAAAGGGGATGCTACAGGCTGACACAGGCAGGTCATCATTATATCAGGAATAAGGTCAGAGCAGTTCTGTCTCTGTGTGTGGCTGAGTGTGCGTGCGAGTGTATGTGGCCTCTGCGGACACTTCCAGTGGCTGAGACCAGTGTAGCCAATCAATAGCCTGACGACTGCTTCGAGATCTGGAGACAGGCTGGCCAGAATCACTGCAGTCAGCACTCCTTTTGCGCTCTTGTCTCTCTATTTCTTAGATCTAAGCATACTGACTAAGCAATCCTCTATTTAAATATGACACTTTTTTTAGACCAGTGATCCTGAACCATTGTGGTACATAGTCAGTTTTTGCTTTACTAATAGCTACAAAGTTTAGTATCCAAAGACTCGATGTTACAACTTGTACGTTTACTACATTATATCTGAACTTTTTTAACCTTTGGATGTGGCTGTATTAGCCTGTATCAAATTTTAGCTTTTAGCTTTTAAATAATGAACTGTTAACTAATTTGGTAACCAGTTGCAGCAAAATGGTATTATATGCAGGCTTTCAACTAAGTACAATGCACTAAATATCTTTCCGGGTAATCCGGCTTCCTCCCACAGTCCCAAGAAATGCAGAAGAAAGAAATCCAGAAACGCAGACTGTTTTTGGACAAGTAGTATCAGAAGCATGTGTGTGGTGGTTTGCAGCAACACTCAGGTGTAATGGTAACTGCTGCTGTGCGTGGTGGTTTCCCTCAGCAGATTCAGTTGAGCCCAATTCGTTGTGCGTGGGGGTTTGCAGCAGTTGTTTCGGTAGCCTGGTATGTGTGCTTCTCAGGTGGGCTGGCAACTGAAGAACCTGGTGAATGCTCTAAGAGAGGACCCATGTGGAGTCATCCTCACGCTGAAGAAAAGGCCCCAGAACACCCTGAGCTCCACACCGGCTCTGCTCAGGAACGTCCGCTGGAAACCACTGGGCCTGCAGGTAAACACCAGCACAACTCATGGACGCATTAATGCCTCACATGCTGACCAGGCACATGGTTAGTCTCAGTTTCAAGAATCACTGTGTTTAAAGTGTGACCAAGGCTAGTTGGACATCTAGACTTGTGTTACCCCCCTCCTACAAACCCTTGTACATCCTTATCTGCGCACTACCTACAGTATAAATTTACATGTAGTAACCTGTGTAGTACCTCCATCTTTGACTCACTCTCAGCTCTTGTTTTAACTGCCCACACTCTGCATTCTGCTACTGGCATTTTGAACAAATATATTTTTTATAAGAAACTTATTCACTGATTGACCTCGTATCAGTGCCCTTGTTGAGCATTCAACAAATCTTTTTAGTTCGCCACACTGCCGGCACGGTTCAAAGCCATTCACAAATGTGTAGGCAGCTAATGCTCAACCTGAAGAAGAAAATTTCTTTTTAAAATAGCGATAATGCAAAATCGCAACAGCGGTGGGTGAACTAGCTAATTACATCTGCACTTAATTTCGGTCTTGAGTGAAGGATGTAAATAGTGCAGCGAGGCCTAAAGTTTTGTGCTCAAGAGAACGGGTTTAGGCAGCGCGGGGTCACCAAAGGGCCCATCCCATCCTTCCCACTCACATTCAGATTTATTGAGACTTTAGTCCTGATTCATTCAACCTTTGCCCCAGAGAACATCTCATTTTCAAAGGCGAGTAAATTTTTAATGTACTGTAGATCTTAAAGGTGGAACGCCTGTTTGAAGTCTTGCAGCTCAGAGTGGGTGTACACATTTCACTTAAGGGCAAATACTTTGTTAATCTGTCACTCGCAGCCCAGAAATATCACTGAGCAATTTAGGGACACAGAAAGAACAAGCTGTGCCGAGACGGACGGAGGGGTGAGGCGAGGGCTAGTCTGATGCTGCCTGAGTGCTTTGTGAAGCGCCCAATGTTTTGCCAAGCTCCTGTGTTCCATGGCTGCTATTTTTAACTTAGCGTCAGACTAATTCATTTACATGCTACATGTATGCTTTGATCTCTGTTCGCTGCTCAGCCGCTCTTTGGTTTTTTTGAGGGGTTTTTTAATGCCCCTTTTTATTCTCTCCTCAAACTGCTGTTTATACATTGATGTACGCATATAACTGCATTATTTAGTGGTGCACATGCAAGCGCATGTTTTTACGTAGAACTCGCAGCTTCTGTCTTGAAGCCATCAAAACTGTGTAATAGCAATCAAGACAGCTGCTACTTCGTCACCGCACAGTAAACAAGGTAAAAGATCTTAACAAGGTAAAGGACTGTTCTCGTTTCCAGGTTGCTGCCTTGTCACCACAGCCCCAAGTTGTCACCAGGAGCTTATTGTTATATTTATCTAATAGCAGGGGATTGTGGGAATTCTACGCTGATGGACTGCTAAGACATAAACGCGCCATGAGGGGCCCAGATCAGAGCGCAGAGATATCTGTTGGAGAAGAGAAGAAAGGAGTGTTTTAGTTTTGTTCTCTCTCAGAAAGACTGGAGCTCTTAATTATTCATAAGCAACTACAGGCAGCTCCACTGGCTCTGAAACAAGAGCTGCTACTCAGCAAATACTGGAGATAATTCACTGAATCCAAAATATCTTGCTAAACAACCTGTTTGTGTGTGAGTGTGTGCGTGTGTGTGTGTGCGTGTGTGGTGGAGAGAGGTGGGTGTGCGCACATTGCCAAGCTCGGCCGTATCCACGATTGTCCATCTGGGTGTCGAAGCAAGTGTGTTACTGTACGTGTTTGTGCATGCATGCGGAGAGATGATTCCCGTTATCAGACCCGTTGCTCCTTTGAGAGGCGAAGGAACTGGGTCACTGCACTCCGTAAGCTTGGTTTTGGATGCATACTGTACATGCACACTTCCAAAACAAACATACAATGAGAACACATGCGCACTCACACCTCTAAGCCCAGTTTTGGAGGATGAATTGTGAGGCTGTGAAGTTTAGCTCAAATGTGGCAAATGTACAGCTGGATTATAACTGAATCCACAAAGGAAACAATTTATCTCTGCACATTATCGTGTGATTCCAAGCCCAAATCCCTCCATGGCAACGTCTTTTATTCTGCTAAATAATGACATATCTGTCTCCTTTACTCTCTCTTTCTCCTTCTTTTCTGTGCGTGTCTGTGTGTGTTTGCATGTGCGTCAGTTTGTCAACAGTAGGAAGGAGTAAAAGCAGTTTGATGATTCACTGTCATTACAGTGATGCTGGAAATGGGTTTAACAAAGAACACAAGGATTACTGTGATGATTACTGTGATACTCTTGGGCTGCTGCAGCATGCATGTGTTACTGAGCAGCATCAGCGTCACACATGTGACACATGTTGCTGTCATAAATCTGGTACATGCTTAGATGTATGACTCGTTAGTCTTGCTAAATACCTGCTATTTTGAGCAACATGTATTGGCAGTTAAGCTATTAATTGATTGGCTGGCTGAGTGGGAGGGCAATTATTGATTTTCTTCTTTTTTTTTTTTTAAATAATCACAGGTCATTCTTCTGGTCTGTTATTGTGCCGTGTGGTGTTACCACCTGTTTTCGGTGTTTACGCTAAGCTAACCTAACTGGCTGCTTTCACGCCGTGTCACACCAAATTCTGTCTCTGCCATCTGAATGTTGCAGCAGAAATCAAGACTCATGAGACCAGGCAGCATTTTTCCAGTCTTCTGTTGGCCGATTTTGGTGAGCTTATGCAATTTGTAGCCTCAGTTTCCTGTTCTCAGCTGACAGGCGTCATCCGTTTCAAGGGTCAATGTGTTGTGCGTTCAGAGACGCACTTCTATAACCTTGGTTGTAACGAGTGGTTATTTGAGTGACACCAACAGCCATGCCGCATTCAAATCACCTTTCTTCCCCATTGCCCTGACCATGTCTACATGCCTAAATGCATTGAGTTGCAGCCACGTGATTGACTGATTAGTTATTTGCATTAACAAGCAGTTGAACAGGTGTACCTAATAAAGTGGCTGGTGAGTGTATCCGTCTTAATCGAGTACAACATAACATATAAAAGAATTCAGCCCTCTAGACTGCAGTATGGTTTATTGGATTAAACACCAGCAACTGGTCGCTGTAGTTATTTACAGTATAATTTTATCAGGTGACTCAGATTGTCTGCATGTGATTTTATGTTTATTATTACAGCCGACTGTAAGGGGCTAGATGTGTCTATAAATAGTATAGATTCGTTTAAGTGTAGATCTGTACTTAGTAATGAGAATTAGATTATTGTAATAATTGTGTTTATCGTAGGCGCGATAAATTTGAAAAGTCCTGCTTGGGTCGAGGGGTTGTTATCGTCTATTAATGCTTAATGCAGGATATGCTTTTTTTTATTTAGGCAGTTTACAGGCACAGAAATAAAGAACAGTCTGAGTAGTTAGTATCAAGTTGGCTGATCTAAATAGTGGACAGCAAAGGTTTTGTGTGGCTGTGTCGTATGCAGATCAAGGACAGGCTGGATATTTTCAATTAGTCGTCCTTAGAGAGAAGCCCAGCGGAAGGATACTGGAAACTCCACTTGGATCCTCATGCTGCTTTGAATTTTTGAGTGTATAGCACCATACCCAGCATTTGAGGACAACCAGCTTGTACAGCTGCCACTATAGTTGCTGTTGTTGTTCGAGGCCAGGTTATTACTTGGGTAGGAATAACCTTTCAGGAGGCGCAGATGTGATAGAATATAAATGCATTTATTAGGTAAGTACTTTAGATGAAGGTCAAGAGAGCTGAGCACGTGCGTTGCAGCAGATACGGTCATCCAGTTCTGAACTTTTGAAGTCCTTCCAGGTAAGAGAACATTGTGATGTGCACAGTCTGAAACTAGACAATAATGAGTCCATGAGGCTGCCACAAAGAGCAAAATACATGATGCTAAATAGAAGACTCGAGGTCAGGTCACCGCGCCCCCAAAAGGCTCCACAGGGCTCGATGCTTCATTCCTGAAATAGTGACACCTCCTCAAATCTACTCTAGACTATAATAGTTCAAAGTTTATGTTTCATTTCAAAACAGTGGGGCATTATCTCGCTTGATCCAGTGGGCTTTTGTTGCAGATGATATTTTAATATATCACCGGTGACTTTCATTAAAGTGCATAATATACAAATTACACACAAGGTGTCTTTGTGCCAGTGCCTGACTCACCCGGTTTGGGCTTTAACACGACCAGCTTCATTCCACAATCTCTTTGTAAAGGACTGCTTGGTGTCGCACTTCAGCGCACTGTGTTTGCATCATTTTTCTCAACCTGCAGAACCACCGTTGTGAAGAGGCGCATTTGAACCCAAACCACAATCTTTTCTTAAGACTAGGCATGTGTTTTTCTGTTTTAGTGTCTATATCTAACCAAGAAACAGACACTAAATAACGATTTGTGCGTACTGAGGATCAGATGTCAGGGGTAGCTGACGTAGCAGCGGGGTTTGACACCCTTGATGAGTTGAGTTGCATAATTTCACACCGTCTTGGCTTTCTGTGACACAACCCGCAAAACACGACTGTTACATACCAAAAGGTGAATAAGGTCTATACCCAAAAATCTCACTGGGCTCAAGTCAGTAAAAGAATGCCAATGTCTTATTTATGGTGTTCTAAACGTTTACGGCCTTTATTTTGTTAAGCGTGTGTGTCTGTGTGTGTGTGTGTGTGGGCCGAGGAATACTGGTCTGGGAAAGGTTTTAGCAGCGGATCGTTAGGTAGTCTTGAGTGGACACAGTGGGGGTCAAATGCTTTAAGTGTTGTTTTAACAGACTAGAATTTCTCCTGCTGTGTTACTCCCATCTCTCCCTATTTCTACCCCCAATCCCTTTTCCATGCAGGGAGCAGTGGGCTGTAATCACTAAATTACTGTTTTCAGACTCAGTTCGAGTCACCAAACTGCGCAGCTCCCCCACCTCTTTCCCTCTTTGTCTCTCTTGCTCTCTCTCCCGCACTCTTTCCCTCTGTCTTTCTCTCTTTGTCCTATTTCATTTACTCTCTCATGTCGTTCTCTTTCCAGCTCGCCTTCATTATTTATTGTGAAGCTGTCTTACTGTAAGCCGCCTTTATGAGTGGAAGACTGTGCGGGAGAAAGAGAGGAAGACAGAGGCAGCCCGGGGGATGGAGGCGAGGGCGGGGAGGGGAGAGGAGAGGAGTGCGAGGATGGAAAGTTTGGAATATGAAATGAATTTGATTAATGCACTGCTGATGAAATGATGAAACACTGGGCTTTCGTAATGAGAGCACTACCCGCTTTGCCATTGCTCAGGCTCCGTATCTGTTTATCCATTCTGTCCTCACTTGCATCTTCTCTCTAAAATGGAGCGTACTCCTCCGACAGTAAAACACTCAATTTTTCAAAATCCGAAAACCCCTTCCTCGGGGGAGAAGTTGACGACGTGAGCTAAGTATTTATCACCCCAGCTGTTTTGTCTGAGAATAAATACAATTCGTTTGAGATTTGGACAGAGTCGCAGTGACATCAGAAGCGAGGCATCCTGTCCTCACAGAGGACCTCACGACGGACGCATGTGTCCTTGAGTCAAGCGTAGGTAGAAGGCTATGCTACTTTCCCTCTGTCCTCTCTTTTTCTTGTAGCATGGGACAGAGGGAGGGATTGAGAGAGGGGTGAGAAATGAGGAAGAGCAAAGAGAGCATGGGAGAGGAGGGGTTGTCATGGGAACAGACATGGAGAGCCCTGTGTGAGTGAAGAGGCTTGAGACAAAATGACAGAATAGTGAAGCGACTGAACTTGGGATAGGCAGGTATTTAAAAAGAAGAAAAAAAAAATCAACAACTTACGTGACATGACAGCGGTGTGGAAATAACTCTCTTGTTTGTGATTCACTGTTAAAACAAATGCCAGGTGCAGTGCAAGCAGGATATCACAAATAAAAGGCTCCATTCCCCTTGTAAGACCGTAAACTGTGTGCTTGTTTGTTTTACTGTGAGGCAGGGAAAGATCTAATGCTCACTCACTGCAGGTTGTGCACTGAGATCCCTCACCATCCTCCAATTAGAACTCTGAAAAACGCTCTTTCTCTCCTCTTTTCTCTCTGCTTGCTCTCTTCAGCCGGTCCCCACCAGCCCCACCAGCACCTCCCCCACACCCGGTGGAACTTTGGGCATGTCCAAAATGGATGCCCCCAGCATGCAGGACGTCTACATCCTCTCCCCCGTCTCCGGACTCTATAGCACCAGGTCAGATACACACAAGCAGATGCCTGATGATGACCATTATATTGATTATTATGATACAGCAGTGATGAGTGCGCTGATGACAGTGGTGATGACAGCTGTGCTCTCCCCAGGGAGGAGATGGGTCTGATGTCATGTGATGACATCAGCCGCTACAGCGTTAGCTCCCAGTCTGGCTCTAAAGGCTCAGAGGCAGTCAGTTACTACCTGGACCAGGACAGCGGTCAGTACTTCTCCCTGCTGGAAGGAGATGGTCCGCCGGGACCTGACTACGACAGGGGCCGCAATACGGGGGTTCGTCGCCGAGACAAGACCCCTACCCATGGTAAGATGATGAGTGTGAGCAGGAATGGCTCCGGGCATGTGTTTGTGACACAAAAAAGAAAAAAAAAGTCATGGTTTCTACCACAAGTTCTCTCACCTTTTCTTTTCACCATTCTCTCAGAGCTCCTCCTTATATGTTTGTTCATCACCTGCTTCACGGCTCTGCTCCCTTGTGTCATTTTCTGGCATGCACATGTGCCAAAAACAAACAAAATCACACGCCAAATGGTCAATCCAAATAAACTGTCTCCAGCTCCCTGTCTGCCCCACCACCTGTGTCCACCCTTGTTCCAGATCACTTCCAAAGCATCCTGTAATGTACCCTCCTGTGAGTCTATCCAGGGACCGCTATATGACATGCAGGATGAGGGTCATGGAAACTGAAGGAGAATTCTACTTTTCTGTATCCCCTTTAGCAGTGGCTAAATGAAGCTAACAACCTCCTTTCACAATATCGGACATTACTCCCTGTGTGCCTATATATGCAAGAATAATTATCCTCGTATGTTTAATGTGTAGCTTTGTGCCCAGCAAGAAATAATGGCTTGAATAGTACCACTGTAAAAAATATTTTGATAAAATTTGGTAATTTTAATATTTTCTATTGTGAATTTAGAATTACTTTGTGGAAAGTAATGTGATAGTCGAGTGCAACAATGTACATTTCACCAGTGTCAAAGGCAGTCAACATGCTAACAGATTCTTTTAAATGGTAGCATGAACACTGCCACTATAGTGGAATATACTACAGTAGCATTTTCTGTATCTCTAAGGGCAAAATGAGGGGATCACGAAAGTAAGTAGTTCCAGGACCATGTCCATAAGAATGGAAAACATGCCTGATTTGCATTTAATCAATTTCAATGTCAAAGTCATCTTCCTGCACACCTTCGCTTCCAGTGCTGCTACTATTCTAAGATCGTTTGCTGGGAGCTCTGTTCTGTCCCTTTGCACTGTGCGCTTTGCGATTTCACCACGGACCTCAACTCTGCAACTGTGCAGAGAGGAAACATCAACTTTTGCTTCAGACTGACCTATCTTCTATCAGGGATTGTCCCAGGTGAAAATCGTGACTGGTGATACAGCTCAGAGACCAGTTAGTAGTGTTTGGTTAGAGTCCAAGGTTTCAAAGCACAACCAGGAGCTCCTTGATTTGTTTTGGGGGTTTTTTTTGTTAATCACTGGGTTGTGCAAGCTGAGTTTATCCTCAGGGGTAAGGCTAAAAACCTGGACTGTAAACAAACCACCTGAGCAGAGATGCAAATGTTTCTAAGGTTCTTGAATTGTATGGGTGAAGTTCCAGAACTTTACAGCACACTTTGCAGCATGTAGGATTCGTCTTTTGGGACCATGAACATCGGTACAAGATTTTTATTCAGTGGTTGCTAAGATTTTTTTTTTTTTTTTTGGGGGGGGGGGTATTTTAAACTCTTTATTTAGAAGCAATGACTCCCTCTAGAAGTAGAGCCCGACATATTCATTGGTGAGCCAATATCATTTGCCAATATTAGCTGTTTCTTGATCTAAAACAAACACAGATGTTTAGAACACCACAAACACGACAACCAGCTGAAATCTGTTTATGTTTTGTGTGTCTGGAAGAAAATATAATGGAATATTTGCTTTTTAAATATCGGTATCGATATTGGTCTTAAAAATCATATATTGGTCGAGCCTTAGATCCATGTATACCACTTCAACATGTGCAAATCCAAACTGTGGCCTGACTTGCCTACTTTGGGCTACATTAAGAAACAGAAGGAAGGGTGGCTGTAGAACAGCCAGCTGAAAAATATGTGAAACTCAGTTTAAGCTTCCACACATTGAGCTACACTCAGCAGGTAATACATGAGTATTCAAACAATATGCAAATACTACACGACTCAGGTCAGGCTGCAACAAAGCAGCTCAGCAAGAGAGAAAAAAGCAGCAGTACAAACATCATAATGTTTATTAAAAGTTGTCAATTATGTAAGCGCACAGTATGTATGTTTATGAATGAAGACTCCTGCAGGGCAGAGACTCACAAGCTCATTTGCAATACGCTGTGAGTGTGGAGTGTGCTACAACCTCCACATCCCAACAATCTGTTTGCAGTGGTCACATTTTCTCAGTATCAGACTCATCATCAGTCTCAGCTCTCAGACAATATTTTACCAAACACTTGACATCCTCACTTTCCCAGCATCCTTTCTGTCACTCCTTCAAGTCCTCTAATTGCTCTTTTGCTGCCTTTCCACGTCAAACTCCCATCTTCCCCCTGCCCCTGCATCTCTCCCGCAATCTGTTCCTCCTCTTCCCTGGACGAGCAATGTGTCCTCCCGCCTAACGCAGGTGTCTGCAACAATCTCAGCTGCTACTGTCTGCAGTGAGACGGCGCCTGTGCTTCTCTGCACCGCTGAAACGATTACACCAGATAGGTCCCAAGGTCAACAGAGCTGTCAGGACGAGCTCTAAACTCTTCAACTCCAACCCTTCCCCGTGGACGATAAGGAAAACAGGCGGCGGTGTTAATCGAGGGCGCTGTGCTGTTCAGAGGCTTACTGACACACTCTTGCATACAGTTCATTTTCATCTCTCTCATTTATGCAAATGTTCTTTCATTTGCTCGTTAAGTTGTTTTTCTTTGGCAGTTGCAGGGCGCCACATTATTGCAGGGCTTGTTCCTCATAAACATTTTATAGATACAATGCTGAAACGCAAAAAGAAAACCAACAAAGTACAATCTGTGCCTTTAATCAAAGGTGGCACTTGGATCTGGGTTAGTACACTTGAACGTGACACACTGTGCACAGGTTGTCATTGAGGAAATGACTCTACAAGGAGCTCATTGTCTATGTAGGTGGCGAAATCGGGAGAAAATAAAGACATTCGGGAAATTTGCTGACAGTCTACGGGTGTGTGTGTGTGTGTGGGTGTGTGGGTGGGGGGTATGTACATGCTTCCCCTGATATATGTTTATTTGTACAGCACATCTAAACAAAGGAGCAAGCAGGGAAGGCCACTTTAGCCTGACAAAGGTCACATTTCCTAACGCAGGAAAACTGCTTCCTGGCCAGTAAGAGGGCTGCTGTAGAATTTAGTTCTCCAAGGAATAGTACTGGGTGAGGTGTAGGATTACTTGTACTTGTCTGCTCATTGCACAACTCACACACTACCTCCAATTTCTCATGCAAACTCAGAAAAGAAAGAGATGCTTCGAGCTGCATCCCTGTAGTTTGATACAGGCTCTGTACTGTGAAGGAAAACGCCGAGTCTTATCGTTATCTTTCTGTGTAGACCGCTTTGAAAAATCAAACGTTGTTAGTACCTGCGAAACCTTAAAAACGCCTCCACTTTGACTAATGTTGAGAATAAAACAAAGCCTTTAACCATTCTCCACTTAAGAGAAACAAAAGCAGCTCTGCCTACACGGAAGCAAACACCACTCCAGATAAACTGCAGTAAGCAAAGTGCTACCATTAATCAACTATTCCCGTAGTTCGGAATGAGTAGCCGCCTGTAACTTGTCAAGGGCCTTTACATTAAGTATTTGCTTTTACACTCCAAAGGCAGACCTCGAGTTTCCATGAATAAAGCAGTCTATTAATCTTGCCGTCAATCTATGCACCTGCGGAGAGAGGAGAGAGGGAACGGATGGGGGAAAGTTATCAACCCCTCAAGTGTTTGAAGTGCTGTTTCATCTACAAGAGAGACACAGATGAATACTAAGGGAGGGTTCTCAAAGATCCTGTGGAAGAGCAAAATCTATTATTTGAATGGCTTTCAATAGAATGCAGGTAATACCTCTAAACAGCACTGGGGGTAGGGCAAACAGTTTATGCAGGTGTGGCAAATCTAACAGACGGATGAGGCTCGAGTGTGAGTAACACAGGGATCTCAAAGTGGGTCCAGAAGCACAATAAAGAACAGATTTTTTAAAATATTAATTAGTAATCCTACAATAGGAGCAGGATTTCACAAGGACTAGTTGCTGCTGTCACTTTAAAAAAAAAAATAGAAACAGCATGATGGCAAATTTTAATTGTTCTTCATTACAGCGTACTAAATACCCCCATCACTAGCAACAGGAAGAGGAGTAAACCCCTCCTGCAAACTTTGCCAACATATAATACTTCTCAGATGTAAAACTAGCATTCATCAGAGCAGAGTCCAGGACAGGCTGAAGCCTGATAACCCACCAGCAAATATTTTGAGAATGCTGACAGGCTGATTTGTACCACATAAACAGAATGAATAACAGACCTAATTAAACCTCGAGCGTCTCAGGTTTCATGGATATTTTTAGAGATGCGTGTGATTGTCTTTGATTGCATTTATATGTGTGCATGTGCAACCCACTGTGTTTCCTTGTTTCCATGTTATTGCTCTTATTTTCTGCTGATCTTTTGCAAAACAACAACAAAAAAAGAGATTACTGCATAAAAATGTTTTTAAAAAAGTTTGGAACAGCAGTCATTTTCATTGGTCTCATGTGCAGTTCTATTCACAAGTTAAAAAGTCCTGCTGGAATCAGCTAAAAAAAAAAATGGTGCTGAATTTCATAATTAATCCATCCAAATAATAGACTGATCATCAGAGTTGCTGATTAATTTCCCCTCAATCTGCGCATCAATCAATCTTTAACCATTTTTTCGGTTATTAAATCTCATTTAAATAATTATTGTATCTTAATTGACTGTCTCATTGCTTTAACCGTAAGTAATGAGACTCAACACCATAAGGGTATCAGATATGATATATAATGAAAACCTGCAGTTTTAGTTTTAAAAATATGAAAAACGCAACATGATCACAATGAGCTCCTTAATACTGAAAGTTGTTATCAGGTTAATTCGAGGTCTTGTTGACAATTAGTGAAGACAAATACCTGCAGCACATTATAATTTATTCATTACACTGTGTGTATATGACTGTGATTACCTCAGTGACTTCACTACCACTCTGACCTTGAAATGAACGCAATCTGAGGTTCAGCATTTTTAGAATTTTGTTAGAAAAGAGGATCTTGGGAAAGTTTAGTGACCTTTCAGTGAGAACCTTAATGGCATCAGTAACATTTATGTAGTAATGATTCATTATTTTTTGACGTGTGTCATACTCCTGCAGCTCATTCCTCTTGGATAAGTGGCTTACTGGTAAACTGTGTCAAAGTTGTTTAACCTTGTGGAATCAATTTATAACACTTAATGTCCACGCATGCACGCAGGTCCCCTAACTGGGATTTAAGAATCTCCAGGGGTCCTTTAGAGGCTTCGGGGAGCCCACAGTGGCATTGCATCGAGTGGAAAATAGCAGAAATGAAATTATCTTTGCACCTTTACACATTTTTTTCTTCTTGACAAGGTAGAGTCTCACAAACGCACATCACCACCACCACCACCTCGTGTGTGGGCTGTACTATAAGTGACATGAAAGTCTTGATTGCTCCTACTTACAGCGACACGGTTCTGTTGGGTAAGAAGCTGGGCTGCAGGGTGTCCATCAGGTCCACATCGTCGCACACAACTTTGACTCGGACGTGCTGCCTGCTCAGCTCCTTGGACCGCTCAGCGGAGCAGTGACAGCTGTCAACGATCAGATCCGGGCAGTTTCTATTGCACAGGCTCGACTTCCACAGCAGGACCATTACGCACAGTAAACTCAGCTCCCTCATTGTGGACTCAGATCGCTTCAAACAAACAAACAACAAAAAAGAAAGAAAAACGCTTTTTTTCAAGTTATGTCGTCCCAGCTTCTGTGACAAATAGGGACCATTTCACATTGCCTTCCGTTCTAGTAAAGTTCACTCCGTGGCCGAGCCGAAGTCCAGATCTCAAACCGCGCTCGTCACCTGCTGCGCCGCTGAGAGCTGAACAGTTTCGCTGTTTTTGCTGTTGAAACCAGCTGTAAAGTTAAACATCCTTGAATTTCTGAGCAACAGTCTTACAAACTGGTTTCTGTGAACGTGCTACACAGAAAACTTCCAAAAGCGCGTTTTCAAAGTTCGGGTAAACTTTTCGGCAGCACCTCCTTTCCCAGCGGCAGCTCGAATAACGCGTTTAAAATCCCCTTCACGATCCATTTAAACTCCTTTTATCTGTACCGCCGCATGCTGCGCTGTCATTCTCTGTCATCATGTAGTTTGTGCGCCCTTGGACTTGTTGCGCATGTAGTGTCCAAAAAGTCCCTCCCCGTCGAGTCCTGACAGGCATCGGTGTGAGCTTATAAACTTCTCATTGCTGCAGGAGGCCATTAGATTAAGGTTTCCTCTAATCTTTCTTTCACATTATCCTTATTCAAAGCAACAGGGGGAAGAAGCACGTCCTCTGATCCAAATAATAATCAATGGGTGAAATCACAAATAGGCTAGATCAAACTATTTTCTCCTCTTTGCCACCTCCAACAGCTCCCAGGAGGTCCACTGGACTCATCATTTCTCAAACACAAACATTTACGCTGCCTGATGGAAAGTGCTGCTGTTTGTTTTGGTCTCTTTAGTTACTAGGAACGGTTCGCATCCATTTCCTGTACACAAACTGAAATAAAGCGAATCTCTTGTGAATCCGTGAAACACTCATTTTTGAAATAAGAAGTCTAGGATTGTGATCTTGGGCAGCATGATGTTCTACTATTTCACACGTTCCCTGAAAAAATAATTCTGTATTTTTTTATTGTAGAGTCTTGCATTTAATACATTAATGTCCATATTGCTTGGCTTTGACATGCTGCAGTTAGAGGCTGCTGCAGACACTGGTGTTTTATGAGTAAAGGACACACTTGTAAACCTGACATTCATTTCAATGATGGCAATAAATAAAGAATATGAGCTCGAAAGTGACCAGGTTGACACAGTAACACAATGTTGGCCTCATGAAGATGATTAATGACTTTCTTCTTTGTAGCAGAACTTCAAAAAAAAGAGAGAGAGCGAGAGCGAGAAGGCTGCTTTAGATGTCTTGATGTACTGTATTAGGATTTTGAAGTACTTTAAAGAGAGCGTGATTGAGGAAAAAAGACTGAAATAAGATTAGCTCCGATGAGCTTAGACGAACCCTCTTCTGTTTTGTTTTATTCAGTCCAGGATGCCATCTGATGCCTCTTGACACAGAAAACAAACAATGTGGCCCGATATCTGTCCCGCAATCCTGGAATTTGCACTTACTCTTACTGAGCAATAGGGAGTTTGAACAGCCCGCACGATGTATCCAGTGACATCAATCAGGTCTCTTGCTGGGCCATAATCTGAACAGAGGGCTTGGCCCTGGGGAGACAGAAGCTGAGACAGCTGGCTGGTTAGGTTCCCCGGGGCCAGGGTGAGGTGCTTCCCCTGTGTGTTTGTGTGTGCATGTGCACTGCACCCTGGGCCAAAATCCTCCCTCATTATCCACATTGTCTCCAACACAGGCCTGAGAGCACAAAGGAGGATTTGAAGCCGCTCCCAGTGACCCTGCGAGCAGTCCATGTTTCCTATTCTTCTGTTTGACAGGCAAACACGGACTCCCTTCTCTCCGTAAGAGTAGGCTACACAGGGCAAGACACAGCCCTCCCTTCTGTGTTTATTAACATATGGAGGCCTTTTTCCCCTCCTTATTGTGCTCCCATGACGCTGCCTCAGACTGTCAGTCACGCTTGTTTACACAGATGTATATTTACCTCGTACCTCTAAGTGCAGAGGAGGATCTTCCCCACCAGTTGACCCCTGGGAGGCCAAAGAAAAGTCACTTGGTGTAGCGGACATCAACATTTGAAGTGATCCATCTTTAATAGACCCCGAGGAAACCTTTCCTTGGATGCAAGCCATGACTGTTCACTGAGCTACTTGTACACTCTTAATGGGAAACAGATCCATGCACACAAGTGTGTTCTATAAAGGCAACACTATTTTCACACCAACGGCCTCTTTTGAATGGCAAAAAACAAAGCTCATATAAACTGTGAAATACTCCTCAGCATTATTGTTAAAATTGTATTGCAGCATTAACTCGAAAATAAAGCCTCATTAGCGCACAATGAGGGAATGGAGTTAGTCGTACTGAAGCAATGCAAACGTGTCTCTGCACAGAGCATGTTTCCATGTTTTCCCTCTCTCACATTATTGCTCTGTAACAGAGATACATAGACTATGGCTGCCAGCAATCACAGTCCTCACTAAATATTTACCTGCTAAACTTGAAGGGGTCAGGGTACGGCAGGATGACAGTCTCCCATTATTACTCCATGGCTTTTCAGATAAAGGCTCAAGGCATTTTAACTTATTCCGTTATGAGAATTCCCCGCCGTGCTGCTGATATCGCGTGAAAGAAGGTAGAGAGAGCTGTTGTTTTGGCTTTTAGCAAATGTGACAGGTGGTTTCTAGTTTCATAGCGTGATTGTTAATACTGGTGTTATCTGAAGGGTATGAAATAGTAAAAAAAAAAAAAAAAAAAAAGGTACCATAATGCCCCATCTGTGTTTTGGCTGGAAGAAAGACAGCTGCACTTGAAATGGCCCCAGAATTAAACCTACAGGTGTATTTAAAGCAGATGCTCTTTGTGCATGTGAAAAGCATTCATGTAATATTTACATTAACGGCTTAGAAAATACACTTGTGAGGCCTGCGTTGAGGGCTATGCCCAGAAAAGTCATGGGATTACAATTCTATATTTGAGCTTGACTGTCAAACAAAAATTATAGGCACACACAAATAGTTTCATATATTGTCATTTTATTGATTCATTTAACTGTTCTGTTTAATTCCTCGGTCACACAGGCCTTGAGACCAGTCGACGACTGCCCAGCAACCTCTGGTCGCTAGGCAAAGATGTGCAACCTCCCAGCCAGTTGGCAAGTGGCCACTAGAAGACTGCCACAGTTGCCCATAGTTTGTGTGGAAGACACTGACCTGTCTGCAAACACTGTCATTTCCTCTCTGAGCTGCAGTGAAACTTGATGCGAACTGGAAATGGAAAAGCTTCACCTTCAAAGTAAAATGTGCCTCAATGCTGCAAAAAAAAAAAAAAAATCGAAAGGTGCAACTTTTCCACCTTTTCATAGTTTCACTACAGCTTGGCAAATAGTTGGCAGGTGTTTGCAGATGAGTCAGCATCTTCCATGCAAACCGCTGGCAACCGCAGAGACCTGGTAGCGACCAAAGTGATCACAAGGAGGATTTTGGTGCAGCGCTGTACACATCGACTGCCAGCTACCTCCATGAACTACTCTCCAACTGGTCATGAAAAAATACACTTATCCTTAGTGACCAGGAAGTCCAGAGAGGTCACTGACTGGTTTCTAGACCTGTGTCTAGGCCTTAGCAATAGATTTTCACAGACTCCCAGGACCCTGCAGCAACCGCTCGCAACCAGTCAGGAAAAACACATTTTTCCCTCACAACTATGGTAGCCAGATGGTCTCTAAGTCTGTGTGACTGGGGCCTGATATGAATTTTGTATAAAATTTTCCCCCTTCTGGACACACACAAGCACACAAAACCCTTTTATATTCTATTTGCTATCCAAAAATATTAAAAATTAAAGCTACATGATCAATATTTGTATATGTCCAAAAGTTCAAATTACTGCATTCAATATGAAAAGAGTGGAGCCCACAGATTTATTACTCAATTGTGCAGTCACATTTGTGTCAATGAAACATAAAAGCCTGCAGATTTGGCTCAAAGTCTTATTCGATGACGGTGTAGCCACTCCACAACTGTAGCCCTGCACAACTGTCCAGGTTGTGCAGGGTAAAGGGTGACAGGTTCCAGTCCCTCCATCACCCTGAATTGGAGAAGTGGATAAAAGTGGATGGATGAATTTGATGTCACCAGAACTTAAAAACAAAGTTTTAAAAGCTCTTTTTTTCTGAATGGTTCTAGAAAGGCCTCAAAACTCACAGGACAGAACCTGGGCCCCCACTAATCCTGTGCATGTATTACAAATATGTGTCTTTTCTGTTGATATGTGTATCTTTTGCATATATAATTCATCCATTTAAAAGCAAAGGTAGTGCCCGCTGCTGTCCATTCTTACTGATTAGAATCTTGCTGTGAAGAACTGTGGCAGGTTCATTTCCAAATCCCAAGAGGTCACGAGCCCGTGACTCAGACATGAGCTGTCCAGACATCTATTCAGCATAAACATGCTATTTTTCTTCTTCTTTTTTTTCCCCACCATATTCCCATGTGCTCGTGGGAGTCTGATAAAATGCGAGTGGGCACTAGGCACCTGTGACATGTATTGTTGTGACACAGCTAACACCAACATGAGCCCGTGGCTTTTAACCAGCTTAAAGCCCAGAGGATTTTGGTCAACAAAAGTCAAGTCAAATCAAGTCAGGTTTATTTATGTAAGGATTTTTTTTATTATTATTTTTTAAGTGCTTTATTATTTCAATGAGAACAAAGGAGAAGAAAATGCAGCGTTAAGAGATAGGAGACATCTCAAAGAGTGTCTAGGATCTAAGCTGTTGCTCCCACAATCAAGAAAGTGATTAGCCTCATTCAAAACAGAGAGCAACAAGTACAAAACAGTAGGAAATCTAATTACACGTTATGCACCCAACAATCTGGTTTCCCATCTTGGTTAAACAGGATCTTGGGATGAATTTACCAGCAATAAACTAAGACTCACTGTAATAAGGTGCCAAGAGGATTTGGGAAACCAGGGCTACTTTTAAACTTGAGAATGGACGACGCTGCGGTGCGAGCTGGCCTGTTGGTGCTTCTGCAGTGACTGGGTGGACCCACTGACCACCAACCACCGCGGTACGGCACAGGGACTTCAGCAAAAGCTTGGAGTGTGTATAACGATCTAAACAGAGATGTCTAGAATGAATCTTTTGAGGGCCTTTTATGAGAGAGTGGATTTGTTATTGCCTCCGCAGCTTTCTCTCGCTCCCCCTCGCCTGAGAATACGAGCACCACACCGCAAACCAGATGCCAACAATGAGTTTGAGCTCCAGTCGTTTTCACCTCATTTACAAACCGGGCGCGTGACAGCTTTTGCAACGATATTGTTTTCAAGGGAGGTTGCGGACAATAAGTCGAGTATATTCATTTGTAATCACTCGTTCCCCCTGAAGCCTCATAAAATCTCTGCACATAAACTCCTCTCTTGTTTTCACATCTCAATACGGTCATCATGAAATTTCATCAGCCTGCTCATTTGTCATCATTAGCGCTGATGGAGGTCGCTCCGCTCCCGTCTGTCGATCCACAACAATAAGTCAGAGACAAATAAAAGCTATGCAGGCCTGGAAGTACCGTGACTTTTATTGTGCTGCTCTGACATGCGGTATCGGTGGAGACACGGGGTCCAACTCTGTCTGTAGTGCGGCACTGAACTCGGCCTTATAAGTATTCCAGCCTCTCCCCATAATCCCAGCTGCGTGAGCAGGGACCCAATGAGAGGATGAGGTATCATGGGAACATTTCCTGGCAGGAAAAAAAAGGAAGGAAAGGGCTCTGGAAAAAACAAAACAAATATTTTTTACCATGTTTCCAGTCTTAAAATAAGTCTTTTTATATATAACAAAATATTGAAAACAATCTACCAGCAGGGTGCATAAAATTCACTTGCTCCTTTGAGCTCCTCTCTGTTCTTCCTTAAAAAGACAAGCAATATTTCAAAACATCATGCTGATCCTTTGGTATAAAGATACTCCTTCCTGCGGCTTTTTCACTTTTTAAACATTTTAGAAAAACAGATTTATTTCTATTGACATTTTTTCACAGCAGTGTGAAATGAAAACATTTCCCTGTTGCCCTTTACATGTGATCTGACCTATTGGGTATTACTGTCTATTTCACAGGGCTGGGAAAGACCAGGATACATACAGTACGTGCACAGCGAGGGAGTGAGAGAAAGGTATAAATAGTGTGATCCAATTATGGGTATGAGAATTAGCTGGCGATACTGGGCCCTATTGGGGAAATCGGAGGTGGTGGTGGTGGTTGGGGGGTACGCTTCACCAAAATGTACTTTTGCTTAGGCTACGTTGCATAACCCCACAGGGTTTAACACACTGGTTCTCAGGTTGTCCTCTATTTAAAGTACAAACAATGAATTGGAAAGAAAAAAGCAACACATTGTGAAATGAGCATGCACTGAGAGAATCTATTTCAGACTTCTGTTTCAAACAAGGATGCATTGTGTGATAGCGTGAATCTAAAAACAGCCCTGAGGGCAGTCTTGCATGTGAACTCTGACCTCAGTAGCTGTAAACTTTGAATAGCAAGGGGTAACAAGCTGGGCTCCCATATCCTGCCCTATCATGCCCCTTTCTGTAGCATAATTGCTACTTGTTCTCCCGTGGTGAGATAGGTCATCACAGAGTCAGAACTGAAGCTCTCCCACGGCACATATTTCACGCCTGTCGGTGGATCTCTCTTTATCTCTTTGCCTCCTCTTCTATTAAAAAGACACGCTTTGGCTCGCTCTGGAAAGATCTTCTTCATCGTCGCTGAAAGGGGCTTACAGCTGGGCACTTTGGCGCAAGTGTATCGAGGCCCGACTTCCATCTCCGCTGCAAGACGGCGTGCGCCCAGTAAGTGCTTCTTTTTTTAACCACCCCTAATTCATTGCAAATCCACTCATCCTTGACATGGCCTCCATACGAAAAACATCTCTTTTCTGTTTCCCACTCGCATCAAAGAGGACGGATAGGAGGAAATCAAGACGGCATATGCTGCTAACCAAAAAAACCTCCAGTTAAGCCCTGCCTCACCAAGAGATGGTTTGCCAAGAGGGAGAGGAGATTAGCTTTTTCGTGACACATTCTTACTGACATTTCATGGTTAGGATCTGCTGGTGTCCCCTCCTCGGCCCTCCACCCTACTCACATGCGTCCAACTTCTTCAGTGCTTTCACACTTTTGTGAACCCCTTAGTTTGCCATCCAAACCGGAACCCTGAGCTCGAAATGCTCTCTAATTGGTCAAAACCTCCTATTTGGCTCTTGTGGCTTGGCCTCCCCACAGAATGTTCCACCAGCTCTCTGCCACAGCAAAGACTGGGAGGAAGCGGCGGCCCTGTGGGCACGAGGAGGAGGGGCACGGCTGGCATAACCAAGAGAAAAGAAAAACATACATGGAGCATTCCCAGAAGAACTTAAACAGCAGATAGCCTTGAACAGCTGAGCTCATTAAATCTGAGGGCTCCCACGAGAAAAAGCGGGATATTCTTTGCAGAGAGCGAGCGCACCGACTCAGCTGAAAAGCAGGACGCTCTCGTACCTGCAGTTTTTTTGCCGCCTTTGTTTTCTCTTGGTAAGTTTGTACACAGACCCAACATAAATATCCAAACTGACAGCGACCAAAGTGGACGAGTGTACTCCGGGCCAAATCAGATCACTTTACTCAGCATATGTTGTGTATTTAGAAAGTAACTACAGGTAAAAACAGGCTTGTGTGCAGGTGTGAATAATTCATTTTGACTAGATGAGGTGCCAGATGGGTGGGATTTATCAACCTGGGAAAATCCAGACAGTTCTAAAGATGTCGCCACCTGCAAACTGTACGAGTTTAAATGTTTTTTGTTGTTTTGGGGTTTTTTTTGCAGTTGATATTGATCCATGTCTCAGCCACAGCACTCCATTCTTCACTTACAGTCACCCCAACGATGATATTTTTATGGTTTGGATAACAAAAAGCCAAGATCCTCCAATATTTTTATCGTTCGCGTCGATTAATTCCCTTCACTCGGCAAAATGTAGACATGGCTTCAGTTAAATATATCTTTCAACGTGTCCAGAATGCATGGATAAGTTTACTGTTAAAATAGCTACATAAGTGTAACGCAAGAATAAGCAGGAAATTTATTACCTTAATTGCACAACTGTCACGAGTCGGTACTCTGCCCTTGTTCTTGTATTTGCCTCGATGGTGGAGGTCTGACGCAAACTCTGCACAGGAAAATTGGTCCTCCTCGGAGAACATGACAACATTTGGCATTAATGAAGGAGTGAATGCAAGAGCTGCTTCAGCAGATGGGTACTGAGGTCTTTAGCAAAACAAGCTCTTCAGTTTTTACAGAGGGAGAGGTCGTGCACCTGGCGGCATCCCGCTTTGTCATTTTTGCTGTACATCAGTAGAGAAACAGTAATTTACTAACTGTTCACAAGTTGCAGTGGTTTCATTTTGTGCCCTTTCAGACTCACACTTTTGCCTCCAAAATGATAGAAAACCTGTTTGATTTGTTCAGACTTCTCTTTAAGCTTCAGAGTTCACAGGGACCAGATACAGTAATACTTTTTTTGTTTTTCGACACCGCTTTTCTGTAAGTTACCATTAATGCTTCTACTGTGATCAGTAAAAATATATGAATTTAAACTTCATAAAAAGGTAACACAATCATTAGCTATAGTCTAAGCTGGTTCTGCTACTTTACATTGATATGTTTTTTTTTTAGCTGTCTACTTGTTTTTGTCTACATTAAAGAGCAAAGTTACTGCAGCCTGGCCATCAATCCAATGCTAGAATTTAGTAAATCCCATAGACTCTGTATAGGATGGCTGTAGCCACCAATTCCCACTGTGAAGCTCAAGGTAATCACAGATGAAGGGCTGCTTATTGGCTAACAGCTTGTCAATCTCACAGTAAAGCAAACCTTACTTTAATGTCCTTATAGACACTAATGAGGAATATGATTTACTTCATGTTTTATTCAATAAGACCATAAACTCGTTAGGTTTTTGAGGCCCTAAATTCCCTAGGAAAGTGTTTACTGAGGTCATAGAACAAGGGAGCCAAAGTGCCGTTTTCCAGCAGACGTCCAGACAGCCAGACATTACTTTGCAACCACAGGATTTGCCCCCTGCTGGCCAACAGAAAGAATACCTGCTTAAGGCACTTCAGACTCAGAAGCGATGTCCATCTTTTATATGCAGTTCATGGTACAAAACCAGCCGGTGTGCAACAAGTGTGGTCTGTCTTGATTCTTAACCTTGTTCTATAATACCAAACGCTCCCCTTTTATTGATATTTTTATGACACAATCATTTATTATGACCAAACACATTTCAGTGTTTTAACTTTGTAAACGTGCTCGTATGGAGAGAAGATTAACCCCGGTTAAAACCAACTCACCCAAAGGGTTTCTCATGTTCACACATTCTGTATTCTCCGGGGAGGTCTTGGAACATGATGTATGTAAGTTGAAGCTCGGCTCCGGAGCCCACAAACCCCCGAGGCTGGCTAACCTCTGCTCCACTGCTCTTCACTCTGCTCGGTCCCAATGTGTGTTTCTTTCACTCTCCCGCTCTCCCCTGATTTCCTGGGCTTATTGAGTCATGATTGCACACCGGCACCCAGTGACAGAGGATGTCAGTTGGCTGTCAGGCATTTGGGAGGCTCCAGCTGAATCAACAGTCTCTGCACAGACACGGTCTCACTCAAACACACATATGCGCAGCATCTCGACCTCTTTTGTATATATACACAGAAGTGAAAGGCAATAAAAAATATAGCTTCAAAAATACACAAGGAGATATTTACTACCTCTTACAGACATCATGGAATCATAACCTGAGGCAAATTGTATGCTGGGAATGACATCAAATCCTGGCTGAGGATTCTTTTCTTTCTTGATGCCTTTATCTTCAGCAGATGGGCCCATATATCTCTGTGATGCATTGCAGGAGTTAAAAATATTAGCTCTATTTCCCGTCCTTTTTTTTTTTTCTCTCCCCCTCCTCATTCCATTCCCTTCCTTTGCACTCCCTCCAGTTCATGACACTGGAAGCTCGCCAAGCAAAATGTTGACGCCAATTCCCTGGCGTCACTCACAAAGCTGGTTCTGCAGGGTCTAAAGCCTGGCCACAAACAGCACTGAGCTACGACTGGCCTTCACGAGCCAACAGGTAGCACACCTTAGAGAATTTGCTAATGCACTTGGACCGAATTTTTCAGTCGAAAAATGGGCAGAGTTCTGTTTTAGGCAAGAGGAAAGCTTTTTCAGATTATACTTTTTGAAATAACTTCTGCACTGGCCGCCCCTGAGTCTCCAAGGAGACGGTCCAGACAGCAGGATTTATCCTCAAAGAGGCTTGACATGTCTAATGTGCCTGCTGGTCAGTCACCAAGGGGTCAAGCTATTCTCAGAACCTCCGGTGGAAAACGAAACAAATTCGACATCGAAGACGCTGAAGGAGGAAAACTCCTTCTCCCTTCATTCAGCAAAAGTCACATCAGAAAATTCTCAAGACAGTCAAAAATAAACAGACCACTCAATTTTTACAGGCACATTCACAGGATCTAAATATGGGCTGAAATAAAGTGTTTTCTCTCCATTTGGCCGCGTATGAGACTGAACTCTTTAAATTCATTTGTGGGTAACTGGTCACCGCTGTACCCCAAATGCCAGCGAGCCCTGGCCCAGACTGCCTGCAGCCTGCATCCTGTCATTGTGTTGAGAACGCAGAGCTAAGCAGACCAGAGAGCGGGCTAGTAACATCCCAATCAAGTCTCTTACTGCCTTCAGTCCACAAAGAAAAACAGAACTCACAATTAGAGGAAAACACACAAAAAAAAACCCCTAAAAAAAACCTTTAGCCCAGACACATGAGTCATAGGAGATAAACAACAGCCAGTTGCTTCTGTCATGGGTTGGTAAGCACTGAAAAAAAAAGTATGTTGACTATGTACGACTAATTGCATTTGTTGAAGATCATTACCAAACTAAACCACGTTTGTCCTTGAATGGCCTGAAACACTCAGTTTCACACATTAAAAACACTGTGAATGTGAACGGCAGCGTTAGGCGGCTGAAATCTATTAATTAGGGTCATGATAAAGCTCATTTCTTACATTTCCTTTGACAATGTGTACTCCTAGTTGTGTCTCACAGATGTTAAACGATGCCATTTTTCTTGATAATTGTGGAGCGATGAGGATGTCTTTTCGTGTTCTTGTTTCTAAAATGAATTGTTCATAAATTAACTGTTTGTGGAAGTGTGGGAAATATATGACTGAAATGGATCATGTGGAAAAAATATGTGACGCATCCGAATAAAGATCGCTACCTTTACAAAGGATTGAAGTCAAAGTTGTTGGTTTTTTTGTGTTATCTGATCTCTTTAAGATTAGGGGATTTAATAGTTATTATACTAAAATGATTGAAGTGTTACAATCTTTTAATAAAGTCTGCATTTTAACTAATGCTTTTTAAGAGTTATTCAGAGACCAGCGCCAGCTTCACTTATGCTCTAAGAAGGGATGCAACAATCGGATATTTGGTCCAATCCGACCTGAAAAACTGGATCAGATGCTAGTGATGAGAAGCTGATCTATAGCTCATCCATTCAGTACAGTTGTTGTTTATAGTGCCATACATCAGTAGCAGTGCGCTGGTAGCTAAAGAAAGCTAAAGTAGCACGGAGGAAACCAACAGCAAAGCGACAGCAGCTCGTATGTATTTCACCGTAACTACAGCAACAATTTTTTTCTGTATTTTTACAAATGTTTTTAATTCATCCTCAAACTGTAACGTGAAGTGACATGACTGCAAAGACCTGAGAGACACTTTCTCAACGCAGTTAAATTCAAAGGTGCTTTACTGGCAGGACAGGTTTTTTAAAACAATATTGCAAAAGCATCAAATACATTTTATAATAAAATAAAAGAACAAATGGAAAAAATAAAGAACAGTAAAATAACACAAAGATTGATAAATCAAATCAGCTCTGTGTGTGTGTGTGTGTGTGTGTGTGTGTGTGTGTGTGTGTGTGTGTGTGTGTGTGTGTGTGTGTGTGTG
>JAVDPK010000547.1:223162-289930 GCA_034780415.1 Cichlasoma orientale | reverse complement strand
TTATACAAGTTTTAATGCGGTTTCAAGGTTGCTGTGGCTACTGTTGTTAGATGTGTTGTTTTTCTATACAGAAGCAAAGACATATACCTCCTCCTTGACTAATAAAATGCTGGAGCACAAAGCCTAGCACACATCTACCAGCTACACCTACCTGAAGAGCCGACTGAAAAGCCTGCCTCAAGTGGGCGTTAGAGGAAGTGCAGTTTTTGGCATTTCCATATTGGTCCCAGAGGTTGAACTGTCTGAACCGCATTTGCTGTTATGACTGGCAACTATCAGTGTCAAATACTGCGATATAATTTTAGAGCAGTTTCACCCACCTACAATTATTACTATTGATTGTACATTTAAATGGTTATGTAGCTTCAGTTTCAGCTCATCATATATGAGTATACACTAGTTTCCAAGAGTGAAATGTCCTGGTGATCACAGACAAACTCCAGCAGTCTGCCACACAGAGGTGTTACACACACACACACACATCACTGTAGAGGTGAAATCTGACACACAGTCTGAAGGCTGAGCAAACAAACACCACGTTAACAGCCTACTCTGACATTTACTCACAGATTAACTGCAGCAGATCAACACTTTGCTTTCTCACTCAGATCAAACCTGAAGACCCCACAGAACAGGAAGTGACAGAGTCCAGCCTGACAGCTGTATGTACACAAGGAGAACAAACGCATACATATGCAGCACTCTGACGTAAGTGCTGAGTTGGTCAGTCAGCTAAGGAGTTAGTCATCCACAAAACTCAGTTCTGATAATACTCTGAAATTGATTAATCATATGCAGTTTGTCAACTTAAAGACCTGCCGTGTCTGTTATTTTGAAACTGCATTTTTTTGCCAGTCAGAGAAAAGAAATCCTCAGCTGTTGAACCTCATACATGCAGTGACAGTGGAAGTGGGCAGGAGCCAGTCAGTCAGAAAGTGTAATCACTTCCAATGCAGAGAATCCCAGAATGCGCTGCTAAACGAGAGGAACTAATCTACCCAGATTTGAATATGAACCTATTTCATCAAAGGGTCAGCCGAAAGAGGGGGAAGAAGACATGTTAACTGTAGTCACATATGGACCATTTCCCTTAAAAAAAGTATTTAGACAGGAAAATTCCTCCAGATTAAATAATAAAATCCTTCCCAGGTTTGTTATATACACATATAAAGCAAGTGCACGTGCACAGAGAGAGGTCGATAAGAACAGCGATCCACGTGGGTCTGAATTCAGTCCTCGGGTTAACTTCCAGAACTCCAGCTTCCCTTTCAAGGCACCTTTGGACCAAACAGTTTTTGGGTGGGTAACTTATCCACTGGGATCATCCCCCCGAGGACTGCATCGTTGGCTTTGTCTGCCATTTGCATTTGCTTCTCCAATAGTAATGCTAATGTAGAGTATCAGCCAGGTGGTGGATAGTACCACCACTCCCCACCCCCACCAAGAAGCCAAAGGAGATAAAAACAAATTAACAAATAAAATTACACCAAAACATTTTGTTTACCCATTTTCTGTGACCTTGTTTCATTTCAACACAATGTGAGTAGAGCATGCAGCACAATAGCAAAAGAGGAGACAGTGAATGGATCACAAGTCTTTATAAATTTCACAAAAAGTGTTAATTTGCAACAGCATGGACAGAAATATAGAAATAAAATTGAATTGAACTGAATTTAGGGGAAACACTGGATAGTTTCCAGTAAACCAAACCAATTAAGATGGGCTTTGGTTGTTGGAGTTGGTCCTTTCACTCTCTTGTAACCCAATTTCAGCTTGACGCTGTGCGGCTGCCCCAGGCAGTTGAAAGGTTTTAATATTTCGCTTTAAGGAGACCAAATTATGTTGTACTTCCTCCATCAAATAAAGCCTGAAATTCACAATTTTTTGCTTCATTTTTACAGCTAAGGTCCATTATCGTCTCTCTGCTAATGTTAACGTGCACCAATCAATGTGCACTAATAAAACTCAATGGTTCCTTTTGTGCCTGAAGCTAACACTCGATGATGATAAACAAGTTTAAACAATTAATTACATGAAGGCTCAATTGATTCTTAACATACAGCTTTGCCCTTCAGCAGCTTTAAAGTTCATGATTTTTGAAGTTGCACTGTTCCCTTTAATGAAAATATTTGTGCATCTTTATGTGCATTTCACATAAAATGAGGAATCTCCTTTGCAATTTGAAAACACAATTTGTGAGATTTTCTGGCCGCACAACATGGACTTATGATGTCTGAACTACTGGTGTCTACCACTGAAAACACACCACCAGTTAACTAGACTTGTAGTCAGAAATAAGTGACCTATAAAAACCAAGAGATGCCGGTCAGTATGTTGCATGAGACCCTCAATTTTTAAAATGAAAGGGGATAGAGTCAGAGCACAAAGGCTGCCAGACCAATCTGCCAGAAAAAATAAGGCTATCTGAGTCAGAATCATCTTTTAAACCTCTTCTTAAAACACACTTTTCACTTGATTTGATCTGACCTCTGTCTTTATTTCTTTTATCTCTGAGCTCCAGAGGAGGGTTTAAGTGTCAGTCAGAGCACTGCTCGGTGGAATCTGGCAGTTGCTCAGCATCTCACATGTTTGCACGTTTGATCAAAGTTCTTAAAATTCTGCATTGTTCCCCAAAAATTTGGATTCTATTTGTGGTGGGGGTGGGAGCATATGTGCAAAAGGAGCTATACTCACACCTCTGTAAATATGATTTATAAAGGCTTTCCTAAGCAAATACTTTAATAACCAAGTACTTTCTGCCAAATAAATTACCGATTAGCGTAATCAGCCATCTCTCCAGCGAGTCAATCACCCCAGGGACTGACTCCAACTCTTGAACTGCAGCTGGTGCCAGCAGCCTTCGCTCTGCTCTGCAACCTTACTGAGCCGCGGATCGTCAGAGAACAAGGAACAGTCCCAGTTAGTAAAGCTGGAGTGTGTCCCGTTTATTGGCTAAGCGCTGGTTGCTGGTGTTCCTCCAATGATATAGAGGAAGAACAGCAACCAGCCCCCCTTGCTAGTAAGGTGGCTTTCAAAAGCAGAGTGAGGGGAGTGTCCATGAGTAAACTGACTGCAGCTGCCATTTTTCTCTGATGAAAAATAAAATGCCAAATATACTCAGGCAGCCAATATTGTAACTGAATGGGCCATGCAAGTAAATTTGGTCATAGGAAACACTAATCTACCACCCATCCAAACACTGCTACATGAACAGGGAAGGAGAAACACAACAAAGAGCCTTTGTGCTGACTCAGCCTCCAAACTTCCCAGATCCTCCATAACCAGAGGTCCTTCAACAATTTCAACACAGAAAAGCTATTGATGAAAATTGGTCTTGAGGCTGGGCTTCCATCAGCTCAAGGATGAGATGGTTGAAAGCTTATAAGCTAGGTTCTGGTGCAGTCTAGCCTTGTGAGACTGCTTCTGTTTAACTGTCTGAGCTCTAAGTAGGAATTCGAAATTATACAAAAAGTCGTCTTTTGGTTTGTCTCCAAAACGCCAGGTTAGAAATCATCGATACTTCTCAGCACTGAGGATGTTTTGGATATCACATGGATGCTGGCTTTGGCATTACTGCATAAAGCTGTAAGGTACATGTTATAAAATGTAATCAAGTCACTGTGAATGACTCAAAGCTATCATTTTACCAACCTGCTGAAGCAGCAGGGTGACATAGCCCATACTGAGTCTTATTTTATGCTCAGACACAAAGAGATAAAGTCTATAATTACTTCTCCAGCTACCCACACCCAGTTCACCCAGGTCAGGAGCTCTGGCTAAATGGACACTGGATTATTTATGAACAAGATTAACAGCTCGTGTTTCCGCTTTTACACCAAAGTCTAAACCATTATCTTGCTTTTTATCTCTCCTTCATCCTGCTGTTCTGTCTTTTTCGGAGCAAGTTCATCCCGGCGCCACACTTCATCTCGTCTCATCGGCTTCATTAGTCGCGCGCCGCCTTACGATCGAAATGTCAATGCCTTCCATTGGCACAAGAATAACGAGGATGCCTCAGCGGCTGCACGGAGAGACAAACAGGCACGATAACAGTCACGAATCACAACCACAACAGACTCACAATTTTCCCCGGTTGCACAAACCTCTCATTGTGACACAGCAGCAGCAGCGTGTGTAGGAGCTAAGGTAGAGAGGTTTGCTCACACACTGAAGATCTGAGTCAGATTCCACAGAAGAGCTGTAAAAATATATAAAAAGAGTCTGTTTCATTTATGAGAGAGGGAGAGCAAGAGAGGGGAAGGGAAAAGCCCTCTAAAGAGAAAGTGTAGTTTACAGTTATATGCAGAGCATCTACATATATTATACTATACTATACTATGTGTTCAGAAATAGCAGCCAGTGCTATAAATAGCTTTAGTGACTGCTGGCTTTCTGAGAATGTCATGCATGCAAGAAAGCTAGTTCCTGTCACCAGGGCTGGGGATTGCCAGAATTCTCTGAGAAAGCTGGTTTCTTGCCATGCACAGGTGTAACTGGGACAAAGACTTCAAACTATGCAGGATTTCCCTCAGGGGGGAAATATGTCCACCCTCCTGACCCCTGCTGTACACTTCGTTCATTTCATTTCACTTCTCTCAATTTTTTTCTCCAACAACCCAGAAATCTCAACGTGTTGAACAGCTGAAAGGTATTGAGGAGTAATCGATTAGCTAACTGACAGAAAATTAATTGGTCATGTCGATGCAATTATCTCGCACCAGCACCCACAACGTGAAGACCAAAAACTGCAATTTGAGTAAGTCAATAAATTTGTATTCACCACCTTTTATTAATGAACACACTCATCATTATCAACTGATGATAACTGATTGCAGCCTTATACCTAACCTTATATCTAAAAGATGGCTTCCTGGTCTCTAACTGCACCTTTTGTAACTCTTCATGCTGCCTCATTATATCTGAGCTCTCTCTCATATATATGTATTTCTAATCCAGTCAATTTTAGTCACTCCCAATGAAAATTTTTAATACCAATGGATGATGTTAACATCTAAAGTTACTCGGCAAGGAGCAGCTAGTACTAACACATACATGCCAAAGTGAGTGCTGTTAAAAAGTACAAGCAGAGAAGTGCAGTGTTGCAGCAGTCCTTATGAGTAACATTAGTGATGGGCATCATTGGGTTTTTATATGGCACTATCAAGGTTACCAATACAGTCTATTGATTCCATATTATGGTATAAAATACTAATAAGTACTACTTTCAACAATAAGTACTACTTTTAAAAGTACTACTTTCAGCAGATTGGCAAGCTCACCGGTGTTTTGTCCTCCATCTCAACCTTCTACCACGCAGGAGATTATTTATGGAGATTACCAACCATGAGTGAGAGAAAATGAATTTTCTTCTGTCATCAGGAGAGCTCACCCTAAGTTCACTCTCAAGTGAACTAATGTAGGGGTTTTATGGATGGAAGTGATAAACACTTGCTAACTGTGCTCTGAGTTACAGATTCATTTTAATAACAGCAGCAAGTGTTTGACTTGAGGTTGCATCAGTTGCATTTTTTGGCAAATCCCACCTGCATTCGAGCCAGAGGGCTGCAATGAAGGCACTGAAGCACTCAAACACGCTGCACTGCTTATTTAAATAATGCTGCTTTTCCAGACTTTGCTGATGTTATCTTGCTTACGTAGAAATCTTTTTACTTTCAGTGTATTGCACATATTTGTATTTCAGTAAATATTGAAGCAAGAACTCATTTTTAAACAGTAACTCCTACACAGGCAGCTTTATTACGATTACTGAAAGAAGGGGAGGATGAAATAATGCAGCACCGATAGCAGCACTGTTTGCCCAGCAAGGTTTCAACCTTGCCTGGGGTATCTATAATGTAAATGATTTTAAACTCAAAAAAAAAAAAAAAAGTCAAATTAGAAGCTCGCAGGCTTCATTTCAACCAATTCTTGACATAAACTGAAACAAAGTTCAAACATAATTTACAATTTACTTCAGTAATGCAAATTTCTGAAAAATAAAGCGGGATCAAAGTGGGTTTGGTGGAGGGGGGGGGGGTGATTGTACCTGTTTGTGATCCTCAGGTCCTTTGGCTAGGACAGCAAAACAGATTCTTATAAACAATCTTCAACAAGACAGGTTTTCAGAAAGCAACAGCAGAACATTAGCTCATGTAAAAAACACTACTGACAAAGCGATACACTAATTTTAACCTTTCAAAGAAAATGTTTCTAATTTTGACATTAGGGAAATGAGAATATTGGTCAAAGGACAGAGAGAAATTTAAAGTATCTATTAGCTTACGTTCTCTGTGTGTGCATGTTATTCAGTGAATTGAATAACTGAATAATAAAATGTTAAAGTTATATTTTACTTAGCTCATCCATAGTCTACATTCCTAACATTACTGCAGACTCTGTCTCTGCTGTTGGTAATACAGAAGGACATGAAGACTGTAATAACCAGAAGTAGCAGCTTGTACCTCAGAAAAATCTGAAAAATCGGATTATCCATGTAGCAGATATGGATTTTATGTTACCAGGTCATTACGTTGCAGGCAAATGCATGCATGACCTGATTTCTCTGAGTAACCTCAGCCAGTTTTCTTACAATCATCTCAAGATTCCGTTGTAGAAACGGGGGTCCTGGTTTCTCATGTACATGGAGATATAATCTGTATGCCCTCCACCTCCAAAAGCTTCAGATCCACTGCAGCCGAACGAGGTAGGAACACCCACTGAGAGCGGCTGCTCCTGTTGACCTTCCTAAAACATTTAACACTCTCTTCATCCCCTCTCAGTTTTTATGTCATGTCTTCACCATGACTCAGCATCCTTTCAGGATCAGTCGAGGAGTAAAATTTCACTGCTGTAGCAGCTCTTTGTACTGCTATTCATCACAAACTCCCCCATGGTCCCCGGGGAAACAATATTAAATTTGTGATGACTGAACTAGGAAAAACAGCCTTTAAAATATTTTTTTGGCTTTTTTTTTTCCTGGCTGAAGTTGTTTTTTTGTTTTGTTTCTTTTCGTTTTTTTTATGTTTTTTTTTTTTTTTGGGGGGGGGGGGGTATAAATATAATTAAGATGGCTTAACTGTTCCTTCTTTAGGCAGTGTTCAAAAACATTCCCCTGTTCACTCATTTGCTATTTCTATGCAAAGTACAGATTCATTAGTGAACAGTAAAGTGAGATTTTGGACACTTACTAATAATAATCAATTTGTGTCATCATTGGCAGCTGTAGAGGTTTTTAAATTAATTTGTTAAAGCTGATGTCTGCATTGTAGGACAAATAGCAGAAGTAGTAGAGAAGGCTACAGGCTGTGGACAACTTTCCTCGTTCCATGGTGGACTTTCTAAAAGCAAGATATAGTAAAGTATAGTACTGTGCAAAAGTCTTGAGCCAGCCTTTCTTTGTATTTTGCTAGGAAAATGGGGGAAAAGTGCAGCGATTTATTGAAGCATGCAAACTACAAATGGAAATACAAAACAAAAACAGAGTTTGTACAATTTAAACAACCTTTAAAGTCAATATCTGGGATGACCACCTTCATTCTTCAGCACAGCCTGGCCTGTCTTGGGCAGCTTCAGGAATAGTTCTCCAGGCTTCTTGAAGGACATTTAAAACTCTTCTTTGGATGTTTCTGCCTTTTGCTCTGTTCTTTGTCAAGATGATCCCACACTGCTTTCATATTGTTGAGGTCCAGGCTCTGGGGAGGCCAATCCATGACTGATAGTCTTCCACTGTTTTTTTTTTTGTTTGTTTTTTTATCAGAGTATGATTTTACTGCATTGAAAAAGTGCTTGGGATCATTGTCATACTGATCCATGCTGATTGATGCTTTCCAGATGGTACTGCATGGTGGATCATAATCTGATAGTACTTTAGTTCCATCAATTTTGACAAGATTCCCATCACCACTGCTAACACTTAACAAAATGCCTAAAGATACAATTTCAAATGGGTTCTTTGCTAAGTTGTCTGTTGTTTATAGACACAACACTGGTCCATCCCTTGAGTTAGGTGCCTTTTACATTTATGCCTGAATGATCCATAGGTCAGTTTTAAGTGGATTAACAAACAAAAAAACTTTCCTCTGAAAATGGCCAGGGATAAGTACTGGACTGCAAATGAGTGAAAAAGCAGCCAAAATACTAAAAAAAAAACTTTGAAAGACCTTCAGAAAGCCCTGAGAACTTCTGCTCAAGTCCACTTTAAAAAATGCCAAGAAATTCTGGCTCCTTGGAAGCAAAATATAAAGAAATGAGGAGTGGCTCAAGACTTTTGCACAGCACTGTAACTTTAAAGTAAATGCATTGTTATTTCTGACACAGTCAACCACCTGGCTTTGATGAAATAAAGCTGCAATTAAGGGACAAGAAAATATAAATTGAGTCTAATTATAGGGCCTTACTTGACACTCGCCTTGCAAGCTGTGAAAGTCCCCCGAGGGTCTGCCTAACCCCCTACCCGCACACACCTTCGCTCTCACCTGTCCGCCCCACCAGCTATGTCCCACGCTGTCTCTCAGTCACTGCGTCTCCTACAACACCCCACCCCCACTCCCTCCCCCACAGCAGGCTATCTGATTGATGATTGGTACTTCCAGGTGACCTCAGACCCGTTTCCATGCCTCCCGAATATAACTGGATGGCCGAGGCCAAGGAACCCAGCATGGGCAAGAGAGGGAGCCGAGGTACACACACACAAACACATGTACATGCAAACACACAGCCCTCACACACATAACGCACACTGTTCAGGTTGGTGCTTTGCTCCATACTCAGCTCAACACATTTCAGCTCATTTTCTGGTTCTCCATGGTGGTGTGGTTGTGTGAAGATACATATCTACCAGGTATGTATCTGACAGGGTGAAAAAATAAACATAAATGCAAAGCGACTGCATTTATACAGCTGCCCTGGAAATGTGGATATTTCTATGTTACCGATTTTACCCAGCTTCACCTTTTTGCAGCAAGACTCGATCTGTATTCAGCCGGGGAGCCACAACTCTGCCATCAGAGAGTCTATGAATAATATTAAAGCACAATACTAATGTTGGGGTTCTGCCCTTCTCCCTCTCCTTCTCGTTCTCTCTGTAACTTTTTAGTTTTCTAATATTTAAGTGTTTGGATAAGAAGTAAATTAGGTAAGATGCCTTATCTATGGATAAAACTTTCTGTGACCAACAAGATTTAGTTGTTGTGGTGCCTCCCAAATCAACATAATCACTGCCAACAGATTAGATGTATGTCCCCAGCTGTGGATCCATATCAGATACAACAGCTCTGAGGCTCTAAGGGTCTATTCAGCTTTGTCAGCCCCCCATCCTACCCCCTTGGTTTTCCTCTTCCTGTCATCCAATCTATCGATCCTGTCCATCATCTAATGTCCATGTCTCTCCAATCCCCCTCCTCTTCTATACAGATTCAGACAACTCCCTCCTGCGCTACCTTAGTGATGACAAGATCCTGGTGATCGAGGAAGAACCCGAGGGTCCGGGTAGAGAAAGCCGGCGGGATTCCACCAGACGCTCGCGACGTAAGAGCCGCAATCCCAGCAGCCCTAGCTTTCCCATCAGCCCCTCCATGCTGTCCTCCACCCTGCGCCTAGACCAGCCACCTGAACCTTTGCCTGTAAGTACAGTGGCTTTGAAATTAGATTGTTTCCTTTAAATACAGGACAAGTAAATTGTACGCACCACTCTCTGGGCACAAGCTCATTTAAAATGGACTGAGTCAAAGTGAAAAAACTGTCCTGTGGTCCAGCCAATTAAGACTGAAATTCTAGACTGGCACATCTAGTCACGTGATCTAAAGGAGAAGATATACTGTGATGGAGCCGAACGGAGGGACAGTCCAGCTTGTTATGAGCACGCAGTTCAAAAGCCAGCATCTGATAGTATCTGATTACTGCACACGGCATGGACAGCATGCACATCTGTGAAGGCACTATTAATGCTGGACCTATATCCAAGTTTTGGAGCAACACACGCTGTCATCCAGATAATGTCATTTGAAGGGAAGACAATACCAAAACACATTGCAGTCCAGAGCGTCACCCGTTTTACCTTATGCAGAATAGGAAAACATTTCCCTTTTAAAGCTGATGCTGGAGCCTGTCCCAGCTTCAAGGGGCCAGAGGCACCAAAAAGCCTGGACAGGCCCCAGAAGGCCAGTGGATTTGAACCTAAGCCCCACTTTCTGTGACACAATGTTGCTAACCGATGTTGCTCTATCCTCTTCAAGAGGAGCGGGTATTGCTCAAAAAGTAATCAAAAACAAGTTTGAGCACTTGATATGCTGTCTTTGTTCTATTTTCAGTTAAACGTAGGGTCTAAATATTTTTGAAGATTACTGTCATTCTGTATTTCCAAAGACATTTTCCAACACTTTTTGGAAATAAGGTTGTGCATGATAGAAACAAACATCACCTGTGTCAGCAAAATCTTTTATGGTTCATTTAACCATTGATGGCCATAGAACTTCAAAAATGACTACGTATCCCTAGGTACCACGTACTGTATCCGTGACACTGTCATTATGGGCACTCATTCAATAATATTATGCAAGTTTAAATATTTCCCAATAAAGTGCATAGCATTTTAAGATTACTGAGCCATTTTTGGAAGCTAAACTACTGATAGACACAATTTTAAAAAAGCATTGAAAGACTGACCAGTGTATTGTCACTTGGTCCTTTTAAGTGTGGTTAATGTCAGACACCAAATACAGGCACAAATACAGGTGGAAATTAGTTATCAAGTATGGAAATTATTAGACAATAAGATGATGATGAAGAAGAAATTATAAGACAAAAATTAACAAGAATTAAAAATGCAAATGAAAAGTCTTCAGAGGAACCACTGAGTGTATCTGAAGCTTTATTATCAGTGAATAACACATCATAAAACTCATCATACGTATTAAATATAATTGCTTGTTCTCAGTATTAGTGGCAACATTTCATGCTTTTAACAGACTGTGTTGAGACATTTTGGGCCTCTGAGAAGGGTTGTAGGATAGGTCGTGGTGTTCGCACATTCTCACGTACTGTCGGTTGTGTATGTGTGTACATGTCAGGTAGAGGACACAAAGGAGAGTGAGAATGATAAGCGTTATTGCATGGCTGTCAGCATCACCAGTGATGAGAAAGACAGTGACACTGAGGCACTCCCCCTCTATAGCTCATACGTGTCTCCCATGCGCACGTCGCTACACACATGCTCACGCGCACACAGCTATACACACACAACCAGGCATACAAGGAGAGCATTTGTATGCAGGGTAGCCATCTCACGACTCATCCTAACTCATCCTAACTCATCCTAATATCCCCATCTCCTCAGACACGCCTGAGTCTAAATAGGAGTTTATTCTGAATAAACACACACACTCGTGCACACACAGGAGCACGTATCCCTGTGAGTAGGTGTATGACTCAGCATCAGCTAGACCAATTACAAGCGCAACTGACAGACTGTGCTTAAAACACTACGCACGCAAACGCACACACATACACAGCTAGCTAACACCTTAGCTCACACCGGCCCTTTCTGACCCTCTCAGCTGTGTGTTCCTCGCGGCGGTGACTCATACCTGTTCGGTGGGACATGAAGTATACTATCCTTCACTAACAAGCATATACGAACCTAAACGAACCGTGGGTTTTGTCTTTCTCATTTCCTCTGTCTGATTCTTGTCTGTCAGTGCAACAGTTTGGCAAATGTCACACACAAACTTAACTGTGGGCATTTAGAAGATTTGTGATGTTTCCTATCTTTTTCTAGCATACATTGTATGACATTAGATTGCCCACATGGGTGAAGTGGTCTTAATATCATGTACTGTAATATATGAAGCGTGCAGTAGTAGCAAAGGAATGTGCAACAGTACTTGTGCTGCAAAATCTCCTGGAAGCCTGCATGGATTATGAGATAATGAAACCCTGACTGAGCCCCTGCTCTCCAGCAACAAATGCTCCTAATGATCTCTTCACACTATGGCTCAGGATCAAACGATCCCTTGAGAACCCAAAACTGTGCACGAGTACTCTCGTTTTTTTTTTAGGAAAGTTATCTTGTGATTACAGTTAAAGAAAATATGTTGTTAAAGGACAGCACAACTGAATTCACTGAATTGTAACTAAATTGTTACAGTTAGGTTCACAAGTGTTTTAACACTGACACATCACTTTGCCTTTCTACACCACGGTGAAGATGCAATTGAAGTGCACACCTTCAGCTTTAATTCAAGGGCTTCTACAAAAGTATTGCATTAGCTGTTTAGGAATTACACACATTTTTATAGGCAGGCCTCCATTTTCAGAGGTTTAAAAGTATTTGGGCACTGCCTTCATTATTCCATAACAAATTAAGCAGATAAAAGACCTGGAGTTGATTCTGAGTGTTTAACTTGTATTTGGTAGCTTTTCACTGGAACTCTCAATATTCAATTCAATTCAGTTTTCTTTATATAGCACCAAATCACAACAGTCGCTTCAAGGCGCTTTATATTGTAAGGTTAAGACCCTACAATAATTACAAAGAAAACCCAACAGTCAAAACAACCCCCTATGAACGAGCATTTGGTGACAGTGGGAAGGAAAAACTCCCTTTTAACAGGACGAACCCTCTGACAGAACCAGGCTCAGGGAGGGGCAGTCATCTCAGCAACACTAAAAGGCCTGAAAGACCACAGGGTACAGACAACATATTTATAGCACCTAAAACAAAATGTCTTATTATGCTAAATGGAATGTATACATTATATTGTTGGATCATAATTACTGAGATGCTCTCCCCCTTCAGATTATTACCTCCGCCAAGGAGGTTGTTTTTCATAGCGTTTGCGTGCGTGTCATTCTGTCTGTAAACACGATAGCTCGAAAAGATTTAAAAGTTTTAAACCTTTGAAGGGGTATAGAGTGGAGCCACGTTAACAACAGGGTTCTAGCTAGTGACTGATTGCCTGGTGCTGCGCCTGGCTGAGGTACCGTCACACCAGGCTGAGAATTTCAGTTGTTAGCTACCAGAACGGATCGCTATTATCACAGTTTGCTAGCAGGCGCGGCCATTAGCAATAGCAAGCGGTTGTTTGGTACAGAAAATAAAGCCTTATAACTTAGAAACTACAACTCTTATAAGTGTGGTGTGTATTGTCAACATAGAGAAAGTACCACATAAAGATTTAACATTTGACCTCTGACCTCCTCAAATAAGGTCAAATTTTCATAAAATGTCTTTTGTCTTTAAAACGCTGCCTAAAAATCTACTGCGTTTGTTTGACCCCAAAATGTGTTATATCTTTAAAGTATTGTCAAGAGAAAGAGAATGAGCTGCCTAGTTAGTTAGAAATATACAGTAGTATAATATTACATAATAAGCTCAGGCTATTCATGTCCAGTTATTTACAAATCAGTGCCTATTATCCATCACCTACTCCCACATAATGTTTTTGTAATCCAAGTAATCATCTGTCGTGCTGCCTTAATCTGATTTTTACTGCAGTACAAACTTCGTAAAGGGCGTTTTAGACACAGTCACAGTCACAAGTAGTTTGCCTGGAGACTCGACTGCAACATAAGACAATTTAGTAAAAAAATTAATTAATTAATTGAAATAAAAGGGAGTGCAGCTGAAAAGCCTTATTTTGCTGTTATCTTCACATTATACAGCCTAGTGTTAATTTTACTTGCCATTCATTTGTTTGCATTATTAGTTAAGTAATTTGTCATATAAGGCATTTGTGAGTATTAAGGAAATTATATCATCATCAAAAGAAGGAGCATTAACATTAAGTTAGGTGTGCAATGTTTGACAAAAGAGTGACAGACTTCATCCCTCATATAATACTGCTTAAGCCATTTTTAAAGGTCTAGTGTAATAGCTTCAGTTAATTCATGAATTTATACAGTACAGTATATATTTGTGCAGGATTATGTAGGGTTTTAGAGGTTATTTAATGGAGTTTTTTTTTCTTTTTCAGCGAGGTGCAGACACACTGAGGGCAGACACAACAGACAGGTGCGTTTGTGGTTGTGGTTGTTTTGCAGTTTCACTGCATGCTTGTGATTGGTGGAACAGGTTGCGAGAGTTTGTGGTGACTTTGAGTTCTGTCTGCAGGTACTCTGGCTCAGGAAGCTCGGGAGCCGCCTCCATGAGGAAGGTAGGGGAGAAGAGAGTGCTAAGGGGACTGGCTGTGTATTTCTTAGGCTGCTTTATGAACTCATATTAGTTCTGATAGGATTTTTCAAACAGCGCAGTGATTCTGACTCCAGCACCATTTTAACGAAGCAACAGTTACATCAACAATCTCCTAGCAACCACATCCGCTGTTACATGGAGATCGATTGTGTCTTAATCGGTGAACATACAGCCAGACAGGAGCAGGAGAGATTCCTGAGATTAAATCAATTGAGCACTCTGATAATTAAATAAAAAGATAACAGTCGGATAAGTTAAATTGGTTTCCATATTTAGGTTACTGTGGCACAGGGAGCTGTCTTAGTCATTAGCCCCAGCCTTTTCTCTCTGAGTTGTAGTATGCAGTGACTAAGCTTGTTTGACTGTAAACAGACAAATAAATAGCCGGTAGGCTCATACAGTTTTGCTAGTGTTAATGGTAACACCTATAGTCACTAAATCTACTCACATTAGAGATGCAGTTTGAGATGCAGTTTCATGTGGGAAATTCCTGTGGGAAAATCATTTGGGAGCAGCAGGCTGACCTTAAACACCTATACCTGACCAGCCTGACTGAGAAGGCAGACAAAGGTCTGCATGGATAAATCCGAACTCCTCTGAGCTTCAGAGTTTGAGCCACTGCCTTGTGGTCAGAGGTGCAGATACCCAAGAATCAGAACCAAAAGAGCAGAAAAATCATTTATTCTCAAGGCAGTAATTCAGTTAGATTTTCATTTTACTCTGTGCAAATCATGGTTTACAGCTATTGGCATGCACTTTAAAAGCCTGGACTGATGATCTTTATAATTGCTGTGGTAGATGATTTTGGATTATTGTTGTGTGTGTGTCTGTTTTATGCACTTTTAATGTGTCAAATATTCTGTCCTACACCACAAATTGCCTCTCAAGTTTTCTAAATCTAAGTCACAAAGAAGAAATAAAACACTTTCATAGTCACAAATGAAAGGTTACAATCTTAAGCTATAAGGGGCACCCTTAAATACATACACCTGAGTAGGTGTTTTATCCAATAGAGCCCTATGTGGTCTGATATAATCTATGTGGATGCTTTTGTTTGCTGGTTTTAGATATTAATGTGTAGGACCTGCACAAAGCAGCCATTGTTGAGCAAAATGTCATGCTAGCAACTTGATTTAAAAGAGAAGACACATTACTGTGAACACAGAAAATCAGAGGGTTGTTCCCATCAGGTCTGCATTTTTAATAAAGTATGATAAATATCTACTTCTGATGTTCGAACCCAAAAAAAGGTTAAGGGATCTGCAAATTACATGAACCCATATTTTATTCACAGTAGAACACGTATGTATTCTAATGTTTTCTATGTTTTAATGTATTCTAATGTACCATTTTAAACAAAACATTAGCTCTCCTTGATTATGATGGCAGCAACACATCTCAAAACGTTGGGACGGGGCCACGTTTACCACTGTGTAGCATCCCCGTCTGGGAACTGAGGAGACCAGCTGGTGGACCTTTGGGGGAGGAGTGTTGTCCCAATCGTGTCTGATAGAGGATCCTAGCTGCTCAACATTCCTGAGCCTTCTTTATCACATTTTTCATTTTCAGTTGGTGAAATGTCTGGACTGCAGCCACGCCAGTTCAGAGTCTTGTGCTATGAAACCATGCTGTTATAATAGCTGCACTATGTGGTTTAGCATTAGCTTGCTGAAATATGCAAGGCATTCCCTGAAAAAGATGTCATCTAGACGGGAGCACATGTTGCTTTTGCTTGTTACCGACCTGCTGCCAGTTAACCTAATTAGTTTAATTAGCAAAATGTCCCCCCCCCCAGCTGTTTCCTTTCAGTACTGCTTACTTTTCCAGCCTTTTGTTGCCCCCAGTCCAACTTTTTTGAGAAGTATTGCAGCCATCAAATTCAAAATGAGCCAGTATTTTTTTTTTATAAACATTTGATATGTTTTCTATGTTCTATTGTGAATAAAATATGGGTTTATGAGATTTGCAAATCATTGCGTTCTCTTTTTATTTACAACTTTTTTGGAGTTGGGGTTGTAGTAATTATTAAAGTCTAAAAAGGAACAGCCCTGATCTCTTTGGCACATAGGTTATTACAGATTGTAGGTCACTTCCTGCTCTCTAGTAGTTTTAGCATTGTGATTGCCCTGTGCCTGTAATCCTCTTTGGTGTCTGCCTGATGAAATGTAAAAATCAGTTAAACACTGTGGAGTGAGCTAGCTGCTTTGCTCTGTGTGATACAGACCAAATTACATGCCCACAGACTTTCTCACAATCAAGCGTTTTCGCAGCTAATGTCTTTTCTTTTCTCCCCATCTAGTCTTTCCATTACACCTCTCTAAGAACGAAAACCAAAAAGAGAAGTAAAGGTAGGTATTTTTCTCTTTTATCTTCCTGTGTAGGATCTTCTCACTGCAATAATGTATGTATGCCACAAAAGAGTCATAACATTTGGATTGAATTTGTTAGCATTAGCAACTTCAGCTGCTAATCCCCCCCCCCCCCCCCACTAGGTTCCCTCACCAGTGCCAGTCGAAGGAGAATCTCCTGTAAGGACCTGGGCCATGGCGACTGTGAGGGCTGGCTATGGAAAAAGAAGGACGCTAAAGGCTACTTCACCCAAAAATGGAGGAAGTACTGGTTTATCCTCAAAGAGTCGTGTCTCTACTGGTACACAAACCAAAATGTAAGGCATCCCATTTAAGAGTGTCCATTCTGATGTGCTTTTTACACAATATTATTGCCAAAACTAATGAACACCAACTACTGTAGACAGAAAACTCCACCAGTTTGTATATCGTAGGGATGTGTGAAAGAGCCGGCTCTAAGAGTCGATGCTTGGTAGTGAATCAGAAGGGCCGACTCCCCAATTTCTCATTACCTCTGCTCACAAACCCGAGGACAGGGGCAGAACCGATGGGCACACCATGCAGCCAATCACACAGCGGAACATGGGATTATACCATTATGTTAAAGAAGAGGGGGGGATAGATGTTCCACCATGCGTGGGCGTAGTCCAGACAGGTGCAAAAACACATGAATATGAGTGATACCCGTAAAAGAGGCAGCATTTGGCTGCATTTTAAGGAAATTGGAAATAGCACACCAGAGTCCCGTCATTGTAAATTCCAAATTAAAGTGAGAGCAGGTTCCACCACAAACCTGCATCGACATATAAGAACTGTCCCTTGGTGCTACTGACTCTGGTGAGTCTGGTCCTGAACAAACAACAACTGTTGCAGAATCCCCCGCCCTCCCCATATAACCCGTCCTACTGCAACACAAAGCAAAGTAAGTCAGTGTGTTTGATTGTTCTGTGTTCCATTAAAAGTTTATTTAAAATGTTAAACAGAAGAATGTTTTTTTTAACAGGACAAATACGCAAAATAAAGCAAATATAAAGTTTATCATAAAAAGGCTTGTGTTTCTGAGCACACAAACCATTCGTTTTTGCTTATTTACGCTAACATATGAGGCTATAAATAATAACAAGTCAGCCGAAAGAGCCGGCTCTCTGAAAAGAGCCGAACTTCCCATCACTAGTATATAGAGGATAATAGAGAGCAGATAAATTGTGACATAAAAATGACCATAATGGCTGTCTTTCAAATTAGGTACCAGATTAGAATTTTGAATAAAAACAAAAACACCACGAGGCGTTATTAATAACACGTATGCGTGAGTGTCGCAGAGTATTAATGTAGTGTTTAACAAATCATTTTCTGTTCAGTTTAAATTTTTTTTTTGTTCTTGTTTATGAGGTTCCATTTGCGCCCAAATTGTGTTCCCATGCTTTCATTTGGCTCCGTTGTTGTGTACGTGTCTTTGGACTGTTGTGTTGATGTGTCATTTGGCTACAGAACCAGCTAAGGTGATAATGGGGATCCTAATAAGCAGACAAGCAGCCAAGTGACACAGTGAGACAACGTGCAGAACCAGAAGTGGACATAGATGTGGACAGCCTGTCTGTCCATGCTGTTTTATCACAGCTGAAGTTCAGTTCAGAGTTGATTTGACGCTCCCTGGATATTTTGGACCGTTCTCGGTAGACCCTAGAGAGCAACAGGTGAAAGATGTGGGAGTGATGGTGGTGAACGAGGGACAGCGATACTGATAGCAATTTTTGAAATTTGAGAGATTTGTGACATTTTGTGTGTTTGGAGTGTGTAGTGCAGTGTGTTTAGTGTGTTGTGTGATCGTGGACAAGGCAGATGCTAGCCAAAAAGCCACCAAAGGCAGACTCAGGTCCAGGTGTACAACAGGAGGTGTGACACACCTGTAAGTGTCAGGCCTGTGATGTGCCCCTCCGTGTGTGGTCGACAGGAACTGTTTTTTTGTTTTTTGGAGTGGCACAAATAATTTGTTTGGCATCTTATTGTGACACCTGATGTGTGAATAGTGTGGCTGAGGCATTGCCTGCATTTTAATGTCAGTAGTTGTGTATAACTTTGCTGTTTGCTAGATTTGCACATAAGTTTTTGAAAATGACAACTTAAGTTTGTATTTTAAGTTATAAAAATTGCTCGTTAAACATGTTTGTGGTTTTCGCAGTAAAAAATGAACAAAATGAGCAGTAAATGAGTTGGTTTATGCAGATGATTTTATCTCAGTGTTCTGGCTAAGATAGGCATCGCTTATCTTTTTAATGTTAAGTGGGAAAAGGACTTTATCCCAGCCAATGTAAACAACATATGTTGTTTTCATATGCTTGACTACAGTATTACTATCCCAAATAAAATTGGTATGCATGACATTTTGTTCTGTGTGTTGATGATGTACCACCACTCTCCATCTGTCTCTGCCTGCAGGATGAGAAGGCTGAGGGCTTCATCAGCCTCCCTGAGTTCAGAATAGACCGAGCCATAGAGTGCAGACGGAAATTGTGAGTGTCGCCAGAAATTACTAATCAAGCACATTTGCGCTCTACCCACACGCCGGGAGCGCGCGCAAACCTTGTGCGCACACGCAAAAACGCTAATCAGTCCTTCTTCTCCCTGAACCACTGCAGTGCCTTCAAAGCCTGTCATCCGAAAATCAAGAGCTTCTTCTTCGCCACAGATTGTCTTGAGGAAATGAACAGGTGAGTTTCTGCGAATATGTAAGTCTCTCAGTGTGTGTGTGTGTGTGTGTGTGTGTGTGTGTGTGTGTGTGTGTGTGTGTGTGTGTTTTCTTTAAATGTGAACAAACGTCAGAGACGGGGGATGTCACGTGTCCTTTAATGAATATTTTAATGGAGTAAATCAAGTTTACACAGGCAACAGCCCACCAACACAACCCTAAGCATGAATAAGGCATGAACTTGGCCCTCTTTTGTTAAATGCTCTTGTGTATACGTGTGTGTGTGTGTGGGTCATGTGTGTGTTTGTGAGACTTAGATTGTAGAGATATTTGTAGGAGTGCTATCTGATGAGCTCTAATTATCCACACCTCTCCTCAATGACATGGGGAGATAATTGGGAGAGAGTAATTAATCAGCTATATTTGACTTCCATACTTCATCTGCAGGGCTCCTGCGTGAAACTGTTGTTTCACACATTTTCTCGGTCGTTATGTGTGAAAGGGTGGGTGTTAGCGTTTTGCAGCACTTACAGTGAAGCTAAATTTAGATCCTGGTTCTTCGCGGTACTTCTAAAAGGTTCCTGTTTCCCTGGGAAATTTCCATCCATCCATCACCCCAAATGCATTGCAGGGTTGCAGGGCAGCTGGAGCCTATCCCAGCTGTCATAGGGTGAGTGGCGGTGTACATCCTGGACAGGTCGCCTGCCTATCACAGCTAACACAGAGAGACACAGACAACCATTCACACCCACATTCACACCTAATCAGGATTAAACTAACACTGACAGCTAGCAACGATAAAATCCCATCAATAGAAAATCTGTTGCTCAATGATACCTGCCTGTTTTGTGAGGCTTATCCCAAAGTACACATTAAACATAGTGTATATCATAATAAGGGTTAAATACAGCTTGACACTACAGTTTCTATCAAACAAGAGTACAAATATTGAATCGTGAGGAACTATTTTTAGTTGAGGATTAATATATAATAGGTGTATTTCTATAACATTGGGATGCTATGATACTATGTGTGATAAATTGCACAAAAATGACAGATGTAGCAAAAATTATGCAAACTACGACTCCTACATGCAAATTGGTGTTTAATTAACTTAATATTTACTTGTCAGAAGGTTCAGTAAACAAAAAACACAAACCTTTTTCTGGCAATTATTTCATGGTTCAGGCTTTACACGGTTAAGCTGATAAAGTAAAACCAGTTTTAACAGGTGAGTTATATAAAAAATGGCCGCTCTTACAGCTGTCACGAAAGGGGAAATAAGCCGTAAAGACCGAAAACATTTTACTTTGTACCAGACAGTAAAGAATTTTATTTGTGCTGTAAACTTTTTTAACGTGGAAGTTTATGAAGATTTATTTGCTTTTGGAGGACGTCTCAAGCGGCCATTCAAGTAACTGCAGCTTTTCTTTATTTCATTTTTCACCCCCGGAGGTTGCTGCTTGGTCTTTTCATTAAAAAAAAAAAAAAAAAATGTAATGCACGTGTCACTTCCTGTTGGAGGTGCTCCTTGCTGCAGTTCGACAGCTTTCCTGTTCGTGTAAAGTCGGGGACTCTATTCTTAGTCACGACTTTGTTATTAGGTGACTGTGGAGAGACGTGGGGCGAGCTGGGATCTGTGTGGAGACAGACAGAAGGAAGTGTGGAGGCAGGACGGCATCTGAGACTCACTATTCAGAGAGAACGGTCCTTTCTCTCTCTTGTCTGTGTCTCTTTCTGCATCCATCTCACTTATCATCTCAAAGCCTTTCTCCCCTCGTCGGGGCGATAGAGTCAGTTAGACAGACATCAGCTGTTAAGAGAAACAACTTAAATTATTTAGAGGGAAAGTTTTTTTTATTCATCACTTACCATTTACCAAGTTTAAACCCGGCCTTCCTTCTCATCATCCAGTCTACACATATTCTCATCTATCCTTTGATGCCTTGCTTCGCCTTATTTTTGTTAATCACCTTTAAATTCCCTTGTTTCCTATAGGTGGATGAACCGGCTGGGGCTAGCTGCTATTGGATACACGCCAGATGATAAGGTGCCTCGCCCTGATGAAGGTGAGACGGATGGAGTAGACTAGAAAGGATTCACTGACTTTTTTTTTTTGTGTGAATTACTGACACTGTTTTTGTATGTGTGTGTGTGTGTGTGTGTGTGTGTGTGTGTGTGTGTGTGTGTGTGCGCGTGTATTTATCTTCTTGCCAGACTACTGGAGCGAGAGTGATCAAGACGAGGTCGATGGCTCCATGACACTCAAACAGGAGGGACCCTCATCCCTCTGTGATACTTACCATCGCACACCATCAGTAAGAAACGCACTCAACTACACTCTGCATCTCCTTTGCAATGTTTCATTCTGATGGAATATTTTAGTCTTAAAAGCCCCACAGTTTTCAGATCTGCATAGACCAGAGCTCTCAGCATTAATAAAACATCAGAGTGTGAGCTTAACGGGTTTTGTAAGCAGCCAAGACCATCACTCCTCTGTGTTCGGCTGCCAGAACGTGTACTCAATCTGACCTCTAGGTGGCGACATGGCCAGCGCTTATTGCATCCAGTGGCACCGGTGTCATTAATATCTCAACTGAGCCACACAACGCACACATCAGTCATTCTTGGAGTTACTCTTCTGCCATCTCATTGCTTTTTTACTCTCATCTTTTGGTCTCTTTCTGTCCTTCACACTTCCCTCTCCTTTCTTCTCCTGTCCTCTCTCCACCCGTGCACACCTTCTCCTTCTCCTCATTTTGCGGGTCACTGTTTCCTTGTATCTGTGCTCGCCTTTCACTCTTCACCCCTTTTATCTATCCCTGCTCACTTCTCTTGCCCTTGCTCCGTTCAGGCTAACCTCCTTCACAGTTATGACCAGTTGCCCCGTTCAGTGAGCTACATGAGCCTCATGCGCTCCACTCCATCCCCACTCCCTCCACCAATGAGTGCCTCCACCTCCCCCATTCCTCCACAGATGGTCTCTTCCACCTCCCCTCTCCCTCCACAGGTTAATTCTTCTAGCCCCTTCCCTGAACCTAAGCATGGTCGACATTTCTCCAGCGAGTCCACGCATTCCCACTCCTCAGCCGAGGACCAGCGTGGAGATGGCATGGGCATGGGCACGGGCACAGGGAGCACCAGTACCCACTCATCCGGCTGCCGCTCCTCCCATCGTGAACGCCGCTCCTGGCAGGACCTCATTGAGACGCCTCTGACCAGCGCGGGGCTGCACTTCCTCCAGACAGCGCCAGGGGAGAGTGAGTATGGTGGCCTAATGGGGAGCATGGCTGGAGAAATGGGCTTCTACGGAGGGCTGGGCAGACAAGGCATGTCCCCAGAGAGACGCAGGCAGGCCACGCTGCCCGTACGGAGACACCACGCCGCAGAGAGGGACAGGGAACGGGACGGGCCCTTCCCTCTGGAGCGGGGGCCATACACACACAGCCACACGCACAGACGCTCCCACAAGCAGCGGAGCCAGAGTCTGCCCAGGAACAGAGACCCGATGCCAGGAAAGCTGTTACACACCACTGCTCACATGGAGGAGAGGAGTGAAGATGAGGAGGCAGAGGAGCAGGCTGCAGATATGCTTGAGGGTGAGGAGGGTAAGAAAGTTATAAGGCTAATATTTTTCTAGTATTGTATCGGTTAGATGAAGGATGTAGAGCATATATTTAAGTTAATCGAAATCATAAGGTAGCACTTAATAATACGGCCTGTGACTAAGGGAATAATTCCCCTAGAATTAACTGTGATTTCAATGTCGTGGTCATTTTGGGCTTTTAAAGATTCCTTTAAACTTTTCTATTTCCAGTGTGGAATGATTGCACAGCATACATCAGTATGTATATGTTTGACCCTGTTTGTATATTTTGGACCCTGTGCGGATCAGAGAAAATCCAAATAAACTCGGATCTGTCCTCCCAGTTCTTGTTTTTTTTAAGTCATTAAAGATGTATGCTGTGCAATCGTAGCATCCTGGAAAAAAGAACAGCTCAAAGAAATCATTAAAAGAATAACCACGACATTCATGCCCACGATGAGTGGATGTCAGCATCTGACCACAACTGCACACAGGCGTCCGTTTGCCAGCATTTATACCTGTGCGGCTGTGCTGATGTCGTGTGTAGTTACATTTCTAGGGAGGTGCATATTAGGTTATGGTGTAGGATTCTTTTTTTAAGGGGTTTGCAGTTACAGCACACCTATGGCATAGGTTTAACTCAAAAGCATAAATCCACTGTAAACCTCCACAAAAGATTCACCCTCCAAAAGAGAAACTCGGTCTTCAGTAGTTTCATGTTTTATTTGTATTAAGGAGTTAAAAGTAATAAAAGAGGCTCCCGGTTTGATCCCAGGAGGAGACACAAATCCCTGTGGGACTGCATTGGGAAGAGCATCTGGTGTAAAAATCAAACATGTGGAGCTACCTGCTGTGGTGACCCCTTGTGAATAAGGGAGCAGCTGAAAGTAGCTTTAGTCAAAGTCCAGATGATCGGGCCAGGTGTTAGAACATTTTGCTATTTGTTCCTTAAGCTGTTTTTACACATGCACTGCAGCCATGAGGTTTTTTGGGAATTCCTCGGATAAAGCACGCTGTGCCGATATGCGAATGATCCAGCTAATATTCAAGTGCATTCAGTGACTAAACCCCACTGAGTATTTCTGGTATTGCGAATGCACCTGAAATGGTGTTTTAAAAAAACATCTCGGGTAACTGGAATCAAAATAAAAACTAGACTTTCTTGAAAAAAATGAAAACAAGAATGCCCCCGAGGAGCATGGGACAACAGGCAACTTTGTCTGGTAGTTTTTCTCTAGCTGTCAGGCGTACACGATCGCTCTGACTCTCGCTGCTTGTCTGCTCAGATCTGCGGGAGCTGAGAGTGGAGAGCAGAGAGAGGAGAGTGTCAGAGGGAAGGGAGCGGAGAGTGTCAGAGTGCCGCGAGCCCGAGCCGCTGGATGGGCTTGAGCAGCTGTATCGGGCCCTGGAGCAAGCCAACGTGACGGCCTTAGGAGACCCCAGACCATGTAGCAGGCAGGAGCTCCGACGCTGCTTCATCCAGAGAGCCAGGGACCCCCTGCTCAACGACAGGCTGCACCGGGTCCGAGCCCTCCGTAGCACCTTGAAGGTAGCGCCGACAATTTCTGTCGCAAACGCAACAAAGATTTGCTTTGTTTTTTTAACGTACGCACACACAGATAAAAAAAAAAGGTGTGAGGATTTCACGTGGTAACTCTTTTCTCCCGCAGGCCAAAGAGTCGGAGCTAGCAGTAATCTGTTCCCTCCTGGAGGACCCTGGCCTGTGCTCCCAGACCTTCAGAGAATGGAAGCAGTGGCACAGCGAGCTCTACTCAGACATCTGCCAGCTCAGCCCCGGCACCAACGGCCAGGACGACCTCTCCCCGCTGGCCGCCCCTCTCATGACCCACACACACTCCTTCATCGAGACACATGTGTGAGAAAGAGACGAGAAGCAAAGACTGAACTGATGTGCACACACACACACACACACACACACACACAGGATCACAGAGCTTTACATTAGCCGACCCCTCTCTCCTGGTCACGACTCTGAGCATGCACTCACACAAACACACACATACATGCACACACATTGTAAGATGTGTAAATATCATAGAGGGAACCGTCTGAGACCTGCGTGTATGAACTTTTGATAATCCCAAGGACCCCACAGGGTGCCTATTGCATGCCTGAACAGAAAGCATTAATCTTCCTTTGTCTATGGATCTCAGCATAAACACCACACGCTTGTCAAGCAAAACGGGAAAAAAGGAGACTTTTTAACACATTTGTTCCTTTGTATTCTCTTGGTTTTCTTTTTTTTGTTTTTCTATTTTGCTTTATTTTAGGGGTAAGGGGGAGCTATGTAGCAGCAATACAGAGGAAAACCCTTTTCACCACAGCACTGTACTTTTGTACTGATGAACTTTGCACCCAGAGCCACCAGTTCTCCCCCTTTCTCTCTCTCTCTCTCTCTCTCTCTCTCTTTTTTTCTTTTTTTTTTTTCGTGTTACAGGGACCTCACTGTTATTTCAGCCTGAGCTCACGGGACAGTGTGGGGAAAGTAAGGGCAGCAACTTCGGTGTAAGACTGTGAGAGGTAGCCAGCGATGCTGGCTTATCCGTTCCAAAAGCGAGCATTGAGAAGCCTTGGCGCTGGCCAGATGCGCACTCTTTCAAACTGTGAAGTGTGAAGTGTTCAGAAATCCCCAGTTTCATCTGCGGAATGAGGCTCCTCTGAAAGAGTACAGTTCTGTTTGCATCCTCTCTTCCTCTTGTTTCTCTCCATCACCTTCTCTGCTCTTAATTACTTCTCTCTAGTCCTCAAAGACTTGTGTATATGTGTATACTGCTGTGTATACTGATGTAAATGTTTGCGTTCCACTACCACTGTGATAGGCTTCTAGAGGTAGCGGAGGGAAGACGGAGAGGATGTATTTGTGCGGGTGCAAAACAAGTTTGTTTGTTTTTTTGGTTCGTTTCTTTGTTGTTGTTTTTTTTTTTCCTTAAACAGTGAATGCAAGAGCTAGAGAGTTCTTTTCAGTCACTCACTACAACGAATGCACTTTCTATATCTCTATATCTCATCGGCTGCATCACAGGGTCTACGTGTCATCGGCCTCATTACCATTGCTGTTCGAATATCAGGTAAAAGCATTTGCCGTCTCATTTTCTAAAGATTTGTGTACAGTCTACAAATATATTTAAACATAGAAAAATATATAAAATCTATTTACGTTTTGTGTCATAGATATAATGTAAAGTATGATGTATTCTATGCCAAGGTTCTGCAGTGTCCCCCTCTTCACTCTGTAGATGCAGGGTGTTTAGCAGTCGAACAAATAGGAGGCGAACGACAACAGCCGCCATCGCTGACAGCTGATTGACAGTCTTTACTGGTTTACATCGCGGCTGACCATTCTCTGGGTGGTGTGTTGCATGAGAAAAAAGGGCCTGGGGCTGATTTGAATGGACAGGGTAAAATACTGTGGATCATTTGTGTTCCTTTTTTTTTTTTTCCTCTTCTTCTCTTCTTGTTCCTTCTCGCGATTGCAAGATAGTTAGACTTGTAGCGCATGATTCATGCAAAGGTACGGCTGAAGGGTGACTTTGTATTTAAGTGTTTATAGGTTTCAAGTCTTTTTTTTTTTTTGTTGTTTCTCCATTCAACAGCATTTGAAGACACATACTGTACCGTAACAATTAAAGGAGGCTTTTTCATAGTAATGCACAGCTTCCTTTAACGTCCAAACAGGAGGTTTGAGTTTGATGTTTGGTTTACGTAGGAGACTGACACGTGCCCCCAAAAGCTCCTGACACCTCACCCGGGAGACATCACTGCAGCTGCTTCCAAAATGAAAGCTAATTTGACATTCCCTCCAAGCATACGGTTGATATGATAACCTCTGCACTAAATGGTCTGTAATGTCTGTGAAACTTGGATGAATCATTTTCATCCGCAATATCAGGCCAAGGACTCAACGGTGCCCCCCAGTGTCGAGGACTCTGAGAGACATGTGTAGCACCTGCTGCATCCAGCACTGTCTTTACTTAATTCTTCACATTTTACTGTTGTTCTTGTGCGGGTTCGGGTTTTTCATCACGTCATACTGTAGTGAAATATCAAACATACCCCAGAGATATAGCTTATGTTTTTTTTCTTTTGTTTTGTTTTTTTAATGATTAATTTGAGAGTAACACAAAGAAATTCAATGATGCAAGCACTTTCCCTGTGCCTCCCAATCCTCTCTTTGGCAACGAAGGACTGACTATACCGGTGTTTCCATGCACAGACACACACACACACACACATACACACTCACACACGCAGCTGTAGAAGAGTTACAATACAGTTTTAGTCTGCAGACCTCTCTCTGTTTGTCATCTGTAGTGTTGGTCTTCTTTCTCCAACCGCTGCTCCGCCGAGCAGGTGACATACTGTAGATTAAGGAGTTCTGAGAGTTTTCATTTGTAGGCACTGACTGTGTTATTCCTCCCAAATCTTTGTGTGTGTAAACCTGCAGAAACAGGCCGAAAAGGGAGATTCCACTGTGTGTTCTTTCAGGGGTGTACACCTCATGGTACATTGCACAGGTGTGTAAGATGTAAGTTGCACTGCGACATTAAAAAAAGGAACATATTGCTCTTTTTCAAGGATAATATTAGCTTACTGTTATTCTGTACATTAAACTGACTAAAGATGATATTAAAGAAGAAAGAAAATGACATTTATTCTTCCTAAAGTAGCCTTTTTTGGTTTCATATATATGAATATATATTACAAAAAATACAGATTGTAAACCTAAGTTGTTAAACTTTGACTTCAATAAACTGAATCCTCTGCACTATGAGCTATGTCCGGTTAATGCGTACCTTTTCTCTGATTTATAGAAAGAGTTTTGCTGCGTCTTCTAATTAGCAACAGTTTCAAGTTAAGCTCGGGTTTCATTTCCATTACCAGGAAGCTGCATAATATGCTGCGCAGGTTTGAGCAGGCTTTAGTTGCCTGCAGGTAAATGGTCCAGGTGGAGAGCAAAAGAAGGATACAGCTGAAATGCATCAGATAGTCACCACCTATTGTCTGAGAATGATTTTCCTAGACTCACACATTCCCATCAAATCCAGTGCAGCATGTGCACCTGTAGTATGCTGTTGGAGAACTTTGTGTATGTAGGCTGATTTTTGATTGAACGCAACTACAGCTACAGGTCCTGTAGAAGACATGTGCAAATTTTTCTCATACATAATCACTTTATTAGAAATCCCTGGGGCTTTTGGTGCACCACAAGTGCTGGCGCCCCAGGGTTGATGCTGGCAACATAAACAACAGCTCATTTACATGTGAAACCGCATGCAGGACTTGATATATTAGTAAAAAACAAAATCTCTTATCTGACTTTTTAATTACACGCGTGCAAATTTACAAAACAAAGGTCACCTGCTCGCACAGTGTGAAAGCACTGCGTGAACATACCTGATGAGTGGGACCGAACAGCCCAACTGTAATCCCCCTTCAGTCCATTGGGTGGCAGTAGCCGACCGCGGGTTTTGGGGGCCAGTCCCGGCTGTAAGCTCACAGAAGAAGGTGGGGGAGAGCGCTGTCATGGCGGCCAAGGTGAATGCCTCACATTTTCTCTTCGGCGAAGTTTTTAGTGTTTATAACAATGAATTTTCAATGAAAGCAGAGGTCCTGTGTTGGTGTCAAGTGCTCCGGAGCCGCTAATGCTAGCTTGTACCGGTTGTCACCTCTTGGATGTTATTATGCTGCACGAAAGTGGCGTTGCTAACTGTGTGTACCGTGTTAGCCTCGCTGAGTGACTCCTAAAAAACATACAGCGAGGACAGTTTGAGCAGATGTTGCATGTTAAATCCCACCTGAGCGTGTGTGCGACAGCTGTCAGGCCTCAGTAGTTGTCAGCTCTGAGACACATTAAACTACATTGCAAACACAGCCGGTAGAGGTAACGCTAGTGTTAGCAGCAGTTAGCATAACTAGTTGCAAGCAGTTTCTACACATACACCAAATGAATGGACCTTACAGATGACAGCTCAACCTGCAGCTGCTGCATTAGAAGCTGCATATTAGGGAGTGCACTCGCCATGTATACTCAAAACTTCATTAATGTACACATAAATATTAAACAGACTGAGGAGGTTGAGGTTTTATGTGTTACTTTGTAATATATGGTGGTGTTATTGTTTATTCTTCCACTGAAAGTCCACATAATAAGCGCTACACTACAGCGTACCTTTTCCCCTGATAGGTGATAATGGTGGCCGTCCCGACTGTGCTGGGAATAGCCTCCATCCGTGTGTACACTGTAAAGGAAGCGCCCGCTGATGGGCTGGTTACTCGAGAAAGGGTATGTATGGATAACTTGTATGGGAAATTGCCATTCATAATAACACACTAACTCTGCCTCCCTCTCCCCAGCTTAATGTCTACACCCCACTGCCGCAGTCTAACCAGGCTACGTTTGTCCCTGAGAGCCCGGGGGTCTTTGAGAGTGGAGTGACTACAGCCAGAGAGAGCGTGCTGCCATTTGTCCGGGCTGTAAAGGTATTCACGTTTTGCTTTGTGTATCTCTTAAGCTGCACATTGGGGGGGAAAAATCAAATTCACAGTCACTGCACTCTGCATGCTGCATCCTCTTCTGTACTTTTAATGTAAACGGAAAAGCCTTTAGGCAATGGAAATGGGAATTTATATTTAAAAGAATGACAGCTACAGTGAGCAACTCTTATCTTGCACCTGCAAGTTTAGTTGACAAACCGCTATTTTTGCTCTGTGGTTACTGAGCACAGTCGCACATGCTGCAAGAGCTCGGTGCAGGAACGGTTCTCGCAAGTTAAGGAGCGACACAGGAAGCTGTGTTCATGCAGGTTAACTTCACGATTATGAGGTTTGCTGCAAGAAGATTTGACAGTTTGATACTGTGGAAGGGTGTGTGTGTGTGTGTAGGACTTGCACTGACTGTAGCACTGACTCACATGTATCCATTTCACTATTGCCTAGACAGTTGTGTTCTTGATGATCTTTTGTAGTGGTTTTAGTTTTGTTCTTTGTTCTCTGTAGGGTGCGTGTATCTCTGTGAAAAGGGGAAGTGTAGATCTTTACCATGCTGGAGAGGGTGAGTAAACAGCAGGCATACAGCAGTCTTAGCTATATTGCACCTCCCTGAGTAAAAAAAAATAAAATCTTACAGTGCTTACAAAGTCCTGAGATATTAAATAGATGTTTCCATTTCAGTCTTTTCCCCTAAAGTTACGATTTTGTGACTGAGTTTTCTCTTTGTCAACACAATCCCTGTTTCAGGCTACTGCTGTTAGTCTCAGTGTGAGCAATTTGGGGTATACGTTATTTTTTTTAAGAATTCAGGAAGCTGAAAGCATATTTGTCAGCATCTTGACCTCTGTTATCTGCTCCTCAGATGTATTCTATTACTTGAAAGACCCTCCTCCGGGTTTTCTACCCAGATTTGGCACCATCACCATGGCTGGCCTGCTAGGCATGTTCTTGGCACGGAAAGGTAACATGACCCTCAATCACTACATCACAAACACTTCAGGCCTTCAAGGAGCAATGTTTTAAACACTTTTTAAAAAAAAAATCTTAAATAAAGGAAAGCATTTGAAAGTGTGTTGGTCAGCATGTAGATCAGGACTGTCAAGCTCATTTCAGTCCATGGGGCACATGGGCCGATTTGATCTGGACCATTACAATCAGTGCACCTATAATGATCATAATGTGTGTATGAATGTCTGTTTTCGAACTCCACGAATAGAAGAGTAAATAGATCTTTTTATTATTAATTTTTTGGTTTTTACGAACAGCTGTTTTTGCTGTCTGACTATATACAGTGATATAATGAAGATCAAAAGAATTACATGATAATTTAACATGTCTTTTAATACACGAGCAATGACAACAAGCACCGCAGACATGGCAAAAACATTTTTTGCTAGTAAACTTGAAAATAAATAAACAAATAAATGAATAAATAACCCCAAAACACCACAAAGTGAGTGTACAAAGTATGTGGTACAGCCGGTCTGAGGGCCTCTCTTGCTTGCGCTGCACCAAATACTTTGCACTGCTGTTGGTCCGTCAGCGAGAGACGAAGAAGCACAGAGTTCTAACCTACAAAGAGCTGAAGTCAAACCGAGTGTTAAAACCAATGAAAAGTGTCCACTGTAGCCACTGTCTGCACTTTTAATGCTGTATTTTTTTGATCTTGTAATTTTTCTTCGCGGTTCTCCCGTCCCCGGTGTCAGTTCCTATTAGCCTTGTCAACCAATCAGAATTCGACAGACGCGTGCATCATCTGCTTCCAGCGATGTTCAGTTAGGATTTTGCAGGACTGCACAGGAGTGTTTCTGTGGTGCCACCCTAATGCATTATACCTTCTGTCTTTAAATGCTAAACATATTTAGATTTTCTTCTCACTTCTCCGGCCACAATGTATGTGAATGTGCATACAGACATTCTCTAGCAAGCAAATCAGTTTTTTTTATAAGAAGTTTCACATATGCTGCAGATCTATTTATGTGCATTTAACCTCAGCGTGACCCATTCTCTCTGTGATCAGGATTCAGAGACCACAGCCGCTGAAGTTACCCCTGATTGATTGTCTAGAGTTACAAGAAAGTTGTAACCACATTAAAAACAATAAGTTTCTGTTTCACTTTTCTCAGCACTCTTTGTTATTGTTTTACCCTCTTTCTTCCTACCACCTTAGAGAGTCATTTAAAGTGCATTAAAATGTTAATATCTTTAAGTTAACCTGTGCAATTGTGTTGCTCTGAATATGCTGCAGCACACTGTGTGTACATGACCTTTCTGGATATAGCAGTTCAGTAGCCGGCCTCCAGGACTTAACCTCTGCCCACTTGTATTGATCGCTGTCCTGCTATGCACGATTTTATTTCAGGCTCTCGTTTCAAGAGGTTAGCTGTTCCGCTGGGCCTGATGAGTGCAGGAGCATCAGTGTGCTACCCTGCACAAGCAGTGGCCGTGTTAAAGGTAACGCTGCTTCTTCAAGCACGGATGTCTTGTTAATTTGCATTATAAATGTTAATATTTTCTGAGTTTATTTCCAGTGTTTTGTTTTGTCCACCCAAGGTGACGGGAAAGAAGGTTTATGCTGCGGGGCAGTGGAGCCGTGCTGCAGCGTCTTCACTGCTCGCCTCCAAGGAACCGGCTGGTTCACAACCACAGGTTAACGAACTTTTAAACAAACATTATGTCTGCTTGTTTTTAAATAGAAAGAACTATGAAGATGTTTTACTGTGTGACTAAAACCTAAACAGCAGTTAGGCTCATGTAACTTGCGTTCCACTCAGTGCCTTCCCCTTCTCTACATGTATTACTTTCTCAGAAAAAAAAAAAAATCCCTTCCGACTCGTAAACAGGTTATATTCAATTTCCTTTCCTAGCACATTGCCTTTCATCATTGTTTGTTACTGGAATTTACTCTTTGCACCTCACACATGATTTAGACACATTTTGTGAGCGTACAAGTAAATTTTCATTATGCACTATTACATTTAAAATATATATATATTTTTGTAATCTTTTTTTTTTTTTTAGTCAGCTACAGAACCAAATCCAGAGTCTCCAGTGGCTGAAGAAACCTCCCAGCCCAGTGCCACTACAGACACCTCAGCCCAGAGCTCTACAATCTCAGACACAGAGGTGAAATCAGCTGATCCTATCTCTGATGAGCCCATTGTCGCTGTCATAACAGAGGAAGAGTCATCCGTAACAGCCAGAGAAATATCCCCCAACCAGGCCCCCACAGAGACCAGCACAGGTATTATCAGTATTGATCCCTGTCTTCTTGTTTCTCTGTCTCCATCTCTTCATTTCACACACAATCACACAAAGACTTCTATTGACAGTGGTGGTTTAATTCCCGCTCTTTCCGGCTCTGTTGGCAAATTCTCTGTTAGTAGAAAAGGTGTCCGCACCTCCCTCCAAGGAACTGCCAGCCCCCGTTGAAGGTGAAGAAGCCTCAGATAGAAAACAAGCCTCAGGGGATGAATCCCCAGACACGAGCCCATCCAAGCCCGCGAGCTCAGAACCAGAAGCTGTTCCAGTCGAGTTGGCTTCTTTCTCTGAAGTAACATCTGATCCAAAGACCTCAGATGAGCCAGCAGGTACCAAAGATTTTTCATGTCAGAGAGCAGAAGGTTAAATAGTGATGAAAAATAAGAATGTCATACGTAAACACAGCACATCAAGTACTTACCCCTGGTGCCCATGTAAGTGATGGGGAAAAAAATCACACTTTTGTACAAATCTACAATAGAGTGCAGTGATATACAAGTCACTGCACAGCTGCTAACTTTTGCATTTAGATCTCTAAAGTGTCACTTGTTGAATTAATTGAGAGAGAGCCAGCTACAGTTCCTGCTGTGGAAGAGACACCAGCCACAACACTCACACCACCACCACCACCTCTCAACAGCCTGCTGCAAAAATCTGTTAATAGTTGTGCTGTTAACACTTGCTGCACGTGTTTCTGCTCTTGTTTGTTTACATATGTTCAGTAGACACGCACAAACAAATGTCCCATTAAAAACCCTCAGTGACCTAAAAATGTAGTGAAGAGCTTCGACTTCCTGACGCTCACACACTAGACCTCTTCTGAGAACTGTGTGGTTACCAAAATGTGGGTACCTAATCATTTTGGGGCTTACGTTCTACGTAGTTGTGGTTTATTTGTTATTATTGTTATTCTATACATATATAGCTGGTCTAAGGACAGTTTAACTCTTAGCATCTCATCTTTCAGCACAGCTTACTTAACCTTTTGGAGAATTTCTCTGTACAACGCTTGACTTATTGAGGCTTGACTCACTCACTCTCCACAAACTGATGTGAAAGAACAGAGATCAGTCTGATGTAACAGAACTTGCAGCACTCAGTATTTGGAATATGCATTTTAAAAAGAATTGCAGTTGCAAAGGCTGCAGTTACAGTCGACCCAGTCTGCCTTTAAGGTGAACAGAAAGCCAGTTTTACCAAGAAGTGATATCATATTGCATAATACGATTTCCTCCACTAAAATCATAGTAAGAGGATCTGTCTGTTTTTCTCCAAGAAAATACATTTCCTGTTGTACGTTGCTGCAGATGTGTTCCACAAGGTAGCACCCAGAGCAACTTTGAAATGTTTGAAGGATGCAACACATTTATCGTCCCAGTAGGTTGGCTGGGCGATGAGATGTGGGTTAAACTCTTCTAAAACTGACAGTATGTATGCAGTGATCGCTGCTGTGTCTTAGCGTATAAATTATTCATTAGCAATCAAGTAGGAATTCCACAGGCATGAGAAGCTCATAGCCTCAGTTATGTGCAACATGTAACACTGGTTATAGCAAAACCACATTACACTGTTCTGCATTGCTGGTACGTCCTATATACTGTAAGAGCCAGTCCACTGTCCACGAACTCAAGTTAATCAAGCTGTTTAAATTAACTAAACACTCTGTTAGCAGTTTCTTCATAGAAATTTTCACATCTTTGTACCATATTATTCAAAGGATTCTTATGTAACCAAATTATTATGATGTAATATCTGGATTGGAACAGATTAAACACACAGTTTAGATTTATTTGCACTTTTCTGGATCACTTGGAATTTGAGTAATTTCTCTTTAGGGAGAAATGTCCTGTTTTTCTGCCTGTTTGGGTTTTGTACTAATATTTCTGTGCTCTGCATTTCTCTTGCTGCCCTGCAGAGGGCTCCAGTTTCAAGCCCGACCCTTCTCTCATGGACTTCGGCCAATCCAGCCCTGAGGACGAAGACCTGTACAGCACGCGAAGCTGAGACGCCGCTGCCAGCCACAGGAGAAGCCTCATTCCCACACACTGCCATCTCATATTTCACTCTAATTGACAAATGCTCTGTGTCATTATGCGTTGTAAATAGGCCATTTTGCAAGCAATCTCAGATAGAAAGACTTTAATCAACATTTCCATTCTCATTTCGTCTGCCCACATCAGCTGTTTCCACAGAAAACATCCCAGTGCATTTGCATTGCAGCAGCGAGGCAGTGAATTTGGGCACACATAACTGAATCAGTTTGCGTGGGACAGAAAACTGGAAAAAAAAAAAAAAAAAAACGCCCACTACTATTTACTACTACAAGCTTTTATATCCCAAATGGCAGATTGTGGAATTTTTTTTTCAGTGTCATTTAACAAATACTGCCTTTTGTGTTACAACTTTCACAGTCACGAATGCAGGTTGCTTTTATTTATTGTAATTTCTCCCAGCGCGTCGGCGAACTGAAAAATGTGCACATGTGCTGGTGATGATTACAAGATGGACAAGCGCTGTTCCGCTTCACAACACGGGAAATTGTCTTCACTCGTTAATTTTGGAACTCAGAATAAATTTATATTTTTCATGAATTCACGTTGGGTCTCGTCTGCTTCTGATTACAGCAGTTTCAGTCGTCATGTAATGAGCAGCTAAGCACGAGGACTCATCTGCACCACATGAACAAAGGGTTTTCTTTTAAAGCGGAGCGTTGCACCGGCCTCTTTCTAAAGGCAGACGCTTCACATAGTGAGAGATCCACAGACGTTTCACACTGCGCTTATTTGCCACTGAGAAGCAACAACTTGTGAAGACTGTTTTGCAAAACTCAGCTGACACTTTCTCACAACTCTGTTTAACATTACACGGTAGGTCACATTTATCACCTGCTAATCCCACGTCAACCACGGTGGCCAAAAAACATGGTGCAAAACAACAGATGCCCAGAATTTACTGAAAAGCTCCGTAATAAACTTTGTTACAATCTCTAGTACTCTGGTGGTGTATGGCAAAATCTGTTGTAGACATTATTATCCCATTAACCCGGAATTAAGACTGTATAATATATATTTGAGTCATGCAGATTCAGTGCTGGTATATTAAAAAAACTCTGATCCAAACTGGAACATCTTAGAAGGACTGTCAAAAACTTTAGTGCACTTTATTGATCGTGTTTGTGATCTGATGTTGGTGATCCTTGACTTTTCCACTAGTGCCAGAATGAAGTTTTTATGGGCTTTTTTTTCCAGTTGAAATATCGAAATAACTAAAGGTGAAACTGGCACAAACTTTCCTGGTAACTGTCCAACCATTTTCTTCCACCTATCCAATTCAGGGTCACGGGGAGGCTGGAAACTCTACCGGCTGTGGTGGGGAGAGAGACGGGGTCCAGTCTATTGCAGGGCTAATGCATAGATAACTGTTCATGCTCACATTCACACCTAGAGTGTGGGAGGAAGCCCCGGGAGAACATGCAAACTCAGAAAGGCCCCGGCCGGCAGGTGGAATTCGAACTGGGGACTTTTTGCTGTGAGGTGACGTGCCGCCCACAGATGGCGTCCAAAAGGAGAATTGTTCTGGTTTTGGCGTTCTAACAGTTCACGTCCGTCTGCAACAATTTTTTTTTTTTCTTGTTCTGCATAATGTTTTGACACAAAACTGTCATCACACCTTCACATTTTCCGGCTGATGCGCGCATAATCACGCAATTAGTTTGTGTTCTTGATAACCATCAGTATGTTGACATATATGAAACGTACAATTCTTTCACACCCACTCGGATGATGAGCGCTTTCACAATTTGACTTGTCATCCGCTGCTGCTTTCAGGTCACAAGTTAATTTTATTTTTAATATCCGAAGGCTTACATGTGCTAACATAAGCATTAACGGTTCCACTGCTGCGCCTCTTACAATCTTACAATCAGCCACTTAATCGAATCGCGTAGTTACGAGTCAGACACTGGGTCAAAGCTGCTTCAAGTAATTGAAAAAGTAATCCCTGCTGCCTGTGATTTACTGAAACAAAAAGTTTGATTTTTTTTCCCCCCAATGTTTCAATAAAAATGTAAGTGCAGCATACGAGCAATTACTATTCATGGACATGATTATACTGAGCACAGTTTGAACAGCAAGTGTGTATTAATGCCTCGTGTTCTCTGCAAAGGGGTTTTTGTGTGTGTGTGTAACTCGAGAATATTAACCAGACAGGGGCCAGCATCACAAATTAATAAATGGGCTTCAAGCCAGCAGCTGTACAAACTGCAGGCTGCCCCCCCACCCCACCCCACCCACTCAGATCACGATGCTTTGTGCGTTCTCTCTAGGTGCCTGAGACCTTTGTTTTCAGCACTCGCTGTGTTTTATATTCACTTTAGTGTTTTTATTGTTTGGGTACTGACGCACCCCGAGGTACTGTATGGTTTTAATTATTGATTTGGTTGCTCTGCTATAGGTTTTACTGTTGAAAGAAAATGCTGGAAAGAGGTGGATAACTTGTGCAGATACCTTCTTCAGAGGCGTGAAATTTTGCACTGTTTATAGTTCAGTGTTTATTTGCAGTATGTAACTATTATTGGTCATTTAAGTGCTGGTTTTGCAGATTGATATTTTAAATCCTGTCTCTTTGTTTTCTGTCCTGCAGACAGTTGTTTCCTCCAGTCGCGGGTGTGCTGGGGATGATGTGGTTTTATGTTTGATGTTATGTTTCATTTCTCACAGGCAGAACACTCCCAGCGCTCCATTAGGGGACGGTTTGCTTCGCCGGCTGTGATACGGCGGTTTCTGCCCCCTCTTCCTTTCCACCCTTTGTCAGAATTCCAGTAACTGCAGTTATCGGCAGATAAGCCACACTGGCTGTTGTTCGCCTCCTCGGTGAAGCCCGTGCGTTAAATCACCTACGTTACATTTACAAAGCATTCTCGGTGCCACATGCTTTTGCTTATTTCTGTTTGCACAGAGAGGTCGAGGTATCCGTTAGCATCTTTATAGCCCCTTTACGGCCCCTCAGAGGAACCGGAGCTGAACCCCTGGACCTCATAAACTCTGCACGAGTCTGTCCAGAGTCGTGACCCTTTGGGATTCTCTGTGCATGTATGTGTGCGATTAACAAGATCTCTGTACTTGCACGTTCTTCTTTTTGGAATATATCAAGAAAAACACACGTGTGGGAACTCGGCTTCGTGTGGCATCAAAGTAACAGCTTGTGCTGCTGGTTTGAGTCACGGGAGTAAGAGACTTACTGGCGGGGGAGACTTTAAAAAAAAAAAAAAGAAACTCTGCCAAATGTTCATTGGGGAAAGAGTTCCTCCAGAAACAGCTGTGTCGACCAGCAGCATCAATAAAAAAAAACAAAAAAACATATGGAACATATTGATTCAGTTCAAAATAGAAGTGACCAGAAAGAGTGGGAATGCTGGAAATCTGTGAAATCTTTTCTTCTCACAGCTTGTTAGGAAGGATGGACATCTTGTTGCCATAAGCTGTGGGCCAGTGTTAGACACCCCCCCCACAAGATGTGACTAAGTATAGCTTCATCTGGTTTCCCTCAAGGGTCCCCTTCACATATAGGGTCCCCTTCCACGCAGCATCCCACACAAACAGCGGCTGCGGGCGTGTTCTGAGAACGAATATGAAGACTGGACTCTGGCATGTAGGCCAGAGTGCTCTCAGAGTTTTTCTTTTTCTTCGACCAGCAGAGAGGAAGTAGGGGGGGACCAACCCTGACCTCTCACCTTTAAATCCCATGAGCTGGATTTTCCACAGAGGACTTTATGGGGGTTATGGTTTGTGGTGGTTATCTTCTCAGGGTCTGGTCAGTAAGGGACACCCCCACCAGCAAATAAACACGTAGCACATTTATCAGCAAAAGCTATAAACACAGGAGTCATGGAAGCCGTATATGTTTACTGATACACAACTTCCTCCTCTGATTATGCAGTCCAGCATGTGTTCACAGTGCATGTTTTTCCTGTAAGTGTGGATTTAATCAGATGTAGCAGTTTAGTCCGTTCAAGAGAAACAAACTCAACGTTTTTGCGGGCTGCTGATATCAGTGGTAATTTTTTTCTCCCCTTTACAGCCATTAATATAATTTTATTTAATGAGTGTGCCAAGGAAACGGGGGGGGGGCTTCTGACAAACTACGCTAGCGGAATAATGATAATAAAGAATTAATTGTCATGCTTTTAATCCAGAAAAAAAAAAGAACTGTGAAAAAAATAATTAGCTGGGAGAGTGATGTCCAGCAAAGGGTTGTGATGTGAGCTGAGGTTTGATGCTCTCTGCTCTGTTGCTCTCCTTATCTGGTGCCCGTACAGACACCGCCTGCCACTAAATCGGACACACAAACACGACCCGCGGTCTCCCACACATGCTCAGACTCACTCAGCCATGTCGATGCATGATTTGGAATTTTGACTCTGCCTCGTTTTTTCGTGCAATCACCGCCTTGAGAAGTGAATTCACCTTGAGCCCTGCAGGCCGCCTTGATTGGCTGTGTGCAGATAGGATATCATGTGATTGCCTTTCCGGTTGTTGACAAAGGTCAAAGAAAACATTCTGCGATAAAGAAATTAAGTGAAAGTAAGCATGCGCGTGCTGGTGATAGAGCAGGGCAATCATTTTGTCTGTAAAGATTTTCAGCGTAATAGCACAGAACTCTGGGCCCTGTGCATGTGCAGTGTCTGTGGTCACCCCTCCTTTCTTGATGCATATTTTTGGGGGAGGGGGGAGGAATTTTGGACAATAATTGAGCTGAAAACTACACACAGCCATCTGCAGTAATAAACTGTTAATACACATTTAATAAACATCTATATGTCTGCACAGTTTGCTTGGAGTATGAAGCTTAAGTGCATCATTTTCTTAATTTTTATTTGAATATTTATGATTCCCATGACATAAAAAAAAAGATTAGTTTTTAGTTTTGTTACAATTTCCCAACACCCTCCGTCCTCTCCTCATCCTTCCCATCACCTTCGGAGCAACCTTCATTTTCCCCTCTCTCTCTCTCTCCACTTCCGTCAGCCTCCATCACATCGTCTTGCTCACTATCTGCTGCGCAGACAGACCCGCTCCAAGAATGAAGTGTGCAGGATTGAAATTAGCCTCTTAACCTCCTTACAGCCTCATGGTGTTTTCAATCTGTTCAGCGCTGAGGCACATCAGAGGTCAGACCAGGTACATCATAATAACCGTGCAAAATGTAATTATCTTGATAACCGTAAAGGTTTAAATAAGTTTTCAAACATATTTGTGTTTATGATGCTGTAACACTGTAATTACAGTACCTTGGATGCCTAATAGCAGTATGCACCAGGCTAAATTGATATGTGCAATGACATGACATACTGCATAACAGCTGTTTTCTGTTCCTTTGATGTTAGTACACGCACAACTTACACAGCAGTCTAATGGTATTGCAGATATAGATGATTTAGTAATACACAAAATGTTTGTGAGTGTACACAAGTATGTTGGTGTGCTGCCTGGCAGCGTTTCACTAGAAGTAGCAAAAGCTAAATAAACTCATGCATCGCCATGTACAGTTGTGGTCAAAAGTCGGCATGCACTCATCCTCGGCATGAAGACTTTTAATGTTTTCTTTGAAATGTTCTTTTTCCAGGGTGGCGTGATTGTACAGCTCGCATCTTTAGCAAGAACTGGGTGCACAAGTTTTAAATTATTTTCTCTAAGCCACACTGGGTCAAAAGTATATTGTACATACTTGCTCAGATATATACATACACCCCCACTAATATTTGGTTAAATGCCCCTTAGCAAGTTGCACCTCGACCAGAAGCTTCTGGCATAATTCTGGATATTTGACCACTCTTCTTTCATTTAAATTGGTGGGTTTCCTGGCACAGACAAGACCTCAAATTTAGTGCACAAACTTTTAATAGGGTTGAGGTCGGGCCTTTGGGAAGGCCATTCTAGAAGCTTACTGTTAGCCTGCTTTATGTCATGGTATGGGATGGAGTCTCTTTCTCCTCAGCTGTTGTCCTGCAGGCATGCTCCTCCCCTAGTGGGTGGAGTTTGGGTTTTCTGCTCCTCAGCTGCATGCACCTGTTCATCGTTCACCTCATCAACTCTAGTATTTAAGGACCAGCGGTGCCATCCAGTCTCTGCCAGATAGTCTGCCTCCTTCAGTGGTAATCAGGCTGACCTCAGGTCTCCCATTGTTTTTCCTTGTCATGTGCTCACCTGTTTCTCCCTCTTTCCAGGAAACCTCCTCATCGGCTGAAGAGCACTCGTACAACCATCTCCAGTGCTGCCGCTTGTCTCCCTGATTTCTGTATTACCTGCTTGGATCATTCTCCACGGGAGCCTCCACTGGAGCCTGTCCCAGCTGTCATAGGGTGAGAGGCGAGGTGCACCCTGTACAGGGCAGACAACCATCCACACTCACATGGGTAATTTAGAATCACCAATTAACCTAACTTAACTAACTGCATGTCTTTGGACTGTAGGAGGAAACCGGGGTACCCGGTGAAAACCCACGCAAACACAGGAGAACATGCAAACTCCACACTCTCCCACTCACTCTCAGTGCATGGCAATCTAAAACTGGCTTCACTGTGGACAGTGACGCCGGTGTTCGAGCGGTTTCCAGATCACGGCAGGCTTGAGCCTTGGTGGTTCCTGGGTCCTTCCTAAACATCCTAACCTATTTCTTTTCACCTGAGGGTCACAGTTTGGATCTTCTTCAAGACCTCGGTGAAGTGGTGGCACATCAGAATAACTTGTACTTGTGTGTAGTTGTTTAAACTGATGAGCTGTGCGGCTTAGAGAACATTCAAACTCATGCAGCCAGTCTTTTTAAAGTCATTAAAGATGTATGCTGCACAATCATTTCACCCCGGAAAAAGAACAGTTCAAAGAAATCATTAAAAGCCCAAATATACCAACTCATGCATATGATAAGTGGATGGAAACTTCTCACCACAACTATAAGTAACAAAGTGTTTTTGTTTTTTCTAAAGTAAGAAGCATTGCCACGGTGGTATTTTTAAAATGCAATTTAAACCGCTTCCTCAAAAATGCCCCGTTTACCTTTTGGCACAGTGGTTGAGAACCGCTGGACCAAATATACAATAAATGTTTATGCTACTTGATGTTATTGTTGCTGAGCTTTCAGTTGAAGCTGTTGTCAATACAAATGATTGTTTGAAATAGCTTTTAGTTGCCGCTATATGAGCCCAGCTTGTGTCACATCATTTGGAGAGGGACCTGCTGCTGCTTCGCTCTCTCTGGCTGTTTCTGAAATTAAGGGGCCACGCCTTTCACGCTGTTAAGTTGTGCCAGGTCGTTTTGATGGATACTGTGCATCTGACATTGGCTTCGTGCCTTTAACAGCTGCCCATAGCCACTCTGCTCACCTTTATTTTGAAAGAAATTTAACAGCTGACATCCCTTGGTTTGCTTTCTCTGCCTCTCCTTTCTTTTGTGTTCTTGGGGAAAGGCATAACTCACAGTTCACATCAGCAGCCACCTCGATAGAATGCATTAGCTGTGCTGTAAGGGCCGGTCACAGTGTGGGGTGGACTCAACAATTTAGCATCATTTGTATGGGGTGAAAATGGCACAAGAGTCTCTGGTATCTTCCTGGCTTTCTAAGGCCACTGGTTAGTCAGTCCCACCCCCTCACCCCCACCCCTTCTGTGCAAAAGTCTTTCAAAGTTTTTCTTTGCATATTGGCCACTTTTCTAAAACTGTTCAGTCCAATACTTGAACCCGACCATTTTCAGAGGAATGTTTTAGTGTCTGTCAAGTCACTGAACACAGACCTGCGTCAAGCATAAAAAAGGCCCGTAACACAACCAGTGTTGTGTCTATACATAACAGACAACTTAGTAAAAGAACCACTTTTAAATTGTATCTTTAGGCACTTTGTTACTAGCAGCTGGTCTCAAAAGCACATGATTTGTTCCCATTTCTTTATCAGAATCTATGAAAAAGACCAAAGATAACAGTTTGACAGGCATAAATTGCATTTTTGCACCAACAAGGTGATTCCCGAAAACCTATTAACTGAAAACTTTGCATATCTCGGCATGCTGTCCAGTGTGTCCTTCAGAAAGTGAAGAACAAATGAGGAGGCGGTAGGCCTAAAAAAAAAAAACCCAACTATTTGCAGCAGAAGAACGGTCTCTGAAATTCACGTCTTTAAGAAACAGGAAAGAATTTCACAAGAACTGGACTGGAAATGAGGGACAACAGGTCTTACGGAGCGATGAATCCAAAATTGACATTTTTTGGTCAGATCATTGTCAATATGTACGTCGACGCTCATCAAACCACCTTACATCTTTCACCTGTAAGACCACCCTACCTCGGGTGCCCCTCACAAAATTAAGGTTTGAACATCAGGTGGGCGGGGCTTCTGCATCTGCTGCCACTTTTATGGCCTGAGGCAATCTTATTATTGATACGGGCTGTCACTGACAGTATGAGCACCTAGCAGTGTCTCTCTATATACATATGAGAGAAAGTAACGAAACGCACAGCAGGTTCCCTTTAAATGTTGTAGCTATGTGGTACTTTAATCTCTGAGCGCGTATACGAAGTCTAGATAAGCAGGGATTTGCACACCACTGTGTCACAGAGAAACTGTTGAGTGGCACATAGTTCTGTTTTTCTCTGTCATGTGTTATTTCTATTGGGCAGCATGGCATCATATATCACTGTTTTTAGTTGCTGCATGTCATGACTAAGGGCCTTTGGCTTTGGTCTGTGTGTGTGTGTGTGTGTGTGTGTGTGTGTGTGTGTGCGTCTGTGTGTGTGTGCATTCCTATCTCTGTGAGGACTGTGGATTTAAAGGTTTAGACCTTTGGAGCAAAAGTGATCTTTGAGACTGATGCCTTAACGATTTGGTTTTTAAGGTTCCTCTCACGGGGCCTGGGAATGCATCATTTTCTGTGAGGGTCCTCACGAAGATATGATGTCTGCGCGAGTGTGAAACAACTGCACATACCCAGCATGCCAGTGAAAGAACGCTGCGTGACAAAGTTTCCGTTCTGGAAAGCAAAAACTCTTCCATTTTAATAGTTCTGCAAGTTGCAGCACGTCCCCAGTTTCTCATATCCTGCAAACACGCCACAACGAGCCTCCTCACTTTGCGGCCTTCAAAATCTTCTGCTTTCTGTCTCGCCTTCATCCTTCAGCCTCACTGTCAGCTTTCCCACGGCCATTAGAACACATCGCGTCCCGATAGATGCTCAATGGAGCACGGTGCGCGCGCATGTAAACAGATTCGAGCTCGTTGGCGTCAGTGAGCGCATGCCAGGCTCGGTGCATCTAGATCTACACGTACTGGAGCATAGGTGCAAACACGCACGCGCAGGGAGTGATTCATGCTCGCGCTGTTGATCAAAGGAGCTGTGATGTAATCAGTCTCAGAGCTTTGCACGCATCCCTCATTAACTTTCACCAGAGGCCTTAATGAAAAACCACTGGAGGGAATCTCCGCTTTCTCTCCTTCCTTTCCCTCCTCTTTCCCTCCCTTCAGCCTTCTCATCTTCTTCTTCACTGCCTGCAGTTCCTGCTCATCTTCTTCCTCATTCATCTTCCATACTGTGCCCTCCCCCTCGCCCCCGCCCCTCCCAGATTTCTCTCTGGCCCAGTAGACAGAGTAAATATTTCCCATGGCTTATCTGACCGCCAGCACGACGAATATGACACAAAGTGCGAGGCGCTGCTAATTAACACACAGCCTCTGTTTCTCGGGTCAGAGGCCCCATCGGGGGCAGTTAGGGCTATAAGTTTGACACATTGAATGTACGACACGTGGCTGTGTGTCTGCAGTCGCTGGAGACAACGTTTTACTCCAGCATACATCTTGACTTGATTTTGTTAGTTCTGGTTGAAGTTCCTGGAGGGAGGTGTGCTTGTGTGTGTGTGTGTGTGTGTGTGTGTTGGGGAGGGGGCTTCAAAAGAAAGGATAGACTGGGGGGAAAAAAAGAGTTCATTTCTTTCTGTTCTTCTCTCTCTTTGCAGGCTGGCTGATGTCCAGGTACAGTCCAGCCCCTTGGTAATGATGAAGGTATGTGACGTGTAGCAACTTCCATGTTGTGCAATCATCAAGAGACTCCCGGGACCTATAAGACCCCCAACGTCATCTGGTTTCTCAGAGTCTGGAGTCTGTTTGCTCCACACACAGAGCATGATACAGTCCAGGGTGCTCAGCTGTGCAGATTTCTTTTAAAGGGGTCGCGGAGCAGTTGTCAAGACATGGATTTTAGCCAAAAGACGCACTGAAAAGAGCTTGACTGTTTGGACCGGACGCTCAATTACATCAGGTAAAGAAATCCTAAATGTTTGATCTAAGAGGTGGATCTAAGGGTATCTATACGTCCTGTTTTCTATCACCGATTCAACTCTCAGAATAAATTTTGATTGGAATAAAGCTAGTTAATATGATCATTTTCCTTGTACGTGTGATCGCCTGCTTTGAATTTTTTTTTGCAATCAGAAGTGCTTTCCCTGGAACGTGACGCTGTCATCATCAGTTTCTACGACAATCCTGTTCTTAAATTAAGTCGACACTTTTTCTGATAAATTAAGATTGGTTCAAAAAAAGCATTATTTAATAGAGTATAGATGTTTTTTTCAGTAATCCAGAGGCCAGACAATTACAGCCTCTTTCTATGTATCAAGTATGGCGTAATGTATTTGTGCCTCGATTAGATATCAAGTAGGACACCTAATAAAGGCTCGCACCAAATAAAGATGACTGTGTAGAGGAACTTTGCCCATAAAAGGCAGCTGAATTTTAAGTGCTCGCTTGTTTTGTATTATTTCCAGCTGACCTTGGACAACCAGAGAGAGGGAAGTTAAATTGTGTGACGCAAGGGTACATCCAGTTCCATAATGGCGATTCCAAATGACCTCTCCCTTTTCAACTCCACCTCATCCCTCTATTCAATGACGGAGCTTTACGCGAACACCTCCCCGGCTCCCTCTGCTCCCCTCTGCTCAGACTGGCCTCCTGTACCCATGACTACAGTCATCCCCACCATCTACAGCGTGATCTGTGTGCTGGGAACCATGGCCAACACCTTGGCAGTGTGTGTTCTGGCCTGTGCCAGTGCCTCAAGGAGGACAGTAGCTAACACCTTCATGCTGAACCTGTGTGTGTCTGATCTGCTGTTCCTGTTGTCTCTCCCGCTGTGGGCCGTCTACTACTCCCAGGGCTACAGCTGGCCCTTCGGCAGAGTGGCCTGCAAAATCTGTGGTGCGCTCCACAACCTCAACCTCTACGCGTCTATCTTCTTCATCACATGCATGAGCATGGACCGCTACCTGGCCATCGTGCACCCACTCCGCTCCCAGAGTGCACGAGACCCCAAACGTGCCCGGCTCACGTGCATCCTTGTGTGGGTTCTGGCATGTGCTTGCTCAGCCCCGACCTTAGCTCTGAGGGATACTTACCACCTTGAGGCGCTTGGTGTGGAGGCCTGTGTGATTTTCTACCCTAATCATGCCTGGTATCAGACTCTGACCTGGATAAAGATTGTTCTGGCCTTCCTGCTGCCGCTCTTTGTCATCTCTTGTTGCTATTTTGCTATTGGTAGACATCTGCTGGCTGACACAGGGCTTGTAAGAATGCAGAATGTGTCTCACCCCCCAAACACACCATCTTTTAAATTACTGGAGTCCCAGGAGGGCTACAGTAAACCAGAGAGACCCCCCACCCCTTGTGTGAGTCCCAGCTCAAGTGGGAGCAGAACACTGGAGGGCAGAGGGCTTGAAAGGGTACTGTGGACAGTAGCTGCGGTGGTTCTGGCATTTTTCCTCTGTTGGTTCCCTTTCCACTGTGTGACCTTTTTGGACGTGCTAAACAGTGAAGGCTGGTTGGACAGCTGCTGGGTAAACTGGACCATCCAAAACCTCACTCCTCTCACTCTCTGCCTGGGCTTCTCCAACTCGGCCATCAACCCTGTGCTCTACTGCTTCATCGGGAACCATTTCCGAGGCCGTCTCGGAAGCCTCTGTAAGGGTCTGTGTTCTTGTTTGAAGGCCCCAGGGGAAGAACACGGCCAGAAGAGGGGCTCCTTCAGCACCAGGCTGAGCTCCTTCTCTCGAAAACTCAGTGACCTCAAAGACTTGGCAATTGTGGAGCCCTCTGGCTCTGTGTAGCTGCCCCAGCTCCCAATCCTGACTCCAGTGGCAAGACTTCCTCATCCCTTCAGTGGTAACTGCTGAACTCCAATGTGCTCGGCTGTGTAAGCCGGAGCTGTTACTATAACTGACCAAGTCAAATTTCTAGCAGAGGTCATCTCTGCCTTACAAAGACAGAGTAAATAACTGTGGAGAACATTTTTTTTCTACACTTGATTTGGACGGTGATGAAGCATCCCCTATGGGTCACTGACCTGATGTTAACTTTGGCTGCAGAAGGACTCTTTTTGGAAAAACAAAATTCTTAAAACTCACTGTATAATACCTGCTAGGAACCAAACAGCTGACAGACACAGTTTGTGCCTAGCAATTGAACAGAATGGAGCAATTAGCAGCTAATGAAGAAGATATTCCCCCAGGAGTCGCTAGAAACTACAAACAAAGCTAAAACATAGCAAATATTGCATATACATTTGCCAACTGGATTTAAACACAAATCCAAACAAATGATAATGCCTCTGCCCATAAGTGCTGTATATAAAGATTATTTATTCAAAGCTTACTATCCCCAAAGACTTAAAAAAAAAAAAAAAACCTGTTAGCAGTCTACAGAAAAAACAAACTTTAACTTGTAGCAGAAGCTACATATGTGCTAATCTAAGCTAGTAAATTTTTAGCCGGTGCTTTAGTTTTTATATTCCTTCAGCCCAAATTAATATAGTATAAGAAAACACATTACTATGTTTCTATTTTGGGTAATCACAACACATCATTAAAAGCAGTAGTTGGTAAATGTAGCTTTAGCTAAGGCTAGCTGTGGACATCTCACTAGCTAGCGTTACTTTAATAGCGCGCTTTTTAACTGTGGTTTGATGTTTGACAAAAGTTATAACCTATATTTTTCTACAAATATCTGACTGTATAATAATATTTTAAGTGAATTTAATAAGTTCAAAATTTCTCTTAACTGAATTTGCAGTTAGTGCATTTTATCTTTGTAAAGCAGAACCTGCTAAACAAACAAGTGAAATGCACAAAAGGGTCATTATTAATGTTATGTTAATGCTCGTTTCGGGTACCAAGATATCATATGTGTAATCAACATATACCACTTGTATTCTGTAAAGAGTTGGAATAAGAAATAAAGCTAAAAAACTCTTTCACTCTTCCACTTCCTGTGCTTGAGACAGTTCTCAAAAAAGACTGCCCTACTTTTGTGAAACCCGATCAATTTGCTGCGATTTCAAATGTTCCTTTTCACACCATCATACCCCGTAACAGCTGTGACTGGGAGCTTTCCCCACCTGGGAATGTGAGAGCTGAGATTACTGTCAGCCTGGCAGATGGACATTCAGTCTCCACTTCCAGAAAGTCTCACACGGATTCCGTACATATCAAGGCCAGATATCGTAATCTCATACTAATATCCCTATGATGCATTCCAGTCCAGCCACTAGTGTTGGTCGAGGGAGCCTAGCTGATCAATGATGTATCTCTGTCTGCTATTTGTGTCCAGTATAGATCTGCTACATACACACTGACCCTGGGCTGTCTCTCAGCGAGCTGAGAGCCAGTGCAGCATGGTGTAATTTTGTTTTGCGCTGGTGGTTGCGAGGAATTTTTATAGGTAAGAAAGTTAAATTAATCATCACCTAAAGGCCTTTTGTTTATGAATAAATGGTAAATGCTTTTTTTTTCTAGCTTGGATGTTTGTGCACAAAAATATGGCTGCAAAAAAGGAGGGAAAACTTCCTCAGGTTACCTGAAGTAGATTAATATTTCCCACTTTTGGCCACTGGATGGCGCTAAAATGCTGCAGAAGCAATGAATGAGATGCCATTGGCTGCTTACCCAGTCAAAGGCCCAAAGTCCCACCGCTCATGATCTTTCTGAGCCGAGGGAAAAATGGCTCTGACACAGACTGATGACTCATGTAGGCTACACTTCTGAATGTATAAAAACAGACACCCGCAACAAAAGCCGCATTAAAGAGAGCCACCCGCTTGGAGAATACGCTGAATGCCAGAGTCACATGGGTAACCTCTCTGAAGGGCCTTTTGCAGAAGCTTTTGGTGATGTGAAAGATTTCATGCAGCTGAGAACAGCATTCCAGCCTGAAGTAATAAAGCCTACATCTTAACGCGACAGACGAGCTAAGAGCAGCAGACGCCGCGCTATCAGCAAATCGGTGTTTGCTGTGGTATGTCACCGCAGTAAACGCTGAATATTTTAATCACCAGATTCTTAATTTGACACGACAGAACTTTCCTACTGATGGGACAGATTGCTGGATGAGTTTGTTGTGCACACAGCTCCATTAACTGATTCCTCACTCTTCTATGGAGCAGGTGCGAGTGTCTTTAACACATGTTTAGCAGAAGACAGACCAGAGATATGTGGCTGAGATGATGTGTGGACATGTGATGAGAAAATGCATGCTGAGAAGCACAGAGGACGCTTTTTTAAAAGAGCACATTGCTTCGGGTTTTTTTTCCCCTCATCTCCTTTAAAATGTCTTCCTTTGACATATCAGTTTAATTCAGCTGAACATCCAAGTGAAAATTAGACTCTCTTTTCTTTTATTCTCTTTATGTGTTTCATTACAAGTTAACAGTAGAGAGAGAGAAGAATAATTCCTGATATTTTTTTGCCATTTACTGAAGGAAGGTAAGTCTGTGATAGGAAAATAGAAGCAAGCGGGCCAAATCTGTCCCTCCATTAAAACCATCATCCCCGAAAAGAGCTGAAGCTTTAGTGCAGCCCAGCTTTCACATAATGTTACATAATGTGAATCTGTAGGGGCAAGGCTTTTAAAAAAATCACAGCAAATATATGTTCTTATATCAGAAAATTTGGATCTGCATTCAAACAGATTTCTAAAACAAAATACTAAAAAAAAATCAATCAAAACACTGAAAATAAATAAGAAAACATCAGTAACACAGTCCTTGGAAAACTAGCCGGCTACTGAACTAAGTGTATTGCTCATGAGCTATATGTATTATTAAGTATTTATTTATTTTTAACTACTTTATAATTCTGCAGCAGCGCTATACCCACTGGCCACTCTCCTGAGAGATTTCGGTCCGCATCAACTTGATAGCATCACACGGTTGGTGCAGATTTGTCAGCTGCACATCTACGACGGGAATCTGATATTCCATCCACATCCCAGAGGTGCTCAGTTGGCTCGAGACCTGGAGACTGTGGAGGCCATTTGAATCCAGCGAACTCACTGTCATGTTGGAGAAACTGGTTTGAGATGATCTGAGCTCTGTGATGTTTCTCTTTATCCTGCTAGAAGCAGCCATTAGAAGGCGGGGACACTGTGGTCATAAAGGACGTACTCAGGTAGGCTGCGGTGTTCAAATGATGCTCAATTGGTACTAATGGGCACAAAGTGGGCCAAGAAAATATGTCCCCACACCATTACACCACTGGCAGCCTGAGCCGCTGGTATGGATCCATGACTTTATACTGTTTAGGCCAGATTCTGACCCTACCATGTAAATGTTGCAGCAGAAATCCAGACTCGTCAGATCACGCAACGTCTGTTCAGTCCTCTGCTGTCCAGTTTTGGTGAGTACATGTGAAAATGTACTTCACGCAGATTTCTTAGTTAATAGGAGTGGCACCTGTTGTGGCTTCCAGCTACAGTAGCCCGCCTGAGATCAGCAGCTCCTGAAATAATCAGACCGGCCCTTCTGGCAACAACATGTTCAAAGTCACTTAAATCACATTTCTTCCCCATTTTGATCTGAATTTTAGTGGTTGTCTTGACACAGTCTGCGTGCCTAAATGCACCGAGCTGCAACTGGAACAACTGGTTATTTTCATTCTTTAAATACAATTTTAAAGCATTCTGATAAATACTTTTTCCAGTTTTTTACATGAATGTAAAGTAAGGATCTGAACACATCTTCCACGACTGAATTGCGTGCGGGAGCCTTATTGTGCGCCACAATTCATAGAAACTGTGGTAGAAACACACAGTGTAAGCAAACATGTGTTAATAAGAAACCAAAGGGAGCCTGGAAACACTGAAACAATGCAAGTTACTGCATCATCATAGCACGCATTTCCCTCTGTGAAAGAAAAGCTGATATTGCTTCACTTCATCCCTCTCTTGTGCTTTCTTCTGTTGTGGAAATATTCAGTTAGAATCTTTTATGTTATTTCCTGTCAAAAAAAAAAATACAATCATTTCCTGAGAGATAGACAAACCCACACTTTGCGTGTGCGCGCTCATATGCGTGCGTCGTATAAAGAAAGAGGAAGACTGCAAGAACTGAGTCAAAAAGGTTAGAGGTTAGTGCGAGCACTGCCATCAGTCTGGGTAAACAATTGCACAGAAATCAGAGCGCTCCTTCGCCAAAGCTCAGGCTCCCTCGGACAGGTATTTGAAGCGGCGAGAGGCCAGGATCGAAGGAGAGGCTGGACAGCTGCCTTACCTGTGCTCCCAGTCCAGCGCGTATGCAGCAAAGACAAGAAAAAACTTTTCTGCAGTAAAAAAAAGTTGAAGGTGTGGGGTGGGGTGGGGGAGAAGAGAGATAGGAGAGTTGGCAGTTTGGGAGCAGAACAAAAAGCACATCTGGGGGGAGAGCTGTGATGGAAAACCTGGCTGTCTATCACGGACCCATTGGCAAGGAGGAGGGAGAAAGGCGGCTGGGCCAGGACGGCCGAGATGGGTGCTACCTACTCCGTAACAGTGACTCTGTGGAGGGTGTCTACTGCCTGTGCGTGCTGTGAGTATAAGCAAAAAATTGTGCAATATCTGCCTTTGTTTTACTTCTCTAGGCTGTTACAGAGACCACATAATCACATCAACACGTACATAATCCCATTTTCTGCTGTTATAGAGATTATTGATCTCCTCAAATTTAAGAGCATGCCAGCGCAAAGGCCTACACAAACCAGCCGAGTAAGAAGTAACTGTGGTCTCTTAATGAGTATGAAATAAGGGGAGCTGGTGGTGACAGTAGGAAGAAATGCTGAAATATGGACCCAGGGTCAAAGGTGTTCCTGTCTGTGTGTGTCCGTGTGCAGGTCCAAAGGATACGTCTACACATACAGAATCCACAGGGATGACGCAGGCTCATGGGCGGCAGAAGTGAGACTCATTTTTTTTAAATTTTTTCTAATCGTTTCTTTCTCGCTTTTTTAGTCTGTGCTGCAACTCTTTTCACACCCCAGAAAACTTTGCAGAAGCAGGAGCAGAAGCAGCTGCACAGCTGTCTCGCTTTTGCTCGCTGTTTATTGGTTTAGAAGTTGTTTTGGAGCCGGCGTAATTCAACAAGCTGTGGATTTGAGGCAAACATGTTTTTTTTTGGTTTTTTTTAGAGGAGTGACAGCACTGAGAAATGCGTACATTTTTTTTTTCCCTTTAGCAATAACACCCGGAGAGATCTATCCCCCCCACCTCAGATTTTTAAGATGCCACAGCATCAGCATATACTCCAGAGACGGGAAACGTAGAATTGCATTTGACAGCATTTCTGATGGGATATGTAATTGAGCACTGAGAGTTGGCAAACGCCCCGGGATGGGAATGTATAGAGACATCTGAAGGCCTTGTCTCTCTCCGACGGCTGAGCTCGAAGCTCTTGTAACGACATTTTAACCCCGCTCATTCTCGCTGACAGCACCAGGCGAACAGATGGGGATGGATTGAAGGAGGTGTGTTTGGGATTGAGGGGTGGAGGTGGGGTGAGGTTGGGGGGACTTGAATTACAAGAATTTCACTACAAGCTCAATAACAGTTTCCATTATTCATGTGCAATATCAATCACTCTAATGAAATATTCCTGGGAACAGAGGTAACACTTGTGGCCGGAGACAGGAACATCCAAAGTGCTGTGCTGTGCTGTGCTGTTCTGTGCTGTGCTGTGCTGTGCTGTGGGGGGTGGGGGGCTCTCCGCATTTGATTAAATGATTTCTAAAACGTACCCAAAGAGAACACGTATCACCATTATTTATTTATTTATTTATTTATTTTGCAGTTTGATTGATGGCGCCGAATGAAAGCACATAATGCATTTTTTAAAGGCCTTACTTGACAAAATTATAGTGCTGTTGCGGTTTAGAGATATTAAACGTTAGAGTGACAGCTGCGGGCAAACAAACGAGTTGGGGTGGGGTGTGTGTGTGTTTTCAATTAGAAATAATGCAAAGCTCCCTGCGAGAAAGAAAAAAAAAATTTTAATCTGTTATTTAGACTTTGCTAAGCCATCATCATTTCTTAAAAGTGTTATTTTATTACAAGTACGGCTCTCGAGATAACTGGACTGTTAGAGTATCTTGTGGTACATTAATCCTAAAAGAATGCTTTTTATTGACTAAAAAAAAATATCTAAAATACCCACAGGAGAGGATGTTTTAATAGGTAATTGCATCCCGTAAATTCCCAGTGTAGCTTTTAAACTCCTTGAGTAGATCACCAGTAGCTTCTCCTCTCTTTCACAGCAGCTTTTTTTTTTTTTTTACAGCTGCTATACATTTAATTTCTTCTGCATCTTCTCATTTATTCATCTGTCCCTTCGCTTTGGATTAGCGAAGCCAGATATGTAAAAATATAATCGACACCATTCCTAGTCGGTCCACGTGATGCGCTTGTATTACTGCCTTCACTCTCAGCGTATCTGATGTCTTTTTATAAGGTAAATCTGTGAGAGCTCATTTCAAGGCGGCTCTGTCCTGTCCTCTTCATCCCCCCACTGGGGTTTTGATGTGGAGATGGGGGAAACGCTCTGAATTCTCCTCTGCATTTCTTTTTTGCTCACTCTCTCTCTCTCTCTCATGTTTCAGACCAGTCCTGGTGTGCAGAAACGATATTTCCGGCAAATCAAGAATTTGATAGCAGCTTTCCAGAAGCCTGGACAAGGAATTGCCATGCCTCTGCTCTACCCTGTCACCGCTCAGAGACGGGCGCAGACACACACAGAGGAGCCCAGTAATAGCCTGTCGCCGACACAGAACAGCCCAAACCCTTACCTCCAGCAGCAGATGCCACATGCTGCACAGGGACAGAAAAACAGGAACAAGAAGGAGGTGCGACAAGCTATTGCTTAGGGGCAAACCCTAAACTCACCATTGACCTAATTTTAAACAGAAAAACTGTCCTGGCACGATTCCTACTGTTTGCATTTTGCATAATGTGCATCAAGTAAATGTCATTTTTCCCCCTATTTGCTAAATTGAGCTCATTTAGGCTCCAGCAGTGACTCACTTCTCAGCATCCTTCTACTTTTTTTTTTTCTGCATATGCAGCACAGAAAGTGCCCCATAACTTTTCTGGGATGTAAAACATTCAGCTGCAGAACCATTAATATCTATTACTGCATACATAAGCTGACAACAAATATTGTGCTCTGTTTTCTTAATGCAATAGAGTTGTGTGAGTGGCAAAGAAAATAAATGATATTGGCTGAAATAAACTCTTTTAAATAAGGTCATGCATACACAGCCATACACACCCGAGCCTCCGTTTGACATAATGCGGGGAAAAAAATTCAATTTGACATATTGGAGTGCTGATTTCCACAGAGAGAATGCTGACTACTGGTGTGTGCATGTGTGTGTGTCTGTGTGTCTGTGTGTGCGGTGGGTCCATCATTCACTCGTCTGATTGACATTACATGAAAAAAAATGAGAGAGAAAGAGAAGCTGAAAGAGGAGCGCATCCATTCAGTGCAGACAATTCTTCAGTGCAGCGGTCTCCTAGCAACCGGACCCTCCATCTTTTCACCGCGGAGATGAGGTTGGACAGTATCTAGCGGAGCATATGGTTTCGAAGGGAAGGTGCATCGCGGCCGATCAGCAAAGTGCTAGTCAGGAATGTATATCACCTGCTCGCAGTCAGAACATATGCATTGTGTGTCTCTGTCATCCGCAGCCCAGGAGAGAAACACAAACAATTAATGGTGGGCAGATGGTGGAGCGACGGCGGGAGGCGAGTGGGGGGGCAGACGGATGGGGAGGTGGATTAGCAACATTTAAAAAAAATAAGCAAAAATTAAAAAAAAAAAATCATCTTTACTTTCTTTTTTAAACTTTTTTTTTTTGGTGGGGAGAGGCTTGGAAGTGGTTCACATGTAGTCTGATTGGCATTTCCTAATGAGAGGAGACAAGCTGTAGAGAACAGCACAGCCAACTCCAGGTCCTGCCCCTTCTGCACTCACCACCCACTCGCTGAGCCTCAGCTGTCACATTTCTTTTTCCCTTTCCTCTGTTTTTCTCTCTCTCTCTCTCTCTCTCTCTCTCTTTCTCCCCTCCTCCCCCTTTTTTTTCTTCTTCCTCTTCTTCTCCTCTGACAGGCAACGCAGGTTTCTCATGCATATCTCAGTTCGAGCCATAATGATGGGTGATAATGACAGCACAGATTTGAAAAGTTACAAACTCCCAGAAACAAGAACAAAGAGAGCACAACAAATGTGTGGAAGGGAAGGCGCGGAGACGGAGAAGATGTGAGCGAGAGAAGGAGCGGGGAGAAAGACGCCAAGAGAAATAATAAGTAACAATGTCTACGAAATCCCACCGAGCAATTTGGTAATTCACACATAATAACTTTAATCAGCATTGTAACCCAATAAAGTCAGATTTTTCAGCGAGAATATTTACTATAGCCATGTATAATTCTTTGCAAAAATGTAACTGTTTTTCTATTGATTAACAATACTGATACTTATGAACAACAGAACTTCCAGTTGAGCACTTTTTTTGAGTGTGAAAGCACTGGCTATATACATTCTTGATTTAAGTATACACACTCATACAAACTACTGTTGGAGCACACCAGAGGCAGAAAACCACGGGAGGTTTCCTTCTCTAAAGGGGAGTGTCAGAGTCGACAAGGCCTCTCTTACACAATATGTAAACGATAGTATATCCGAGGTAAACCATGTAGGAACTCAAATGGCAACCGGAGAGCTCTTGATTTGAGTCATGAAGAGGATTATTCACTGGCAATCCTAAGGTCTTCATCTCTACAGTTCCACGATGCGGAGCAGAGTCCAAAAAATGATGAACAGTGTTGAAACAGCAAATGACAGTCAGTCCATCGGTGAGTCGGTCGGTCGGTCGTGTCGGTCAGTGAGTCGGTCGGTTGGTCAGTTGGGATACAAAAAGCAAAGCCACAGCCAAACCACACTGCTTGTGCCACTGTTAGAAATTGGAGAAACTGGACGATAATAATAAAATACCATCATTTTGTCACAATTAAAGGCATTTGGAAGTTTTTTTTTTTCCCCCAATCTCTCCTCTTGTTCTTCTCTGTCGTCGTCTTCTTTTTTTTCCCATACAGTATAGAAACAGTAGAACAAATCAGAGTAGAGTAGAAACAGGCAGTCTTTGGTGGGGTGGGGGGCTGCTCGTGTGTCTCTGTTACCTGCCCCCCACCTCGCTCAGTGTCATAAAGTGGATGTTGGAGGGGCTGTCGGACAGCTCCGGCTGCTGCTCTATAGGCAGGGAGTAGTAGCCGTCGTAACCCTGAACGCGTCCCCCAGACAGCAGTTGCTGCTTCTCCACCTCGCTCCACGCCCTGCTCCCCGCATCTCCCATTTCCACCCTCTTTCTCTCCTTCTCCCACGCTCCCTCCACTGCTCTCTTCCTCGCCTCCTCCCTCACCCGCGCCCTCTCCTCCTCCTCGTTCCCGCCGTAGCGCACGCACAGGCACAAAGACCCCTGCTGGAGAGTGATATCGGCGAACCGTCGAGTCCTGCCGCTCACCGTGGCGCTCATTTGAGACACGCTCACGTTCACGCCGCTCTCTAGGACACGGCCCCCGACTCCTAACCCCAGGGCGAGGTCTTCCTCGATCGGACGGGACTGGAGGAAGTGGTGGGTGTCACAGCCGTGCACAGTGAAGCTCAGCCCGGTGAGGTGGACGGCGCCATTCAAAATGGCTGCAACTCGGCGGCTGTCCTCGCTGGCCACTCCGATGATTTCTGCACTCACTCGACCGTGGGAGACCGCGAAGCGGATGCTGGGGCCGAGGATGGAGGGTCGGGAGCCGAAGGGAGGAGGGCGCGCTGGTCTGTGGCAACTGGAGCCCACAGGCTCTGAGACCAGAGGTAGCCTCTCCAGGGAGATGAAACTCCTCAGCTGTCTCCGCAGCTCACACTGGATTCCCAAAACCAACTAGAAAAAAAGAAGGACCCATTTATTCCAGAGCTTTGAATGATATAGAGTCACCTGCTGTTTTATGGTGCATGTTTTCAGAGCAGATATTCTGACATGCAGAAAAAATCTATCTAATAACAATAATAATTGTTTCTCTCAGAGTGAATGACAGGATGCACAGTTATGCATCGGTGTCACAGGAAGACATACGCCCATTTACACTGCTTCAGAACTCACCAGGTAACACAACATGTTTGTGTTTGGACTGCGGGAGAAGAGACACGTATGAACAGGAAGAAGATGCCCCAGCTTTGAACCCACAATCAGGTTCACAGAAACATCTTGTGACTGCGCGCTAACCGTGCCGCGTTCCACTTTCACATAAAAAATAAATGTTGCCAGATTCATGACCCGAAAATAAACAACCGCAGTTCAAAAAAATTTTTTTTACTGTAACATAAAACAGAAATTGTTGCATGTAAGAAGGTGGAACCAGGAAATACTTGAGGCAATTTACCTTAATGACAATCAATCAATCTATGAACTAACTGCCAAATCAACTAAGTGCTCGTGCTCATTCTGGAGAACGTTCTTACAATCAACACAGTGCTGATTTCAGCCATATTGCCGATTAGGAAGAATCACTAAGGTCACAAAAATGGCAGATAATTAGCAGGTAATTTGTGTCTTCGTGCTTCTGTGGAGGACTCTTGGCCTCCACTTACATAAAGACCCAAAGTGCTAAATGAATTCGATAAATGAGTAATTACGAAAGCATTAATCACAAGCGTGAATGCCAGTTGCACAGAAAATATGTACAGCATAACTTGTTAAACAATTAAGACACACTGTTTCAAATGTTTTGGTATGCCATTCAGTCCAAAAAGCGCTAAGACACTGCACTCTGCTGGTCACCGTGGCAGCAAAGAGACGCGAGTATATTCAAAAATTCTATACATGTATTTTGAATATACTGAGTGCATACCTAAAGAATTACCCCAGGGGCGTGGTGTTACATATTGGATAGAGTCTAGCAGCGGTGTGACGCTCACCTTGCTGGAGTCCCAGTCCTGCATCCTGGTCGGCGCCTTCATCAGTTCGTATGTTTGTTCCATTCTTCCCACTTCAGGCTTTGGGAAACCCGGGACGACATTATGTAGCTGAAAGCCAAACAGCTGCAGCCAGCTGCCGATGTCTGCACGGAAAGAGAGAACATTGCACGGAGGGAGAAAGTTAGAATTTAATGTGGATACTGCAACGCAAACAGAAAGTCACAAGGCCAGGGAAACAAGGCCTTGTGTGGGAAACCACACGATGTATGAGCAGGGACGGGTCGGCCGGTGTTTCCCCTCACGAACACATTCCTTCTGCAACAAACAATCCTGCTGCAGGGAAACGTGACAGGCCAAATGAATGTTCTATTAAGCAGAAGGACAGACGCCCCCACTGACATCCTGTATTCATCTTCTACTCTCCTATTCCATCTCTTTCCCTCGTTTCAGTTTCTATTCTGTCTCTCGGGGAAACAGTATGTTCTTGACAGGCAGAGGGAAGAAAACACAACCGACTGTGTTAAAAAACAATGTGATCAGAGGCATGGCTGTCCTTTCTGTTGCCAGTAAATTCCGTCTGTCACAGCTTCACGTCTCTGAAACACAGCACACCTGTGGTTAGCTATGTGGCCTCTTCACTCATTCTTTATGGCAGATGTTTCCCCTGTAGGTGTGTGTGTAGGAGCATGTGTCACTGAGTGAAATATCTGTCTGTCTCACTTAGTTTCTGTCAGTCAGTCAGTGATTCACTTTTGAGTTGGAGATGGTGTGTGTGTGTGTGTGTGTGTGTGTGTGTGAGAGTGTGAATCTCACCTGTTGTAAACTGCGTCACCTCCTCCACCCTCCCGACCGGGCAGTTATTCTTGAAAGCGTACAGGTTGAAAGGCTTTGGCTCCTTGCTCAGTTCCCCCCACAGTTCGTGATTTGGTGAAGTCCATCGACCCGCTAGCGTGTCATAGTCCCGCCTGCCCAAATGGACTAGACGTGTGAAAGGATCGTACAAGCCACCGTGGAAGCCGATGACAAGCTGGAAGTCTGGGTTGGTGTCCTGGTAAACCTCTCCATAGGGGGTGTAGAGAATCTCTTTGACCAGCCGCCCCTTGCTAGAGAAAACTGCCCTCGGGCTCCCCACGCTGTCGCAGGCGACATAGTACTCCTCTCCGCTGCTCAGCTCCATGGCGATGAGATGGCCCTGAAGGTCGTAGTACAGCGACGTGATCAGATTGCTGGTGTGGTTGTACAAGTGAGTGACCCTGGTGGGGTGCGACAGATCAGCATAAAAGAACTGCAGCTGCTCGCCCTGGCTGTTCTTGGTGGCCACGCGACGACCCAGTCCGTCGTAGCGGTACCACACGGAGCGCTCGGTCACGCGGTTGACGACGCGGGTCAGCAGGCCATTGGAGTTGTAGTCAAACAGGTCATTCGCTCGCTGGCGGAGGAAGCCGTCATCATCCACGCTGTACTGCAGCTCGCCGAGGTGCGTGATGCGGTCTCTCTGGTCGTAGCGCAGCGGCGTGAGCCTGGGGTTAAACAGGCGTGATGTTTACTGTACACAAACTACAGCTGAAGCTGATGTGCGCATCATTAGTTTTGTTGGGAACTGCTCGTAAACCAAAATGAAAAAGTTATGAAAGCATGCAGTCAATTCAAACACAATCTATGATTTCGGTGCTAAATCTGTGCAAAAACATTTGTGTCCCTTCATTTAATAATTCATTCAGGCGTATCTGCGGCCACTTTTATTTGTCGGTAGGGTTCTGTTCTGGGGCCTTCCTGCAAATTCATGAGAAAACATGAAAATCTGGAGGTGGGGGGAGCACCTACAAAATCTCAGTACAGAATGAAGAAGGCGTTAATGTCAACAGATAACGCTGATTAAGTCAGACGGCATTAAAGGTGAAACTGGTGTTGATGGGCTGCAAAGCAAACAGGCAATTCACCTCTTTTGATTTAGTGGCTACTATGAAATACATGGACAGCAGGCGCCAACTCACCTTGCGCTGGTCCCATGGCTAAGTAGGTTAATATTTCCATTGAGGTCATAACTGTAACGCCACTGAGGCCGCTCGTTGACCGAGGCACTTTGCAGCTGGCTGTCTGCATCGTACTCATAAGTGTAGCGGGTCACGTTGCTGTCCACGCCCACTCTGATGTCACAGGTGGTTGTACGTCCAGCCGAGTCGTACTGGATAGTCATCCAGTAGGCGATGGACTTAAGGATTTCATACTGGACCTCTACCACCTGGCCGTAGGAGTTGAATACCTTAGTGTGCTTCATCAGATGGGTGGTGATCACCTAGACCCCCACATATTAAGTCAGTGAATCATTTTATTGGTCACTTGGTCACTTTTATTGGTCACTACTGATTAGTTCAGCTTTAAGACACCCTTAAAAGACCACTGGGTAACATAATGGCGTACCTTAAATTTCAACTGATAGCTGCCTACCTGGTTGAGGTCATAGAAGATGACGCTGAACTTGCCAAACTGCTCGACCCGTCCCGATACATCAACGTAACGGTACAGATCAATGGGCAGAGGGGTCTCGTTGATGACGGCCTGCATGCTAGTGACTCTAAAGTTGTTATAGCTGTAGTCAAATCTGGCGTTGACCAATCCTTCTTCGCTGAAGCGGAAGATTTGACGACTTGTCAGGGGACCTATGCAGAGGAATCAGACTTATGTTTCAGAAGCATACACGGACATGAACTATACACACAGCGCACGCATATTTCCACATATAGCCCTTACAACTTGCCATCACACTGCCCGTAAAAGCCTACCTAATTAATTCAAATCAAGGCCTAATTCACCATCATTAACAGAGACACACGCTGTGCAATTCATTCGATCTTAACTATCCCCGCACCTCTATGGCATTTCCTGTTGTGACCTTTAATATGGAGAGATAATGAAATCTAAAGACAATAGCCATGATGGGCCAATGTGCTCCTTAATGTCAGAACATCATCTTTAACAACACCATTCATCACAGCTGCTGCTAGCTACTACAGCTCATCCTCCATTTGGAAAAAGGCCTGCTAATGAAACACCATTACGCTGCTATTTGAGATGACTCTGATTGCAGTTAAAATGACTAAGTGCCCAGCTTTGGAGACTGTAGAGAGCTGGATCAGCATTACATCTTCTATTTTTATTTTCTGTGGAATGTTGATTCTAAACCTGCGCTAATGGGAAAGTGGCAGAAGTACTGAGAGTGAGGTAGAGGCTTTTCTACAGCCCTAGGGAACTTGCAGTCTGTTCATCTCGCTCCTCTAGCTGTCATTTCCCCCAGCTGTCATCTTTCCCCTTCTCCTTTTCTGCTCCTTTTTCTTCCTCGCCTACCACTCCACATCCCTGTCTTTCTTTTTCTGGTGCCATACTTTTCCTTGTCTCTTCTCAAGGGACAATTACCACTATCTCTCCTCTCTCCAAGGCTCCGTTTGTTCTGCTGAAATGAGATCAGTTAAAGGAAGGTGAGAGTCTATTCACAGTGAGGGCAAAGCGATAAACACACACGCACACACACACACACCCACGCGCGCACACAGCTGCGCCTCGCAGATTAGTGACACCTGATCGCGGCGAGCCAATCACAAAGCCATGGGAAGTGAACCGGCAGCAAAGATGAGAGCATTTTCCATGACCCTGGACAGACTCTGGAACTCAAGGGGACTGCTGAACTGCATTAACAATGGCCGTCTCCTAACACGCTGCATCTGCAGTCACAGCTAAAGGGTCCGATTGATGGCGCGCCGTTGTTGATAGCACTGCCACTTAGATAGCGCATTGTCCTTCTAACTCATTTTCTCTTACAGCATTGAAACCATTGTTGAATTGTATCAGCTTCAGCTATGATTTCATTATTTCCTGTCACATGTATAGGAGCAAATACGAACCCAGCAAAGTGTTAACTTTAGGCATGCAACACAAATGCAGTATGTCCACACCTAGCTCACCGCATATTATTTTGCATTCATACATTCATTTATTTACTTTGATCAGGCAGCCTTGTTGCGGAGGTGAGGAAGAGACAGCGCGGCTTAGAGCCCAGGGGGTGGTCTTGTATTTACAGCTGTGGTAGACCACAGTCTCTTCCACTTGAACATACTTGGCCCTACTGAAACTTCTAACTGTGGCTGCGTCAGTCGCAGATGAAATAGCACTACTTCTGACTCAAAGCCAAACTACAGAATTCAATAGTGCCCTGAAATCTGGCACATGAAACATAATCACACAGACCCGTCGCAGTGCATATGCTTTAGTTTTGCTCTTAATATGATTTGTGTCCTGAGGGGTCCTTTTACATGTTGTGAACGACTAAAACGTGTTTCTGAGTACCCTGGTTTACCAGTATATACCTGTCTGCCTGTATCGTATTGAGCTTATGAAGCCGTTATGGGTGAGGTGGATGGTCTTGACTGTGCCGGAGGCCTCATCGTAAGTGAAGGTCACCAGGGTGGAGTCATACACCACCTCAGAGAGCCGCGCTGCAGCCGTATACCTGAAAAAAAGGGAAAAAATTTTTAAAAAAAGTGTTAGAGAATAAATGATAAAGAAGTTACGTTCAAAGTGTGGAGAAAAAAAAAGTACATTCTTTTAAAACTACACTAGGATGCATTAAATGTTCAATAAAAATAAACATGTTACGCCACATTAATAACACAAAGATCCCTTGGGTCGCCAAGTTGCATCATCCTCGAACATTTCATCAAAAGCAGACCGGCTGCCGTGGCAGTTACAGCCTTTCAAATCTTCGAAATGGGGCCATTTATTACTGTATCCTCATCCAGACGAGTATTAAAAATGTTAAATGCCAGAACGCTGCCCGAGTCAGTCGTCCAACTTTCATCAAAATCAGATCAGTTTGTCTGACAAAGTGTGACGGTAAAAAAAATGTGACCTTTAATCAGTCCAATCAGCGTAATTTGTAAGGACAGATGGATGCGTGCAGCACATTTCAGTGTCCGCTAGACTTGGTGTAATTGGGCTTTTAAAGTTTAAGATTGTGCTTTAATTATATCGCCTTCATCGAGCCAGTCGGTGTTATGGCTTTATATGGAGCCAAAACGCATAATCAGAATCAGAACCGCCCCATCTGTCACACCTGTAGATGACGCTACGTCCCGTTCCCAAGTACTGAGTCCTCATCAGGCGCCCGTCCAGGGTGAAGTCCTGGATGAAGTAGGCTTGGCTGTCGGGAGGCGTGTATATGTTCCTGTAGTAGCCGATAGACAGCAGCGACTGCAGGGTGTGCTTCACCATGCTGGGCATGGTCACGGCAACCAGACGGTCCGTTTGGTCGTACTCAAAGACGTAGCGCCGCTGGCTATGCAGGAGCAGCATGATGGACTGTAAGAGCACAGACAGACGCACAGACAGTTCCAACAGTTTCAGGGTTTTTTTTTTCTTTCAATGTCTTTTGCACTTTTTTCCCTTTTTTTTTTAAATTCCAGTGTCATTGGGTAAAAACTTTCCTCTGAATAAAATGTCTCATCTTCAGAAGTAACCTTGGTTTTAGTTTGAGACCACTTCGGTTATTCACTGAAAGCTATTTAATTATCAGACATACACGTAGGAAAAAAATAAATGGGAAAAATAAAATAAAATAACGGGAGCTCTGAGGTTTACAGGCAGCAGCGTTTTTTCTTTTTGTTTATTGCGACTTTTTAAAAAAAAAAGGAAAAGAAAATCCCTGTAGCTCCTCAAACTGTTTCAACTGCACTAAAACAATGTTCTATTTAATGCCTTTATTTAACTGTAAGGTGCGATATTAATGTATTAATAATACATGAAGGTGGTATTAATTCCTAGATGGTTCTGTAATATAAGCTCATTTTCACTCTAATTTTGTCTTACACCAAAATCCTTGACACTAGATATATTTCAGGCTGAATATCCTGTCATTAAATATTTCAATTAATTTCAAGGGCGGAAATTATACCTCCTGGAAGCTTTCAGCTTAGTCACAGACATTGTTTGAGTCTCTTTCATTAGAAAAATCTCAGACAGTGTATATAAGGTCTAAGCATCTGTCAGAGGGCGGTGAGTGTTTACCGTGAAGACTCACAAAACTGCAGTTTTCTACCTTGATACACACTTGCGTTATGCAATCGATCAAAAATGAGGCCGCCGTCTGATTTTACGTATCGTTGCAGTCGTGCAGACACAAGGGCAGCTTTAAAAGGTCTGCTCAGCCATTAAACTTATGGCAGATATAATACTCAGTGTGCAAACTGATGTTCATAACTTAAATGAAAAGCCCCCTCAAACAGAGGAAAACACATTAAAAAGATGCTTGGTAATATAGCACTGTAACTGATTTTAATATGCTCTCACTTTTTTTTTTTTTTTTTAAACTTTCGTTTCTCACAACCGAGGTGTTTTTTTCTGCTTTTAATCTCAGCACTGGTTTCAGATAGCTGCGCTGAGCAGGAAACAAAAGTGGAGAAGATGTGTTAGATTTCTGCTAGCAGCAAAGACGGGAATAAAAATGTAGCCGGAGTCATCAGAAACAGATCTCGGCAGGACTTCGTCACAAACTGTCACGTCTGCTTTGAGCGCGTTGTTCTTACTCTGTCTGCGTATGTGTAGCTCCAGATCTTGCCGTTGACCCAGGCTCTGGACGCCACCCTGTCATTCTCGTACTCCAGCCGCTCAGACCATTCCCCGCGGTGGATGGATGAAAGCAGTCCTCCGCCGGAATAGCTGATGTTTACTTCAGTATATTTACTACTGGGTGACCACACAACAGGCCGGCCCAGCTGGTCGTACTGGATGTGGAGGGTGAACTTCCTGTGGTCGTCGTATATCTTCCCTACTCTGGTGCTCTGATCAAAGTCTATGGACAGCAGGTTCCTGTTATGTGCCTTGCGAAAAAAAAAAGCAGTAAAATATCAACTAGTCGTAAGAGGATAAAGAAAAGCTTTTTTTTTTTTTTTTTTTTAATTTCACAGCTTTATAATCATCATAAATGGTGACTGAAGCCATAGACATGCAAATATATAAATGAAGTGGCAAGCAAAGATTTCATTAGTTCAGATAAATTAATTGTGACATTTCCAGCAAACCGGGTCTGCATTACAAACAATAAATTGCCTCGTGAACAAGTGGAGAACTGCTTCATGGGGAATGCTAATTAATTGGTGCACATAAGATAAAATGCCCTTTCCTGCTGTTTGTGCTTTCTGCGGCTGCTGCAGAGGTGTTGCACTCTGTGCGATCTGTGGAAAGTACAGCTAACAGGTTACGAGTCATTTGACTTATCGTCACCTCTGGTGACATCATCAATCACTCAAACAAAAAAATCCACCATGTTGTGCAACACTTCACACCTAAACGTTGTCCCAGTAGGTAAAGGTCAGATTGGACAGCTTAACTCGGCGTCCTCCTGTGGCTTGGTTGATTATTTGATCCAGTCACAGGGGATTCTGGGATATTTGGCCAGTTTTGTGCATTCTGTTGTTAATGCATTATGCTTCTGTGTAGTACTCATGATGCCGCAGGATTGTGTTCTATATATTATCACAGCTGGCGTAATAATAGGCAGATGATATAGTGTTTTACCCTGAGTCTGCGTTCATAAGTGCTGTAGTTAGTCTTGCTCTGCTCCTTCCTCTGCCTCCACTCTATAAGGCTCGGGGCGTGGTCTCCAGGCAGGCTGATGTTGCAGCGGCTGGCTGTGGGGCTGACTCCTCCCCCGACGCCTCCCGGGAGGAGAGGCTCGGTGCTTAGCGACAGCTCCATCCCGCTGGCCAGCGTCACGAGAAACGACCCGTCGGCGCTGACCCTGTACGAGCTCTGAGAGTGATCTGCACGGGGAAGAGTGTGTGTAGGGGGGATGTGGGGGAGGGTGGGCATCAAGGGTCGACGGTTTGTCGTGGGTGGGTCAGACACACACACACACACACGCATGCACGCACAAAGCCACAGGCACACAAAGATGTAAACATGCAACAGATGAAAAAAAAGTGTGAAGAAAAAATAACACATCAGTCAGTGTTTGTCAAAAAGCAGCCTTGAGAAGAAATCTGTGAAGAAGAAGGCTACATGAATGCAACGGCTGGCTTTGTGTGTGCGCGCTTTATTTGAATTAATTGCTTAAATCACTGTGCTGAGTGTTTTTTAAAATGTTCTCTCGGCAACATTAGCTTTGTACTGCATCAGCTATTACATCTTTAGAAAGAAGGAATGGAAGGAAGAGAGACAGATAATGAGAGAGAGAGAGAGAGAGAGAGAGAGAGGGGAGCGCAATGACGGGGGGAGAGAGGGAGAGCGAGAGCAAGAAACAGAGGAAGAAGGAAAGGAGGGGTGGGGTATAACAGTTTTTCACACATTGCAAAGCCTTCTCAGAAACCGTTCTTTCATTTCTATATTGCTCCGAGTTACATTTCACACAGACTTTACACATGCCAATATCACTTTGCCGCATGTTTAAAACACAATTAATAAAAAAAAAGAAAGAAAAAATAGCCATAAAACTATATTTTAACCATAAAACTTAACGCAGCTAATAAACTGGATAGTAACTTCTATTCCCTCCACCGCCATAAAACCTATTCTGTACATACGGTTATTGTTGCCTCAGAGGCAGGCGAAGACACAGTGAATTTGTGCGTGGTGGAAGTAGAGGGGGCGCTCGAGAAATAGTGGGTCATTTCAACTTTTTCCCTGGCAGCTCTGTCACACTGTAGCGTGGTGTACATGCCTGTGTGTTTGTGTGTGTGTGTGTGTGTGTCGGAGCAGCTTTTCCCTCCCTGCAGTCCTGTCAGTGTGACAACTGCAAGAAAGCAATTAAAGGGATGACATGAGAAGAAACTGCTCCCATGAGTGGCTTCTTCACTCCACTCTCATTTTCTCCTCTTCTCATCTCTGCCCTCTTTTCCCTCACGGGGGGGG
>JAVDPK010000547.1:206283-223152 GCA_034780415.1 Cichlasoma orientale | reverse complement strand
TCTTTTCCATCGCCCCCCCCCCCCCCCCAGCAGTTGTTAAGGCATTTCACGAATCAGCCGGATCTATCTTGTTTCGCTGTAAATAAAAGAATTAAATAAACAGCATCTGCCCATTTGTCTGGTTATGTAAAGAGGTCGTATGAGATCCATATGTGAATTATTTATAGAAGCGGATAAACGCTTTTTTAAAGCTGTGAATCTCCGGCGTTCACGGCCGATGAAGAATGAGAGAAACGCGGGTCAGAGTTTCTGACTTAACCAGAATAACAGACACGTTTGCCGGTCGTAAATGTTTAAACATCACTGCAACCTTACGCTCTGCCCGCCCTGTACATCTGTGTGTGTGTGTGGTGTATGGTTTAGTGTCTCACCAGATGACTCATAAATAGCCTTGTGGCCAGCTTCTGGTTTTAAACGATGGGGGTAGGTGCACGGTTCTGAAGCTATAATCTTTTCTTCTGTACCAAACAGTAAATACATAAAACCAATACACCTGTGCCTGCAGTGCACAAACAATCTGTATAATGAGCTGTGAGAAATTTACAAAGCAAAGTGCAAAACTCATTGCGATGCTGCACCTTGTCTGAATATGTAGATGGTGTCACTGGCAGACAAGTTTGTGCTGGTGACAAAGTTCTCACGGTTGGACGCTTCAACCTCCACCCGAGACCAGCGCTCCAGGTTGCCGTGGAAACCGCTCACCTCCGCCGTTGGTAGGGTAATGTTGGTCACTCGACCCTCGCTGTTGTACCTTTGAGAATCAGCACAAAGGCAATAAGCAAACAAACACGCACACATACGGATATCTATCGCTCGCGGGCGAATGAGCACAGTCGAGCCCACAGAAGCACACATATGCATGCTCCCGTGCACGAGCACGGGCTCAGAGTGAGTGTCAACTATGATTTATATGTGTAATTATCCAGCTGTGGAATCGGAGACAGAGACCGGGTTGGCAGCGGTGAATAATTCAGACTGATGTGTTACTATATGTGCCGTGCTAAACATGTATGTGCTCAAAGTGTTGCAGACGTCCTTCAGCTAATCAGTCGCCTTAAGTAAAGACTAAAAAGAAAAAAAAAAGAAGAAAAAAGTCACCACCACCCCCACCCCACCCCAAGGCCTTCCACAGCTCTGGTGATGCAGTAGTGACCACCAGATGGCACTCACATTTCATACCCCTATCGTAAGCTGTGTCATGAAAATACACATTCATGCAATGCAGTGTTAACTCAAACATTCAGAGTCAGGCAGCAGAGCGAAAATTTAAAAAAAAAAAAAAGAGAAAAGGAAGAAAAGAGAAGAAAGAAAGAAAGAAAGAAAGAAGAGCGGAGACATGCAGAATAAGGAGCTTTGTAAATAAACTGCAAACTCACTCATAAACAGTAGTCCAACTGTTCTCATCACTTTTGGTTGCTAGGAGACCTGTGTTGCCATGGTAAGTGATGTGGGCGATGTCATGGCCTTGGGCTGACACCTTCCTCAGCGTGCCGCTGTTGCTAAGGGACAGCCAGTACACCTGTCCGCCAGGTAGAGCCAGCCAGAGAGGCACTCCGTGAGCATCCCTCCTCACCTGGAGGCTGCGCCCGTCGCGGCACGTCACCCCCGACAACTGGCCGTCCGTGCCGTAAGAGAAGTTGTACAGGTAGTGTCCCGTGATCAGGTGTTTGGTGTACAGGTGGGAGCCATTCTGTCACGGAAGGAGGAGACACTGTTGAGGACTCGGCTACTGCGATTAATAATAGCTGTAAATTCATGTTCGTGTGTTAAAGCCTTCCAGGTTCTTAGTAACTACTGGGTACTCTCAGACTAGTGATTTACTAATTTGGCTGCATCATTAAAACAAAACGACTTCAAAAACAATCAAGTATAGAAACAGAAAGTCGTTGCAGCGACACAAGGTGAAGAATAACATGCAAAAATGCCAATTTTAGGAAGGTAAACACATATTAACCACAACTACTCACCATTTGTAAATGATGGGTCTTCTTTCTTTTAATTATATATATACAGATGAAGAAACATGTTTTATTTTAGAGCACAGAATGTGTAATGAATTACTGGTAAGGTTTTTTTTTTCCCCTATATAAATTTTCAAAACCATTTTAGGGAATCAGACCGAATGAACTGCTTTGTTCGTTAAATGATCAGAAATAACAGGAAAGCCCAGATTTCTGCAACATAAGGCATTAAACTCGCCGTCTTATGTGCATCGATCATGCTTACTGTCACACTTAGTCACTCACAAAAGGCCCATTCAGAGCACGTAAACACCCTGATTGGATTAAGCTAACCTAGCTGATATTATTTGATCATTCAATCATTCATGAGACTTTGTAAAGTGAGGAATATTATTTTTGTGAAATGTAATCCAAAAGCGGCAGCTCACCCTCTTCTTCCCTCTAAATGGCTCATATCAGAAAGCTAATCTGAGTTTTGTCACCTGGTTCCGTTAGCTAGCTTCCCAATAGGCCCAACAAGCAGTTATTGAGGGTAAATCATTAGTGACTCATTATCTCAAACTAAGCTGTGTAAAAACGAGCTTGCGTTAATTATTATTCTTAGTCTGACCTTCACTAAAATGTAATTCTCTGGCATCCAAATATTTCACATGCAAATGCACCACTGAGGCATTGTGGTGTGTACCTGGCTAAAGAGATAGAGCTCCTGGTCCAGAGGTGAGCTGATCTCCACCAGCCCGGCTGGGGTGGGCTGGGGCTGGTTGGGGCTAACAGCTCTGATCCGGATATTGCCCAGATCGGCAATGTACAGGGTGCCATTGGGGGCCACAGCCAGAGAGGACGGGGCCTTGAGACGAGCATCACGGGCGTAGCCTCCATCTCCTGATAAGAAAAACATCATTTCAGCGAGGATACGCTCTTTACCAGCAAAATAACATAATTCAAAGCACCCTCAGTTTTAACCACACTGAGAAATACAAATTGTTCTTCAACGAAAGCCAGAAATCAGTTCACACGTGGCTGGCGAAATATGAGGATCCCATGGTGCCGCTTAAGCGGTTATCAGTTTGGCTCAGGACCTGGACTTGTTGGGATTTGGTAACTTCCCAGTGGAGTGGATATGACCACCTTGATAGTGACCTCAGTCTTATCAGACGGTGGTAGTAGGTGACTGAATGCATCCAGATGTCTTTGGTTGCACAGCGGGATAATAGCTGGGTGAAGCCCTTTAGATGTTGTCAGCAGTAGGCCTGGGGGCCTCTGATGGGTCTGTACAGACAGCAGGGTGGCAGTTTATCTCTCGACAGCACGCGCATTATGCGCGCACGCTTTTGTGCGCGAGTGCGTGTGCGCTCATGTCCGTTCGTATTTGCGGGTGTGCACTCACATACGTGTCCGTGTTCAAAGACACTGCGTGAGTGTTTACGGTGAAGGGATGGAAACGGAAAGCCTCTGAAGAGAGTAATCATCTGTTAACAGCAAGACATGATTGAAAATATGCAAAGTACAACTCAAGGAATAGGGATGGTTACAGCCCATTGGCTTGTGGCATGGGAGAGACACTTCCCTCCATTTTGAATAGAAAAGAGACTGATTTTTATGAGCAGAATTAAATGATAAAATCACATCCGCTGACACTTACAATGAAAGCATGGCCTAACTGTCAAAAGAACATCTGCTTATTTGTTTGGTCCTTTCCCTCTTCCTTTTATTGCGTTTCAGGTGCCCTTCCATGATACAGCAACCGGTTAAAACATGGAAGTGAGCATTTTCTTTCACCAGCTGTAATTTGAATGGATTTGAAAGGTTTCTCTCGAGCTGGTTGCTACTGAAATTTAGCTGGAGGTCTCTACAAAGAAGGAGCTTTCCTATGAATACAAATATAAATACATCGACCCACACACACACACACACACACACTTGCACGCACTGTTTAGCCAACACACAAACACTCACAGTCAAGTCAAAAAGCATTCGCTTAATTCTGCAGTCTGACATTACAGATATGTAATCAAACAGATACATTGTCATCATTTATATGAACATCACTGTTATATTTTTAAAATTATTTCTCAAGGCGAGTCACAGCGGCTCTTCTTAGGCACTAAGATTCCAGCTGACTTTAATAAGTCAAAGAGGGAAACAGTGCTAATAAAATTACTGTCCAGCAGGGACACGCAGGGAAGCCAGATTTACCCACTCGATATCAAGATCTACAGACTAAATCAAATCCTCTGAGCTTTAACAATGCTCCAGTTTTTGTTTCCTCTAAAAATACTTCTGAAGCAGGCCAAGTGTGATGTGACCACAAAGAATTTCCAAATGCTGTTACACGTTTTGTAGCGCCGTAATCCTATTAAACATAATCTAATGCTTTCACGTTACTTAATCCCGCGCCCACACAACGAGCGCGCGCACGTGTGCCTGGTGACCCACCGGAGAAGCAGTCGCAGTTGGGGTCTATCTTGCAATCGCAGTCCGTGGGGGCTCCGGAGACGATCGATATCTCGCCGTTGGTCGACACCTGTGGAGTTTTCAAAAAAGCGACACGTCACCAGCGGCTGCGGCATGCTGTAGGAGGCCACTGTTAAACACTGCTGAACAGGAGATAATGTTCCACAACCGCCTTTGAAACTCTCCGACAAACAGGATAATGATGGCATTACATATAAAACCTGCGCTGATTAACGATATGGCTTTGTGTGTATCCACTGTTAGTGGAGCCAAAAACATCTCCGACTGACACACTTGACGCCTTTCCGTAAAGTTAGACAAACAAAGGCATTATGCGTCTTCGATGCATGACGCTATTCCCTCGCTGACTGATTGACAGATTTTTGGAACATTAAATCTCGCTCTCCAAACAAATTAAGCTGATTGTCCTGATGAGTAGGAGAGCGGCAAGTGGAGGTGAAAACTGCTACAACAACAGCTTGATTTTGATTAATCTTGGGAGGACGATACCTCTTAACTAGCCCGGGAGGGCCGTGCATTGTACTGGAGGATAATTGTCGAAGATGATATGTTTGGTGAAGATTTGCTTTTATAAACTTTATTATTCTGCGGGGAAAGTTTAGCTGAGGTGTTTATTATAAAGCTTTTCTCGCAGCTCTTTTCTTTGCATTGCCAAATTGAGAGGACTGTTTATCCAAGTGTCTCTGTGAAAAAAGTAACTAAATTTCCCCCCAAATTATGCTTCTAAAATCTGCATTTATCTGTCGTCTGAGAGAAAATTTGTAACTTTTAAGTCCTAATTTTAGGTTTAGAAGTAAAATTTCGTCACCTTGACCTATAATACAATTTACAGTTATGTGAAACAGTAAGAAGCTTTTATGTATCAAGATATAATAAAAATAATCTGGTCCTTAGCAGGTCTTAAAATGAGGTAAATACAACTTCAGATGAATAGCAACACAACATATCACACTGTGTCATTGTTTATTTAATACAAACTAAGCCAAAATGCAGAAGCACTGTGTGGAAAAAAAGTTACACTCTTACTGTTTTCACAGGAATTCAGAGGGTAAGTAGCAGCCAGGTGCTTCTAATCAAATTGACTTGATTCATTTATCATCAGCGAGTGTGAGTGCCTCCATAAATGGAGACGTTTTTGGCAGTTTGCTGGTCCGGAGCATGCAGGTGTGTGTTAACACAATGCCAAAGAGGAAAGAAAAGCAAGAAACTGTTGCTTCCCATTAATCCAGGATGGGTTCTTAGACTTATCGTTCCATCATTCTACAGTGAGAACGATTCAAAAAAGGAAACCATGCACGACAGCTGCCGATCTTCCCGGGAGTGGATGCCCCAGCAAATTCACCCGAAGGTCAGACGACGCCAGGCTCAGAGAAACTGCAAAAACCCAAGAGCTCCATCTCAGACTCTCAAGGCCTCAGTTAGCATGTTAAATATTAAAGTTAATAACAGAATAATTAGAAAAAGACTGAACAACTATGGCTTGTTTTGACGGGCTGCCAGGAGAAAGCCTCTTCTCTCTAAAAAGAACATGGCAGCACAGCTTATGCTTGCAAAGCTGCATGTGAACAAACCACAAGACTTCTGGAACAATGTCCTTTGGACAAACCAAACTCATTGTTTCTCATTGTCTCATCTTTACAGCATTGCTTCAGTTCATGCATTCATGCACAGCTCTCTTCAGGTCCCACCACAGCATTTCAGCTGGGTTGTGTGGACTTTGGGCTGCTGCAACATGTTGACTGTTTTTCAGCCATTCTGCTGTAGATTTGCTGCTGTTTCATTGTCCTGTTGCATGACCCAATGCCAGCCAAGCTTTAGCTGTCAGACAGACGGCCTCACATTTGACTCTAGAATACTTTGGTATACAGAGGAGTTCATGGGCACCTCAATGACTGCTAGGTGCCCAGGTACAAAACAGTTATAGTACAGTTATAGTTATTGCTGCCAAAGATGACTGTAAATGCATGAATCAATGGGCGCATTTAATTTTTCACACACTGCTTCTGCATTTTGGCTTAATTTTTGTGTAAACACATAAGAACATGGTGCAATATGTCATGTGCTGTTGTTCATCTGAGGTTATATTTAAATAATTTGAGAACCTGCTAAGAACTAGATACTTTTTTTCATGTCCTGATGTGTAAAACCTCAGAAGTGAAGTGCAACTTCTTTTTCACAACTTTGTGTCCTCAAGGGTTCTCCTGTAAAGCTGTCCTAATCAGCGTTACTCTCCCAGATGACAGAAAAAGCACCAGCCTGCTTGCAGGGGGAGTTGGGAAATATAGAAAACAGAGTCTTTGTTTCAAAATAATGGCAACGCTCTTCTCTTTATTTTTAAACATGTGCCCGATAAACAGAAAAAAGTTCCAGCAAATTGCCCTTAATTTAAAGCAGACAAGCGCGGGCACGGCGGAGCAAATGTGCCATGTAATGATTTTGATTGTAATGCTCCAATGTGATGCACAACAAATAACACAGCAAGTTATGCAAGATAAAAATAAAAATAGCACATATTGGTTATGCATGTGTGGTCCTTGATGTTCTGGCCAAATGTTCTGAGTCCATGTGATGGAAATACGTGCCTGGACCGCGAGCGCAGACCACAGGCAGTGCCAAGTCATCGCCTAAATACTTAGTATTAGGGCCAAGGCACGTTCACATTTAAGAGCTTATTACACTAAAAAAAAAAGACTTGCTGGCTGAAGAGTGCAAGCTGGAACTGGTGTGAAGCATTTGAAATGAAACACAGCATTTAAATCCGTGCTCCATTTTTAAAATCAGTTTAAAACATTATGCGCTGCTAGTTTACCTCATCATATTGTATTTGCCCGACTGTTTTTTTCTAATGTGCAATCAGCACATTAGAAACTGCTGGGATAATCTCAACGCATCATCACACACCTCAAAACAAATCATCCCTAATTTTAGTTTACGGTTCACTGTCAGTCTGGCACCTGTTGCTGAATGCGTGCAGAAACCTTAACAAATGCGGATGGATCCATTTCCGTCTGAATTCGACTGGGACGTTTGATAAATAGAAGCCTAAAAATGCCAAACATAAAATAGGTGTGACAAACGCAGTAAAAAAAAAAAAAGAAGAAATCTTTTCATTGCCCTTTGCAACTTGGCTGGTCGGTACCCAATAAAAAGGCATCTGAGGTATTATATGTTCCTGTCTGCCTCCACATGGACCCAGCGTGTTGCTGCAGACCACAAAGGTGCTATTGATTGAGTCCAGCAGGCACTACCTTTGTGCTGCTGCTTCCAAAATGCTTCAGTGCTGTGACAACATGCTGCTAGCTAATGGAGCAAATTGAAAAAAAAATATCTATTTTATTTTTCTAAAACTAAAAACACACTTTTGGATTTTTTTTTTTTTTTTTAATGCATCTGATTTTGAGCCTCCACGTGTAAGGCGCGGATTCAATGCACGGCCTCGCTGCGTAGCATCTGTTATGCAAACAACCTGATCACAGCGGGACTCGTGATGCAACAAGTGTGAAGGTAAATTAGTGTCATAAGGCCAGATGGATTGCTTGTGTCAGCTCTAGCCGAGCTGTTTCTTTTTTCCTGTTGCTACTTTTGCCAAAGATGCGGAGAATATTCATGCCTCGCTTTGTGGAGATTTACAGCAGTTTTTTTGGACGTCTGTGCTAAATTTGTCAAGAGGCGTGGAGTTGCAGCGTCAGAATAATACAGCCAAATATATTAACACTCTTGATAAGTACGTCTTTAGCAACTTTAGCATAAACTTGCAACATGAGAGCTGGTATACAGGTGCCCTCCAAAACCCAGTCAGACCTGCTGGATGCGGTTGATTCGCCTCTCGTCAGTCTCAGTGATGTACAGCGTTCCCAGGTGGGACAGGGCGATGGCCTTAGCTGCCTCCAGGGTGGCGCGCACAGCAGCCCGGCTCACCAAGTGGTGGTCAATACCCGGAACCTGGCAGTGGATGGGACGTCCTGCCACAATGCGCACCTGAAGACCTTCTGACACCTGAAGGAATACACCACAGCACATTATCTATATAAAAGAAACAGGCGCGGTACGGGCACAGCAACTCAACAAACTCAGGCACTAACAATAACAATGCTTTTGTTTTGAGCCGGTGTATCAAACGTCGCCTGCCTCATCTCCTGACTCATTACTTTTGAACACGCTCAAACAGGCAATTCATTAATTTTGGAGAAAAAAAGCTGAGTGACATTTTCTCAAAAACAGCTCCTGCGGAGACCTCTGATAGCATGTTATTTACTTTTTTTTAACAAGGTGCTTTTTTATTTTTACTTTATTTTATGTTAGCAGCCTCACTCACTCACTCTAAATTCACCTAAAGCGACAGCACAGCAATTTGTGAAAAATATTTTATTACCCTCTCTTCCACTTCTACATATAGTCCCAATGTCTCTCAAGAAAGCAGATGAATAAATAAGAAACAGGCATATATTTCACTCCTTTGCAAACCTCTGCTTTCATTTGTGTGTATTTCTCTACCTGCAGGACAATGTTGTTGTCGAGGATGTAGAGGGAGTTGTCCAGTGGGTTAATGGCCAGGTCTGTTGGCCACTCCAGGCGCACCTGAGGAACGACAAACACGCACAAACATGTGGACTTCATGTATATTTCTCTAAAAAAAAAAAAAAAAAGCGCGAACAAAAGAGCAAGAAATCCTTGGTGGCGACTGCCCGCAAGAGTCAGTTACAGGTGATACAAATAACATCTCCTTAATAACATAGTATTAGGCCTCCTGACCCTCCCTGCTCATGCAAAGGTCAGTGGCGGGCAGGGAGCCTTCCCCGTGTTTATTCAAGGCTCACACTGGCTCGCTTCGGCACTGTTCCAAATGTCATCCAATAACCGTGATCGCTGCCTGCTCAAATAGCACACCCTGTCCGCTAACACCGTGGGGGTCAAAGGCAGGCAAACCTACACTAACGCACAGCCACCAACATCACTGTCCATCTCTCTCACACACACGCAGCTCCGTCTGCTGTGGAGACGACGTGGCGCGTCTGAAGGATGGGGTGATTGATGACTCCGAGGACGGATTGGTAAATAAATGGATCATGTTAAATTGCCACTGACATGTCCAATTATAGGCTCTGTCAAATGAGAGAGTAGAAGGTTCACTCTGAAATTCCATTTTTAAAGATAGAGAGATTCATCAAGCAGGACTCACGGTGTCCCATGCATCAAATCTGGGCTCCTCATGATATTGAACTTTGCAGTGGTGGCAGGCGATCACTCCTAGAAGTTCAGTTAACCTGTGCACAGAGCGCAGAGCTGGGCCTGTGTTACTGTTTAGCACCTGAATTTCTTTAATGCAGAGCAATGCTGTTGTATTGTGTCATTTATTTTGGCATTGTCTTGCTGAAATAAGCAAGGCCTTCCTTAAAAAGAGACATCATTTGGATGACAGCATACATTGTCCCAAACCCTGCTGCTCCTATAATGCTGAGCAATAAGGGTGCTACGGCATGTGCGGTAATACACTCCACGCTTTTCACCTGTGCAAAATCCAGCAGGGTTTCTGTAGAAGAAGTTGGACTGTTTTCAGCTTCACCTGAGTCCATCTTAAAGGAGCTTGGGCCCAGAAAAGGCAGCAACAAAAACTGTGCTCACTGTCAGTGATTTTCCAGAAGCATTCCCGAGTCCGTGCTCTGAACCCCTCTACAGAATCACATTTGTTATTAATGTCCTTTTTTAAAAAACAATATTTCATTGAATGATGTTATTTCTTAAACTGTTGAATCACTCACCTACGCAGTCCCTCGCAGCGTGAGGAACTGAAAACAGTGTCTTTTGTGCTCGCGGTAATGCTGAAACACAGAAAAAGCTGTCCTGTGTGCAGAGAAAGCCTGTTTAAGCTTTTTTTTTTTAAGAGGCTTTCTCTTATTTGGCCTGACATTACTGTGAGCAGCGTGAGAGTGTGAGACACAGCCTGAAAGCGCGTGTCACAGGGCTAAAGCGTGAGATAGCCCTGAGAATATCAAAACTGCACTTTGGTAGAGCACTTGAGTATACCTGGAAGCAGCTGGAGAGATAACATTGTTAGCCTTTATTTAGCACCATCTAGGATTTCAGCAGTTCTTTTTAGTTTAAAACACACAGTAATATAAGTCTGTGGTTTGGTACTCATCATTTTATCAGCAAAATAAGACCCAGGCATGACGGATGGCTCACGCTAGCGAGACACAGCTGTGTAGGTGAGCTGCAGATGACTCAGCAGTGCGGGAATAGCATTAGCATAAAGGACTAGGAAGAATAATCCCTTCTAGTATTAATAATCTACACAGTTCCATATTTAGTGAGCTAAACTATCAAATTAAGAACTTCCAAGTCGATAACCCGGCTTGCTAGCTTCCACTTCCAGGTGCTTTAATGCGGACAAACTTCTACAGCAGCTAAGAGATGATAAGCAACGATGACACATTAAGGTCGCAGCTTTTTTCTTTTCTTTTTAGTAAGAATTCAGCTGAGAATGAATTCAATTTGACATGATCAGAACAAAGACAAACAAACATCAAGAAGGGCCAGAAAGCAGCGCGGCCCCTTTAACGACACATAATATCACCTCTGGGAGCTCACCTGGCTTGAACATTGATATTCACACACACATACACAGGCGCTCACATCCTTATGTGTGGGCAGAGATCCCTCTATAGAGCCAGTAGCTCATCTATAATTCATCCTTTGCTCTAATAGGCCTGATATAAGTTAGCAGTGTGATCTGAAGGCTGCCAGATCAAAACTATGCAGTCTTTGGTCTTACCACGCTCCCTCTGTCACACACACACAAACACACATACCTTTAAGAAATTACAAAGGGTTTCTGTAAAAAGAAGCTTGGAAATGTACATTTTGATTTAATAAGCAGGCTTATTTTTTCCTACAGATAATTAAAATAACAGGAGCGCAACGTTCACAGCAAAAATCGTGGTTTCTGCTTTCTGCTGGTCACCGAAACTCTGCAGCATTATTAACTTACCTGGCCGATGTCCATGCGCGCATCACAGCTTAGCGGCTGCGTCGACATCAGTCCGTTTGAACCAATCACAGTGGAGAGCAAGCCCCTCTCATTAATCTTCTGAATGGTGGTGCCATCAACGAAGTAGACAACACCTCTTTTATCCACCGCAATACCTAGGCGGGTGAGAGAGAGACAGAATGAGCTTTTGGAGATGACAGAGAGAAGTGAGTGGGGGGTGAGAGAATGAAAAGGGAAAACGATAAAACCTAAAGGAGAGAAAGGAAGAGGGGAGATGAGTAAGGGGAGAGAAGTAGAGTGGAGAGAGGAGAGGGCTTCGGAGAGGCATCCAACTCAGTTAGACATTCAGCTCAGCAAGTGGCTGTCTTATCAAAGGCACTGCACCACGGAAATGTAATTATATTTCCATTCCAGAGCCCACTAAAGGGATTAGAACAATGCAACTGGAGGAAGAAGTTATTTGTCACATTAGATGTGAGCAGGGTGCCGCAGTGAACTTTTGACATTTGATGCTTCTGCAAATGTGCTTTATAAATGAGCATCCACACTTCAAACACATGTGTGCACACGTGTGTATTTGTATTTGCACAGTACTCTTGGACACAAGTGGGGTTTCCTATTAACAGCATATACTTGAACTCTCCTTGCACCGGAGCTCTGCAGTAGATGGCGAGCAGAGAAAGGAAAAGAGGTAAGTCCAGGTATTAAAGGTCAGGGCAGACTATGAATCATCTGTTATGGATGAGAGGCAACCTTCATCCCTGCCTCATCTCCATACAGAGAATAGGCCTTTGACTCAACTCCTCTGCAATAATATTCCACTACTCAGCCCTCACCTCTTATACCATCAATCCCACTTGATTGCTTTCATTTAGCATCTGTGATAATAAGCCATTTTTTAGCATTTCTACCTGCCATCGCCAGTGCATGTGTGCCATTTACAAAAGATTTTTGTTTTTATTTTTTTTATGGTTCTTCATTAAGTCACGTCGTGTTTATGGGGTTTCAACTCAAACCAACCTCAAAGGACTTCATGGAGACAAAACCTACTTATTATATTCCCAATCAATCACTAAACATAACTGTTTAAATATAGTACACTATGAAACAGTGGAGAGCGTGACTAACAGATTCATAGACCTATACATCTATTTCCTTATTTGTTTATTTGATTATTTGACCAAATAATAGAAAAAACGATGACATTTTGAGTCACTGCTTGAATCTAACTTCAGTGTTCACTCTCCTTTCAGAGCTGTTTTCTTTCTCATAAGTAAACTATTTAGCAGCTAAATGTTGTATGTCAACCTGCCAGATGCCAACTTTACTGCCACACTTCAACTATTACAATACATGTCCTTGCAGTACACTATGTAATTTTACACTATATTAAAAAAATGGCGGCACGATTATTTCGACAGTGCTGTGACAAGTCAAACACGGCAAACTGTGCACTCAGCGGTATTTATTGTGTTGCAAAACCTTAACCTCTGACACCACATTTATAACAAAAACATTCCACAGTAAAGGCGACACTTCAGCGTGAATAAACACCAAATAACGGCACAACACATAAAATGGCTCAGTCGCACTTTAGTAAAAAATAGGTCTGCAACAACAGTGTGACTAGTAATTCGTGGTTGCCCGGTGATTGTATTGAATTTTTTCAATACTGCGAGTGGCTGCAAGTAGTCGCGACGGCCGACATTCGAGTGCAAGGCGACTGCACAGGTCGTCTCGTGGGAGGCAACCTGTCTCCAAACAACTGCAGTCCAGCTCAGGCTGATTGCAGTCACTCTCCGACAAACTGGCAAAGGTTTACAAATAACTGCCGTCTAATTTATAAATCTTTGAGGTTCTGGCTGCACTCAGAAACTCAGCAGTTAATGTGAATTTCTGTTTATGTAGCCAACAACAGTGTTGTCACAGTTAAGCACCATATTATCACAAGCAGTAACTGCCCACCTATTCCCATTTATTCGCAGACTGATCCTTTTTTTTTTTTTGTTGCTGTTTTTATCGTCATCTTGATGCACCAACAATTGCAACAGGATTGCAAGTTCATAGCAACAGGATTGCAATAACTTTTTACACTGTTTTCCCTAGAGTGGTCTGTACCACAAAAAAAACTCCTGCTATAAGCTAGCTCGTATTTTCATCTTGTGCTGATGGCTGATAACTGGACCTGAATTTGGAGGGAAAAGTTTGCCGTACATAATGTTTTGACCCTTCAGCAAACCAGCCAGTTATTGGAGTGCACTTCATATAGCTGCACTTGTGAGTGCGAATGCATTTTTAGACGCAGCACATGTGTTTGGTGTAGGACAAGCAGCATATATGGATTTTCGGAGCTCTCTCTCCGTTGTCTGTTCAAGCTGGAAATGAGATTGATGAGTGCAGTTAACGCGAACCAAAACATTAAAACTGCAGGTCGCAAAGTCACGAGATAAATGAAAGATGCTAAAACGCTTTGTGGAACCGAGGGGAAGCGCGGAGTCGTAATAACTGTGTGGGGGGGTTCATCGCTAAAAGTGACCTCTTTGACAAGTACACAAAATCACTGAAGGGCTTTTATATATAAAATATTGATTAGCGCAGCTTTAAAATGTCAGAACACAGTGGAAATTTCTGGGAACACGAGATAATTATTTCAAGTTACTTTTTTTTGTTTTGTTTCTCCGATTTAATGGGCTTACTGAGACATTCAGCTTATCATGATTAAAATGGGCAGTGGAGTGAAATCATCAGTATGCAGTTCAACTTCTCCCCCCTTCATTCAGTGATTTTTTTCTCCTCTGTCAGTCTTTCTCCTGCCAAACTCTGTCATGCCGGATTATGTGGAGATGTGCCTGTGTTCACTCGCTGAGCCCTGGATAAAAATCATTACTGCCCTTTCCCCAGGTAGCACTAATGTCTCATCCTCCTTGACATACAATAGCTTTCTTTACACATGCTTTTTGTTCAACGTGTGCGCACACACACACACAAAAACATGATGCACTGCCACCGCAACTAGATTCACAAATGTCCTCAGACCGTGCAACCCTGGACCGACCCTGCGAGTCATAAATCGCGCAGGTAGAGTGGCGGTGGAAAAGGGAGGTGGGCGAGGGGGAGGGCCAGGGTCAGTGTGTTTCCTCCAGGGGCCAGAAGGTGAACTGCAGAGCTCTCCCTCCTGGCCCCTTCATCATCTCTCTGACACAGACAGATTACAGCACCCACACAGCCTCAGCCCTCCTCAGCAACACCTCTCCTCTCCTCGTCTTGCGTTTCCCCAGCTCTCCATCCACCCTAACCTGATCATCTTCTGCTCTCTTTTTGCCCTCCTTTTTTCTCCTTGTCCTTTGCTTTCTTTTTGTTGTCGCACTCCTGATATCTTGCCCTGTATCTTGCAAGTGTTAATCAAATCAGTGACCTCGAACGCTTCTATAATGTTTAGGCTCCGTTTTTTTTCTTTCTTCTATTCATCTCATTTTTTATCCTTCCTTCTGTTCCTCTTGGCCTTGCCATTTCTCCTCCTGTCACCTGCCATTATGCAAGAGGGACATCTCAACCCACAGTGCAGTCTGAGCCCACTTAGGCCTGAAATTTGGCACTTTCTCCCTGCTGTAACACCATCCTCGTATTCTTCCTACTTTCCTTTCACTTTCCCATCCATTCTTCCTCCGAGCACTTTCTCGCTAAACCTGTCCCTGATCTTAGAGCTCATAAATCCTGCACAAGGACATGACGAGTCAGCCAGGACTCTCTCTCAATACTGATTTCTGTTCTCTCCCGCTGTCCCTGGATATTATTCTTTCCTTGCCTGCTTTGGTCCCATTGACTTCCAGCCTAAATTCGCTCTATCCTGTAGTATTTTACAATTTTTTTTTCTATTTTATGGCATCCTCAGTATGCATCCTCAGGATCTGCATGTCTTATATTTATACAAACAGGTTCTAAATAGCTGCCAAACTACCATTAACAGTAAATAAAGGACCAGACTGTCTTATTCATCCTCACACAAGTACAACAATGAAAAAATATTGCTGCTATTGCTTGGCATTGGTGAAAGGATTTACACCAGTTTACGTGTTATTTAAAAGTATTTTGCCGTATTTATTGAAAAGGTGGGAGATTAGTCCACACTCTCCTTGTCAGGGACTGGATTTCCCACTGTCTTGTATAAAGCTGTGTGCTGCTTTAAGGGAATTTACAGCCCTTCCGTATAGCCAATGGATACTCAGAAGACATCAAAAGATTTACTGTTTCTCCCTGGGTGAACCTGGCACTCTGATACTCATGTTTAGAAGCTGGCAGACACACCGGTGGAGAAGTAATTGAGATAAATCTCAACTCCGCAGGGGAACGGACATTTGGCTAAAGTTGGGACAGGATTTTATCATCAAAGAAAAGTGAATTAGACTGAGTTGCTGTGACCTTGGAAAAAAACAGAAGGAGTGGAGGGAAGGCGAGGATGATACAGTGACGCGATTCACATGCAGCTCAGATTTAAGGAGAAAATGCAGCCAAAGAGAAAAAGACAGAAAGTGCCAAAAGAGGTGGGAAAGAGAAGAAGGGTGGTAATAAGACAAAGGTCATGATGAGGAATTGCTTCAATTAACCATTACAGGCCAATCACTCTCAATCAAAGAATCTCTTTGTTCTGTGTCCTTGTCAAAAGAATACCAGTTATAACGGCCCCCCGTGGCACTGCAGTACAATCCAATCTGATTAATGCCTTGAAGAGGGGGTCTTAGAGAACATCAGTGTTGATTACAGCTATTTGATGAGAGGATGCCACCAGGAATTTTCTAAGCAAGGAGTGAGGGAGAAGTGCGGAAAGGTGTAAGGTGAGGAAGAGGATAATATGTAATACAGTCATTAGAACACAAGTTGTGTATTATATATCTCATTTAGCAGCACTAGGCGACAACCCTACAGGCACGCCGTAACATCAGGATGTAGTGTGTGTGCGCGCGCGTGCGTGTGTGCGTGCGTGCGTGTGGTTGTACAAGTATGTGGTTCATACTGACTGCTAACACCTGAGCCCTCGAGAGCACAGGAAGTCAGCCTCACGGTGTTATTCAAGTTTTCCTTTTACAGTACTTTCACCTTTCAAATGTTGACAGCAAAACTGTCAAAAGAGGTGCCGCTATAGATGAAAGAAGGAAAGAATGTAAAATCGTACAGACACATCATTGTCTGTCAGTCAAGCAGACAACCACCTTAGTTCCAAATGAGCACATGCCGTGCAAAAGAAACACAATCTAAGGGATGTGTTAAAAGGAGAAGAAAGCGCACAATTTGCGCGGTTTCATTTATACCTGAAAACTTTCATACACCCACACAATCACAGCACAACAGACGGGGGAGAGGAACGTGCACGTGCACGCGCACGCGCGCACACACACACACACACACACACACACACACACACACACACACACACACACACACACACAC
>JAVDPK010000547.1:158485-186192 GCA_034780415.1 Cichlasoma orientale | reverse complement strand
CACACACACACACACACACACACACACACACACACACACACACACACACACACACACACACACACACACAGAAACCCTATAACATCCATCTAATCTTCTGTCAAACATAGCGTATAGAGCTCACAGCACCACAGAGGCTTGAGGCCAGGGACGATGTTGAGGCCACTCCCGGCCTTGGGCTTTTAGTCTGGCTCAGGAAATGAATGAACCGAGGCATCCTCCAAACAGACTTTCAGTAATCCTCTAAAAAAATGAAATCCTTGACATTTTGGCCGCGGTCCAACGTACAAATTTAATATCACCTAGTGAAATTTAAATGAGACTTTTGTAGATCCAACTGCATTCGGCGCGCGTGCAGGACCCGCATGTGTGTGTTCAAGGGGAAGGTGGGTCAATGCAATTTAAAGGAAGCAAACAAAGTTAAAGCTCTGCGGGGCATTTTGCAACTGTCTGTTCCCTTGACACATGTTTGTGCAGGTATATAAAGGAGGTGTAAATCACCACTTCTCACCTGTGTCTGGTATCCCGGTTCCTGATAACAAGCCATAAAGGAGTGTTTGAAAAGGAGAGAAGAGAAGGTAAAAACAATTATTTATGAGGCTAATGAGAGTCACTCAGAATTTTTATAGGCTACAAAATTTCCTCCCCATAAAGTGAAATTAGGGTTGATTTAAAGAGTTGCATTGTTTCACATTAAATATTAACCTAAACAGAAGCTTTTTTGGGCATTTCCTCCCAGAGGAAACCTCTGCCTGAACCAGAAATATTAGTCAGACATACAATAAAAACAGTGAATGAGAGTAAAGATACATAAGGAGAACACTTTACAGGACAAATGACTGTGCAATCCCATTGAGATTCTACGCTTGAGAAAATACAGAAATGAGAGAATGTAATGCCTGCAGCGCAGTAGGAGATATCATCGTCATAATCCAGAGGAAAAAAAAGGAAAAAAAAAAAAGCATCTTTGTTTCACAGCGGAGACTTTCAGCTTCTCTCACATCCTAAAGAGGTAGATTAGAGTCTGTGATCTCTAAACCTCACGCGCTCCTCCTTTGCATGAAGACGAACTTCAGAAAGAATTCCACCGAGATCAAATAGATCACAACTGCAGATCCCATCCGCAGCTAATGCCATACTAACCCATATCAGCTGAGCTAATTTTGTTTTACATTGTGCTCAAGTGAATCCGACGTGCAAAATCCCACAGCTTCCTGTTGTGAGATAACCCTACCAAGAGCAGTCTTATCACGAGCATACCCAACAAGATCATTACTCTCACTTGAGTTCGAGTATGGTTCTGGTGTATCCATCTGGGTGGACCCTGCGAATGAAGTTGAAGTCCCCCACGTAGAGAGAGCCGTCAGGGCCGCTGGCCAGCGCCACGGGGGCGAACAGCATCATGTCCCGAGCTGCGCCGCTGCAGCTCGGGCCACACGGGACGCTCCGATAGAAGCCATTCCCCATCACAGTGCTGATAACAGGGGGCTGCTGGGACAGGAAGACGTTTTCTCCGTTCCCTTTGTGAAGGATTCCTGGGGAGAGAGGAACGCAAAAGCGACATCAAAGGCCGTTTAAGCACATTTCCTATCAGTCAGTATATGCTAATGTTGCTGAAATCCTTTATGAATGCGACATTTTTTTTTCAAAGTATGAATAGTTTTGGTTATTTCACGCGTCAGATTTGGTGCAATTTCTTTGTTTTGTCTGAACTCATCGCACTGGATTTAAGGGGGCAGATGAGTTTTGGGAAGGGTGACGCTTTTCCACCGCTCTGCACCAACCAAAATGTGTGCCTTTCATTTTACAACAAATCTGATCCTCACAAACTTAGATCTTATGAAAATGTCGCTTAAACTCTTCCGAATAATGAATTCAGATTTTTTTGTGTTTTTTCTCTCAAACCATTTTCTGAGCAGCTTTAATGGCGATAATAGTTATTCTGTCACTTGGTGCCACAATGCAGCTGAGTCACCCAGTCTCCTGCATTTTGTTGTCCTTACTTCAAGGACATCTTGGACTTCTAAACTCTGTATCTTTTCATGTGCTCTGTCTAGACTATCAAAACATAACTTAAAAGGAGAAACACAGTGGTTCTTATTTATTTCAATGACTAAGAGCGCAAAAAAAAATATTTTGTTTTCCTCCAAAAGACAAAATTTATTTGAAGTGAATTCAATTCAGTTTGTGGCTTTGAAAATGCAGCCAGCCTCCAAATACCGAAACTCACCACTGCGTATGTTGAGGGCATGGTGTTTGTCCAGAGACCATCCTCCCAGGTCAGAGGGCACCAACTCAAATCCCTGCATCATAGCAGTCCTTCTTTCCCAGTGGATAACGCCAGGACACACCTCATACTCATAGCCAACTGCCACTGGAACAGAAACACATGCACACATTCAGAGCTTAATATCACGCAGAAACAGAAACAGAAACATGTGATTCCTGCATGTATGTGCTGCAGACTTGCTGTGCTTAACACTGCACCACGGTGAGCAAAATGACTGCACGTGCTTGTATTTGAACAGAGCCCGACAACAAGACAGCGCACACAATCGCAAACAAGTTTCCCCATATCTTTTTCAAAGCTATATTGTATTGAGTGGTGGGATAGATGAAAGGCCTGTAGGGAGACCTCATCAGTGTTTGTGTTTGAGAGAGATCAGTGAGGAGTGGGGGCGTAATCAGGAGGAGTACGTCTTCATGAAGGAGCCCTAGAATTAGCTGCTTGGCCTCTTAGTTGTAATGATACGCTGTGCAGCTTCCCACTACAACTAACAACTATCAACAGCTTTTTTTATATATTTTTTTTTCCCTTTTTTTTTTGTAGCTTGGCAGGATTAAGTATGTTTCGGCAGTAATTTGCCACTTGGAATATGTTTAAAGGCAGCAGGTGACAAAGCTCCAGGAGCTTTGAAAGTAAACACACAAACATGCTCGCATACATGTCATTCTACAATGTACAATCAGGCACGCACGCACACACACAAGGAAAGAAGTCCGTGCATCGAGTCATTAGCCAGTTTCAGAGGTGGAAAAAATAAACACGCAAGCAATATATTTACAATTTGCCTAATTTAGCAAGTGCTTCAATACAATTTTAAAGGCAATTATGCAACTTTCTTCTGCCTTTCTCATTCCAATCATTGTAGCGCTTTAGCTACTCTGAAAACAGCACAACATACAAACTTTACATAGCTTTTAAGCTGTGTGATGTCTTATAACAAACAAGGCCACCTGTAAAAGTACTTGTAAAAATATGCCTTTGCTATTGTTTCTATCATAACAAATTCAGAGCAAAATCCTCGGGACTAGCAAAAAATTGGTGGTTGCTGAGTGATTGCATTAAATATTTTTGCTGCTGGCAACAGGTTGCAAATAGTTGGAGCGACCAATTGGTCACCAGAGGTTGAGCGTGCGACACCATCAGCCTCTATATGACCACTGCTGATCGCAAAGAATTGCACAGGTGGCCTGGTGGGAGGCAAGCTGTCTGCAATCACAGTCCAGCTCGCACAGTCACTCTCAGATAGATTGCAGAATGTTTGCAAATAATCATCATCTAATCTGCAAATGCAGACAGACTGCCAATGAGTGCAGTTTGTCTGCTGCACCACTTAATTCTCCAAGTGCGGACACATTACAATGAATCACACAAAAATGAGTTACCAAGGCTTGGGGCAGGCAATTTACTGCTAGCTGCGCTAAATTTAATGCTGAAAAGCGTGTCGTATTTTGCGAGCGTTCATTTGTTTGGAATGAGATGGGGGAGATGTTATCAGGACGAGTGTGTAGTGGATGACTCAAAGCTGTGAGTGCAGTGCCAAAAACTTTGGCTTTGTCTTGGCACTCTTTACTCAGCGCTCACCCTGAGTGTTTCGAACCAAGCCCCGCATATTCCTGCTCTGCATTTTATCGAAACTGAACTGAACACGGAGGACGCCGGAGGAGAATCCCAACGCAAGATGCGCGCAACAGTACACCTTGTCTTTTTTTTACAGTGACATTTCTACACAGCGATCGCGTCACAATGAAAACACCTCTGCATGTTTCTTCTCAGCAGTGTGAGCACACAGAGCTACTTCCACTTTTCTCTCTTTTACTTCCCTTGATAGGTGACATTACGCAATATATATATATCTGCATAATATATACCTGTCAAAATGCAGCTGTTAATAGGACCGTGTTAGTGTGTCAGATTAATATCTGAATGTTACAATATGTAATATTGACTTTAATAAGGGCCCACAGTTTCACACAGCCGGCAGAAAAACCCAGAGGGAAGCGCACATTTACGCATCTGGCTCAGTAACAGCATCTTCACACACACACACACACAGAGCTCGGGATCTGATGGGAAATAATGTTTTCTGTTCTCCTGCACATCATGCACACCAGCTGCTACTCACAGATCTCAGGTTTATGTGGAGGAATAGTTTGTAATAAAGTAGCTTTTCTCCGGATAAATCCTGTACTCCATCTGAGTCTCAGTCTTCAGGTCCACACACGCAGTCCCCAGAAATTTCTATCAGAAGAGTTAACCCCGATTTAATAAACATATTGATTCTCCGTCAGCCTCCTCTCATTCATCTGAACTGCCACGGTGTTTACAGAGAGAAATATAAAATCTCTACTTACACTGCATTACTTAGACATTTACATTTACATATACGTGGCAGAGTGACTGAAATTACCACACTTAATCGCTCTAATATGACGGACAGATTGCGTGTAGCTGTCAATGTGACTCAGTGTGACTTGATGTCATTCTGATGCGCCAAAATCACTTTAAAGAATGCCATTGACTGCGAGTGGTTTCAGACCGCCTTGCTGTGAGGTGGCAGTGCTAACCACTGTGCCACCATGCCACAATAACGTGCAACGTTCTGCACAACAACACTAATCAGAATTATGCAAAAATGATTCGCAGAGAATGAGTGTTTATAATGTGCTCAAAATATCTCTTTATTTCAGTTAAAGACTTCTACTTGCTACTTTTATATAAAGCTGAACTGAGGTTTTGGTCACTCGGGAGGCAGCAGAACAAATTGTAAACACAGTGAGACTGGTAAATTATGACCTTATAAAATTGTTATGGCAAACTTTTGAAGTTACACATCTACCAGAAACAGCTCCGTTATCATTTATTAGGAGTCGTGTTTTTGGCCAGCTGGTCATTCTAAGTCTAGCACTCACTGTCCCTTTCATTACTAAATATCTGCCTTTCACAGCTAAACGCAAGTGTATTTTTAATTAAATCACATATATTAACTGTATCAAGGCACGGTTGGAGCTGTGGTTAGCAGTGCCGTCTCACAGCAAGAAGGTCCCTGGGTTGAAGCCCGGCTGTGCCTGCATGGGTTTCATCTGAGCACTCTGGATTCCTCCCACAGTCCAGAGACAAGCACGTTAGGTTAACTGGTGATTCTAAACTGGTCACGGGCGCGAGGCAGATAAAGGGCTTTAAGTGCTGTATGAACGCATGGTTAAATGTAGCTTGTAGTCTAAAGCTTGAGAGGTCAGCAAGACTGGAAGAGTGTTACATAAACGCCAGCACATTATGGTTCAAAAATGCCAAACCTTGAAGTCAAGTTAGTCCATAAATCAATGGGTGATGGCACAGGGTATACATCTATATTTTATATACCGCCTATAATCAGACCTTTGTCACTGCAAACAGCTGCCTGCTACATTAATCTAAAAGAATAATCTTGGTTTAAATGTAACAACTGCAGCGGAGATGATTGTTCTCTATTAGTTCGCCACCTTTCAAATTAATACTCAGTAGTTTGATCATTTGTTTATATAACAATATTGATCGGTATGGTTTTATTACAGCATATAACGATGATTCACAGTGTTAAACTGCTTTGCTGGGCATCCTTGTCACAAGTAACGCCGCGTAACAAATAAGTAACCACAAGATGTTTTAAAGCAACAGGAGCTCAAAACAGAACACATTTTAAAACGATACAGCCTTACTTAAACGAACATAATGATATACTGTAGAGTAAGGTTAGCTTGACACATCTGACACAAAAGCTGAAGAAGAACAGTCGTCGCTGTCAATCACTGTTGGCACTGATCTCTTTTAACGTGCTTCGCTGTAGACCAACATGCCTGTGAACTGATGGGCGCTCGAGGGAAACCGTGCGGCGAAGTCAGCGTGAAGAGCAGATGAGATGCCGGAATACATAAGTAGGGGTGCTCGCATTATGCAGAAACTCGGGAGATTCCCATTAACACACAGAGAGAAACTCTCGGCAGACGCACGGGGCCAACTTGAATCTCCGAGTCAGCGGGTACGATCGATGGGGTGATCGGGGAGAGAAAATAATCTGTAATTTGGGAGCTGGGGATTCTGGAAGAGAAGAAGAAACCTGATAGCGTTGGACAAAAGTTCTTAGAGCCTACGAACTCTCGCTTGGGTTTTCATTCAAAAGGTCCATTTGTTTCAATTTGATTCACCTTAGGCCCAGTTAGGCTTGTAATGTTAGGTGTCTGAAGGACAGAAACAGAACTGAGAGGTATTGGATAATGCATAGCTAAATATGTTGCCCACAAAAAAAGACCTTTAAAATAAAAAATCACGTCTTAAAATTGAACATATTTGCTTCTTGCAGGCACACTGCATCCCCCCCCCCCCCCTTGAAAAACCAGTCTGATGACCCTGGAACCGTTCCAGCCTTTACAAGATGTATTAAAAGTTGCCGTGAATACATTTCAGTAAATAGGAACATTGCTCCGTTTTCTTAAAAAGAATTCTACAATAAAACTAACTTAATATGAAGAACAAAGCTTTTCCAGGACAAAACGGGCAAAGCAATCTCAAAGGAAAAGCGTCAGTGTTTTGAGAACTGCTTCACAACCGAATATTACTGTGGCTATATTACAAGAAACGATACAAGCCTCAGCACAAGAACACACACTCTCTCGCAAACAATGCACACGCACACTATAGTCCATAAATTCACACTCAATATCTCACAGGTGAAAGCTTTCATTCCCCACTGCTGAAGCCTCAGGCAATGTGTTCACCCCAGCAAACAGAGCATGATCTCCCTTTCTCTTGCTCTCTGTGGCACATGGGTGTGTATGCATGCACAGACGTATTGGCGCGCGTGTGTGTGTGTGACACAGACCATGCTCGTCTGTGTCTTTGCACCAACAAAGCACGGGGAACTATAGAGAGGGGAGGATCAGGGGAGAACATGGGTAGAGAAGACAAAACAATGAAGGGCAGAGGAAAACAGGAGTGAGGTAACCGGGGAGATCACAAAGAATGGAGGAAATAACAAGCAGGGAAGAGAAGCAAAGAGAGTTCAGGGCAGGACAGAAACACAGGAAAACACCGTGAGGGTAGAGGAAGAGGGAGGCAAGGGAAAGGGGGCAAGAGGGGCAAGGTGGTTTAACAAAGCGGGGTAAATAAAAATAGGGCTCATGTGAGCTGCGAAGAGGTGAAAGATCACGAGAGAGCCGGAGCAGATGAAATGCAGCTCTAACAGATAAGAAGAGGAGGGGAGGGGGATCAGGAGGGAAAAGAAGGCCTGGGGACGGAAAGATGCAATCTTTGTATGAGGCCCTACACTCTAGTGGACAAAGAGTCTGGTAAGCCTGATCTCAGTGCTTATGGAAAGCTCTATCTTGCAGCTGCACTGTTTGTGTACACTCTGCCACAAAGAAAAAGCCGCGGACACAGATAGTGGAAAGTTCAATGGTTTAAGCCTTGATGGCATCTTACAAAGGCTGTTTTTGCCATAATGAACCAAAAGTGCAATAACAGTAACAGTTATACATCCCGTAAATCTGTTTTCGCGCAGGTGAGAGAGGACACTGGGGAAAAGGAGACAGTAGGCCGCAGTAATGAAAACCTTCAGTACACAGATTTGTATTTATGTACTTTTTTTTTTTTGCTTCTACAGAACCAGCTCTGTCAAAACTGTCCAAAGGGGCTATCTTCCTGTCACAGCTGACAATATCTCCACAGAATATTTGTAGCCCTCCATCTTTTCACTCCTCCCTCTCTGTACATCTCTACTCCTCTCTGCTGTCAGCGCTGAAGGTTTCAGGGACCCCGAACGGAGTCTAAACAGCCTGCCGATCACCTTTCTCACACATTTCTCTTCTCACCGCATTTATGACATGTTCTGAATGTCATAAATGATATTTTACTTATAGGAAACACTTTTGTGCCTTCCAGTAAATCAGCAGCTGTCAAAGCACTGCTGGAAAGTTTAAATCAAACGCCGCAATCTCCCATCTGTAATTTCGTAGCAGGACATTGTCCATTAACAACTGGGTGATTATCCACTGAATGGTCAATCATTTACACAATGACTTCCAATCAGGTTTTTGTGCAAACCACTGTGCTGAAAACAGCCCCTCACAGACCTGAGAGCTAACAGGGACGATGAGAAACTCTGTTTTTCTCTATTTCAAAGGGTTTTATTTATCTGGTTCCCATCCGATCCAAAGAAAAACATTTCTCTGAATCTCTCAGATTTGATGTATACTATGCCAACAGGAGCTCTGCTTGAAGGAATAGTTAAATATCTCCGCGGGCAGGCTTGTTTGTTTCCTTATCCAGAGTCGGACGAAAAGATTGATAGCCCTCTCATATCTGTGAATTAACTCGAGCGAGGGGAACGCAGCAGCCCCGGCTCCCTCCAAAGTTCACACAACTCGCCTAAAAAGATGCCTCTAAAGCTCACTAATTAATGTAGTTCAACTTAGACAAAAAAAAAAAGAAGCAACAAACTGTTTTTTTAAGAAGTTGTGGTCTGTCGCATTTGCTTGGTGAAAAACAGTCTTATTTGTAATTGCTGTGTGGCTGCAGCTCAGGAGGTAAGTGGAAAGTCTGCGTGCTAAAGCGTTCTTCGATAAAATACTGAACTCCAAAATGTCCCAAATGCATCCACGGGTTTGTAACAGTGTGCGGCAGATAAAGCCATTAAAGTGCAAAGAATAAAGCTCAGAGTTAAAGCGTGGCTGGTAATATTAAGTGCTTTGACTGGTTAACATGATGAGAAAAATGCTACATAAAACTGCCAATCCCTTTGTTAATTAATAGTAACTAATTCTTAAACTGTTGCATTAACCCCTTTATTTATTTAGAAAAGCAGAAGCAATTCTATGTTTCTGGGCAGAACCGCACAAGTCGTCTGGCCCTGCCTCGCGCACGTGAGATGGGATCGACCGTAAAAAAAAACGTTCCTTTAAGATACGCAGTTCACCAAACATCACCACACACAAATCACAGCAGATCAAACTCAATACTTAAAACTTTAATCACCTAAAAACCAAATCTCTCCCTCTCTCTCACACACACACGCACGCTGGAGATTATTATGATTATTTTTTGAATGTGAAAATTATTATGGACTGATGGCATCATTATGTTTACCATGCAGGAGGTCTATCATAATATTATCATTCATTTTGTTATTATGTTCCCCCAGGTAGATGGCTTTCACATGGCACTCAGGACTGCTGCTGGTTTTAATTTATCCGAGATCAGTTGGATGTTTACCTGTGCTTTTAACAGACTCTCCCGCGGCCAAGAACAAATCGATACTTCGTAGTACTTTTCTTGATCCAGAAGTTTTCTTTTCTTTCAGGGGGGTGGTCTGCGTGCGTGTTTGAGTAGGGCGGTGGGGGGTGGTGTATTTGGCATGAAAGTGCACGAGGAGGCTGAGATGCAAAATGTTTGTTCCCAAATTAAAAACAAAAAACGGAACACTTTGATAATTAAAGCACGACGTATTTCATGTTTTACCTACCAGTTGCGTAAGTGAGACCCCAGACCTCCTGGCCATAAACATCCGTCTTGTTCCAGACCAGTCTGTGGACCAGACCGGGCCCAGCAGGATACCACCGCTGATATAACCTTCCTTGGACCGAAGCGCGGACATGCACCTTGGACAGACCGCCCAGTGGGGAGACAGGGGATGATGGGGAGGGAGGTGTGAGGAGGACTCGCAGCAGAGAGAGGTAGCCTGCAGCACGTGTGCTCAAGTAGTTCAGCTTCACAAAAGCTCCTGGAATTGAAATGTCTTCCTGCACCGCCTGGGGGGGAATAAGCAGGAGAGCAGAGTGAGAAATGCAGGTGATGGTGAGAACATAAATGAGAAATGAAAGAGAGTGAGAGTAATATAAGAAGGAAAGGTGTTTTATCATGACTTTGTATTTGTATAATGAGCTAGAGTAATAACTGTTATTGGCGGGTACAGAAAAAAATAGCTGCAACAGTAAGGTGCAATAAGTACACGGAGTATGTGTCAATGTTTTCTCTTCTTTTTAATAAATGAAATGAAGTCTGCACCACAGAAAATAGAAAAACTATTAATACAGCACTGTGCAAAAGTCTTAAGTCACCCCTCATTTCTTTATTTTGCTTGGAAAACGGGAAATAAGTGCAGCGATTTATTGAAATGTGCAAATATACAAGGAAATATTGTATATACAGCATATAAGGCGACAACTGAGTTTGTATAATTCTGCCAAGCTTTAAAGTGAATATCTGCTGTGACCACCTTTATTCTTCAGCACAGCCTGTACTCTCCAGCTTTCTTATTTCTTTAAGCAGTCCCAGGAACAGTTCTCCAGGCTTCTTGAAGGACATTCAAAGCACTTCTTTGGATGTTTGCTGCCTTTTGTTCTTTTCTCCATCAACATGATCCCACACTGCTTCAGTAATGTTGAGGTCCAAGTTCTGGGGAGGCCAGTCCATGACTGATCCACTGTGTGTTTTTGTATCCAGCTACTGTATACTTTTACTGCACTGGCAGTGCGTTTGGGATCATTGTCATGCTGAAAAATGATGCCGCTGCCCATCAGACACCTTCCAGATGGTACTGCATGGTGGATCAAAATCTTACGGTACTTTTCTGCGTTCATAATCCCATAATTTTGCTATAATTTAGACAAGATCTCCAACACCACTGGCTCAAATGCAGACCCAAACCATGACAGAGCCTCCACCATGTTTTACAGATCACTGTAGACACTCACTGTGGTGCCTCTCTCCTGACCTCCTCCATATATTGATGACAATTTGAACCAAAAGTTTCAGATTTGGATTCATCACTCCATCAGACCTTTTTTCCACTGATTTTCAGTCCAGTTCTTGAGCAATTTGGCATCCCTCAGCCTTTTCTCCCTCTTTCCCTTACTTCCCTTCTTGACGGCCAATTTAAAGTAAGTTATATAATTTCTGATGAGGCCCAAGACCACTTTAAAAAAGAAAGTCTGGCTCCTTGGAAGCCAGCTATAAAGAATAATATACATACGTTTCCCAGTATGCTTGCACATGTCTCAGTTAATCGCTGGAAGTACTTCCCATTTTCAAATATAAAGAAATGAGGGATGGCTCAAGACTTTTGCACAGCATTGTTTATCCAGTATATACTGTATATCTATATTAATAAAGTTATACAATTTAACCAGCTGCCTTTGTTCACTATATTCAATATCGTCACCTTCCTAAACTGAAGTCATCCTTTGACAAATATTTGTATTTTTTTGCCTAAATCAACATATTTTCAATATTTGGTTCAGCTTTGTGTGTTTTCTGGAAAAAACCCCACTTAGGCCATTATTTTAAGAGGGTGCTGATATTCACACAGGCTAAAGCCACATGCTGATAATTACTTTAAACCAAATTTTACTAATTCACATTTTGATGTCACAGGCGTGAGCGGTGAATGCTGCTCTTCCCTGTTTATTTACCTGATGCTGGTGTGAGCTAAACCATTACTTGGCATGAAGATAAAAATGCCCCCTCGTCCACGTTGATGTTCTGATGATACTAATCTCACCTGATTTTGTAAAATTGAACTCTGAAGTGCAGATAGCGTGTTTGCTGTCATGATTGATGATGTTTTCGAGCAAAAGCGTCACTTTTCTCTCCCACAAAAGGATAATGTGCTTTGTGTTTTTATCTGACAAAAAAAATAAATGTGGCGAGTGTGAAAATAAAGCCACGGGGTGCGGCTCTGTTCTCTGTGAAACAAAGAAAAAAAAAATCTTTGTTACGTTGCGAAGTTAATGCGCAATCACCTGTCTGACCTTCACGTCTGACTTTCAGACACCTGATTTGCTTTTGTGGTGAGGGAGTGTATGGATGTAGCGCACATTTGCATTGTGTTCATTTGCTGTTTGCATGATGCAAATATGAATTGAGCTAAATTTGTGCCGTCCTGCTTGTCTCAGTCCTGTGAGACCAGGTTGGTTCTTTGCTGAGCTGTTACAAAGTTTATCTGAGCTTCATTCTCGCTGACAGTCGCATTTACGCATTAAATTGTTTTTATTTCTTTATGAATGACTTCAGGCAATTATGTTAAATTAATCAGGTGATTGTTAAAGAGCATCAGGAAATCTGAAAAACTGCTCATCAACCTATCCATAATTTCACAGTGGTACACCATCACATTTGTGGACTCAACATGGGTTTTACCTGCAGCTCAGGTATGGCTGGCCCTTTCTCCGCGCACGCTGCTGTGTATCGGGGAAGCGGGTAGGGCAGGACTAGAGGATAAGGACTCAGAACGCTCTTGATGTCACATTTAGGAGCTTGAGGTTCCTCTCTGGACATTGTCACCTGATCCAGAACCAGAAAGTTGTTATTTGGGGTCCAGATAGTGCGTGTTTGAGGGAGAAAGGGCGGGCGCTGGAACATCAGAGTCACAGACATGGCACCCAAGGTCACCAGGTCAAAACTAGAGAATAATGAGCACAGGAGAAACTGAGTTTGGAAGAGGACAGGAATTAGAAATGTACATTTCTGTGCATCATGTGCAGAGATTTGTACCTTCCATCCTGCCTGCTGATGGTGTAGCCGTACTCAGGATGCTGTGGAAACGTGATGTTGACTCCAACTAAAGGAGAGCCATCCTGCAGCACAACGCTACCTCGAATCACAGCTACCCGACTGCCAAAACAAAGACAAGAGGGAGAGGGGGAAAAAAAAGAGAGATAAACAAAGAGAGGGAGAGATGACAGGTTTACAATGATGGAGAACATAATCACTGTTTGAAGAGAGAGGCATATTGTGACACACTTGCCAAATGACCTTGTGTGGGAATAAAAAGCAGCTGAATTTATTCTTCTCGGTACAATTCCATTCTTTAGCACAGAAAAATCTGCCGGAGTCTGCCAGGATACAAGGATCACAAATATAGCTTCACCCACAGAAAAACCTTTCAACACCTTGTCATAAAGAAACCAAAAGTTCCACATCATTTTTATATTACAGTGACAGTGCTACCTGCAGCAAAACAGGCCGGGTTGTTCTTTAAAAAGGGCCCTAAATGATGAGGAGCATCTCTTCTATTTGAAAACATTCATCTTGATTTTGCAGGTAAAGTATGAAATACACTGTTTAAACCTGGAATAACAGCTGCACGGGTGGAATAAAGACAGATTTAGAGCGACGCACATGCTGCACACGCGCACGCACACACACATTCTTTGATGGAGTCAATCTGTTACTCCAGAAAAAGGATAAATGAAGGATGGTGAGGGTTCTCCGGGTGACTGCGTAGCCCCGTTTGTTACTCCTGTCCTGAAAGCTGCAATCGATTTCCTCTCAGAAAAAAATGGCCACATAATTAATTTATTTGTTTATTCTACAAGTGAACCAAGAGAGGGGGAAAAAAATGCACTTTGCCATTTGTCAAAGCGGTATCCCCTTTTGTTTTCCAAACCAAATTTTCTAGGTCATCATAATGTCGGTGAGATGGATTTCCGCTCTTAGATGGCAGTCAGAGGGTACTGAAAAATTTATGGTGACACCTTTACAACTGGTGTAACTGGATGACACATAAAGCATTAATATGGAGCAAACAAACACTCTGTAGTTGTATTGTGACACGGATACTGGAAGAAAGAGCAGTGCACCGTCGTGTGACTGCTGATCTTCAGGGTAACAGACGTATGTGCAGGCACGTGAACACATGAAAAGCCTCATTCACATGCAAAATACAGATCCTCATTAAACAAATGATATCCAGTGGACGTTGTAAGTCAGTAATACAGATGTATTTGTCCACGATCCACTCCTAAGGTCTTTCAGCACACTGTGCAGAAGAGCAACTCAAGGACACGGACGCGCAAAACAAATACAAGACGGAGTTTTGCAAGCGAACAGAAAGCCAGCCGCACAAAGAGTAAACAAGCGCATACCTGGTATCAAAGGGCACGTCACCGGGGAGAGTGTGTGTGGCCGCCTTGCCGAGGAGGAAGCGGATGCGGTGGTAGAAGTTGTGAGTGTGCGTGCTGGCGGGAGAATGGGGTGCGGTGAGGGGGAGCGAGCCCTGCTGCAGCAGGGCCAGCGGGTCGGCCGAGCCCTGACACAGGGGGTCTGAGCCGCAGCTCAGCTGCTCACAGCAATCTGGATCTACGCAGTCCATCAGGCCATCTGAAACGCACAGGAGGTCAAAAATGTACAAACTGAAAACAGCGACAGTTCACAAAAGTACATATTTGCAAACAAGCGGCGCAAACGAGGAGGCTTAGAGGGGAGCTGAATTTACTACTTTGCTATATAATGCATAATTAAGTGACTATAAGGCCCTATTTGAAAGGCCAAGGTACTGTACCGTCACTGAAAAGACTAGAAGCAGACCCAATAAACCCTCAGACATAATATCAAATAAATGAGTCTTGCGATGCCGGCCAGTGAGAAACTCTTTCAGAGTAATGCAATCCGCAATAATGAACTATGCATGCATCATCGTTATCACAAGAATCAATCAAATGAAATTTATTAGGGGCCATGAGAGTACAATTATAGCATCTATTGCTATAAATCAGACTTGAATCGCCAGCGCTATTTGAATGTGATCCATAAAAGGCCGGCATAAACAATGAGCCACAGACACAAAGCAGGGCGGCAGGTAATAGGACCCAGGCTGGCATTTGTGTTTCCTATTTCAAGCCTGTTTCTGAAAAGGCAGGAAACAGTGCTGACATTTAAATGCATCTGACCACAGAGCAGCGAGTTAAAGGCCAACAATATTCTATTATAACCTCCCCCTACAAAGATAACTCAGTACAATGGCTGAATTCCATAAGATTCACTATCTGAACTTGAAAGCACATTATTAATTGAATTTGAAATATCATTCAAGGAACAGACAAGTTTGTGGCTTATTAGGGAGGCACGCTTGTTAAACATTATGCCCAAAGAAGAGCAGTAAAAATGGAAATTTTGAACACATGTAATACATATAAATATGTATGTGCATGTGATTTTCTCTGCTCAAATGTGCAGAATAAACGCTGCTTTTTTTTTCTCTCTCTCTCTCTCTTCAAGAGGAAGCACAATACATTTTTTCTTCACTCCCATCCAGGCAGAATAATTGAAACTCTCTCTTCATCATTCCTCTTTATTCTCTGATTACTTGTGATAGCATCATTCCATCTCTGTCTATCTTCAGAGACAAAAAGATTGCAGCGAGAGAAGGCTATGAGAATCTACCGTATATCTGCCAATTAAGAGCGATGGCTGAATTGTGTGGCTGGAAATAATGGGATTTAAAAAGCTGCACAGAGAGGAGGAAGCATTGAAAGGTAAGAAGTAGAAACTGTCTGCATAAGGTTTTGTAAGTAAGCATTTCTTTAGCATAATCATAAGTAAATTCAACAGTTTCGTACCTTTGGTACAGACATTTAGACATTTGAAGTTTATTATTCATATGGTATTTCAATGCAGCACATTTACAGTGACCCCTTTTTGCATATGCTGCTGTACACTGTATTCAGTGCCTCTTTTTTGTCTGGCTTCCATCTGCTCCCTACATCAACCTCTACTTAACCTACAAAGAAAAAAAGACACACTGCTCAAAAAAAGATTATTCAGAGTATAGCAACAAGTCGGTGAAACTTGGGATATTGATCTGCTCAGTTAAGTAGCAGAGGGGGTTGTTAATCTGTTTCAGCTGCTTTGGTATTAATGAAATTAGCAACAGGTGCACTAGAGGGGCAACAATGAGACAACCCACAAAGCAGGAATACTTTTACAGGTGGAGGTCACTGATATTTTTTCCCTCCTCATCTTTTCTGACTGTCACTAGTTTTGTATTTGGCTAGGGTCAGTGTCAGTATTGGTAGCATGAGGCAATACCTGGACCCTACAGAGGTTGCACAGGTAGTCCAGCTCCTCCAGAAGGTTTGCTGCGTCTCTCAGCACAGTTTCAAGAGCATGCAGGAGATTCCAGAAGACAGGCAGTTACTCTAGGAGAGCTGGACAGGACCGTAGAAGGTCCTTAACCCACCGGCAGGACCGGTATCTGCTCATTTATGCATGGAGGAACAGAATGAGCACTGCCAGAGCTACAAAATGATCTCCAGCAGACCACTGGTGTGAATGTGTCTGACCAAACAATCAGGAACAGACTTCATAAAGGTGGCCTGAGGGCCCAGTGTCCTCTAGTGGGTCTTATTCTCACTGCCCGGCACCGTGGAGCCCGACTGGCAAAATTGGCAGGTCCACCACTGGTGCCATGTGCTTTCCACAATGAGAGCAGGTTCACCCTGAGTACATGTGACAGACGTGAAAGGTTCTGGAGAAGCCGTGGAGAACATTATGCTGCCTGTAACATTGTTCAGCATGATCACTGATGATTGATGGTGGGTCAGTGATGGTCTGGGAAGACATATATCTATAGAGGGATGCACAGACCTCTACAGGCTAGACAACAGCACCCTGACTACTATTAGGTATCGGGATAAAATCCTCGGACCCATTGTCAGACCCTACGCTGGTGCAGTGGGCCCTGGGTTGCTCCTGGTGCACGACAAAGCCTGGCATCATGTGACAAGAGTATGCAGGCAGTTCCTGGAGAATGAAGGAATTAATATCATTGACTGGCCCCCACGGTCGCCTGACCTAAATCCAATATGGGACATTATGTTTTGGTCCATCCGACGCCGCCAGGTTGCACTTTAGACTGTCTGGGATTTCAGTGATGCCCTCGTCCAGATCTGGGAGGAGATCTCCCAGGACATCATCCATCGTCTCATTAGGAGCATGGCCTGAGGTTGTCAGGCATGCATACAAGCACACGGGGGCCATACAAACTACTCAGTACCATTATGAGCTGCTGCAATGAAATTTCGGCAAAATGTTCTGTACTGCTGCATTATTTTTTCACTTTGATTTTCAGTGTCTTTGAATTCAGCCCTCTGTAGGTTGATAATTTTCATTTCCATCAAACAATGTGGCAATGTGGCATTCCTAACACATTACCCAGTCCATATCAGTATAGATATCCAGCATGATTCCCCCCCACTGAGATCTGATGTGTTTTCAAAGTGTTTCTTTAATTTTTTTTTTGAGCCATGTATATTAATTCAAATCCTGTCTTTTACTCTCATGTGGGACAAGCTCAAATTGCACCCTATGGAGCTGAAAAATGAAGGCAGCATGAACGTGCCAAAAACTGCAGTCCCTCGAATCGAGGCTGGCTCCAAAATCAAGTGGCTCCTCGTAGACTCCCATGTTAAAATACCCAGATTTAGAGCAGAAATAATCATGTTTACAGCCTTCTACAAAAATGTGCTAATAATTGTACTAGCAGACCATTCAAGACATTTATTGGTGTGCTATTCTGCACTAATTACCACTTTGCCGGGTCTGTGTCTGTGTGTTGCCACCATACTGTCTATGGCTGCAGCTCGCTAACCTTGTTAGCGCTAGCCGATAATGTATCATCCTTCCCTCCAATTCTGATACGGTCACCTCTGGCTCCAAAAAAACCAACATAACGTAGCTGTGGCTAAAATGCTAACGTCGAGGCTTCAAAAGCTAATGGTCGACGTCACAGCTGCTACAGGAACAGTTTGATATTTTGGAAAATTTAATTTCTTGCTGAGAGTTAAATGAGAAAATCAATACCACTCTGTTCAGAATATGTTTACTACCAGCAACCAATTAGCCTAAAAGTGGATCCATGCAGAAAAACAGTTGGGCCGGCTTTGTTCAAAGGTATTAAAACCTACCGATAATATTATTGATATTACAAATGAAAAATCATATTTTTTTTCCCGACCCATACAAAAACAATAACAACAGTCTGGATTTATATGGGGTCAGACTATTTCTTGGCAGGGCAGTGACTTCCTGGCGTGTGTGCTGGCTCGCTCATTTCAGCATCATGCCAGAAAACCAAACACAAGGCTGTCAGAGTGTCAGACAACAGGAATCCAGGATGTCAGCTCTCTTTATGACAGCAGATACTTAATTATTTCAACCTTCACATATAGCCCTGAGAAGGCCTGCCAACGGTCCAGTGTCTGCAGTAATGTCAGCTTTGTTTTAACTTTGTAGCTTAGATGAGATAACTCCTGATGTCATCATCAGAGACATTTCTTTCAGATCTGACAAAACCCCTCCGGAGCCGCAGGAGACACCATATAGCTTTTTCACAGGCTGGATAGTATTCCCTTAAGTAGTATTCTGACATTTATGTAGTAAAAAAAAAAAAAAAAGGTAAAAGTGCACCGTTAAACGAACAAATGACTCATCTGATTGTGCGCCTGAATAAACAGTTAATGCTCATCAACCAGCAGCAAATTCATTATTACGACAGTCTTTGATTCCTTAAAAAGCACAAATGAACACACAAAAAAAAAATACACCAAACAAAAAGACATAATCCATCGATACAACACAGAAGCATAACCAGCCTTGTTGGCAAAGCGCAGTCCTGCTATGACTCCTTTCCTCTATTCAGCCCCTATTTTACAGTCCACAAAACATTTTTTATTGCCCGGCGTCTGACGTTATAATCCAAAATAAGGACCTGTAATTCATGTTTTGAACAGCCATCAGCACCGATTTTGTGAAGTGTTGCTGAGTCAATCATGCAGTTTGTGTAAACAATGTGCAGAAAAAAAGGGTTACTTTGTACGGTAGCTACAAAAAAAAAAAAAAACAACACGCTGCACTAGCAGACAACTGCAACTACAAAAAAATATGTATGTGTTTGTGGTTTCCTGTGGCTGAGTCAAACAACACTCATCACAAAACATGGAGCCACAAAAAAAGAAGAAGAAGAGAAAAAAAAAACCTGTTTTCCTCCAAACAAAAGCAACACTACCTTGTTTGCGATGATGGATTACAGCCCCGGCTTAGCAGCCATGTCCATAATGGATATTTGATAGAGTTTCAAAGTGAATGGGCACAGTTGAAAGCGATGTAATACTGCACTACATCCTTAAAACTAGTTTTTATATTTTGTAAAAGAGCTGCAGATGGGACTGACGAAATGACCGTGATGAGTAGCGATCCTGCTAATGCTGAAATGTTCCTTTCTTCAGCGGGAGATAGGAAAAACACAGCTATGTGGCCTTGAGACACAAACCTCTCACCTGCCACCAGACACCTGACAACCATAAGCAAAAAGGAGCCGGAATCTATTATGCATGGTTTGCTGTATTTGGACTTGTGAAAATTTCTCTGAGTGCCTTTTATCCTAGCAGGTGGTATGCATATTAGACATTTAGCTGTGATAAGAGGAAAAGCAGACAAACACACTCACACAATATGAGGACACATACACACACAAATACATATTCAATGTAATAATGACCAGCAGGACTCATCGGGAGTCTCAGCAGGACTGGGACAGCACAGCGCGATGAAGGGGAGGAACAATGAGGCTGATTTTTTTTTAGGGGAAACGGAACAAGAAGTAATGGAATGGAAGGGCCAATCTGCCAGAGAGACACAGAAGAAAGAGAGAAAGAGATAGAAAATGACAGACGACGTTAGAATTTCACCTCCGTCGTTGTCTGTTCCATCACTGCAGTCAGTTTCCATGACAACGCTGCATCCAGGCCCACTCCATCCAGCCTGGCAGACGCAACGCCAGCCGCTCTGCTCCAGGGTACAGCGCCCGTGCCCGCTGCACAACCCTGGGCAGCCATCTGAAAAGGTGTGCCCCCACGTGTTCATACGCACAAACACAGTTTTCACACTTGTGAGCATGCTGGAGGAGCACAATGTGAAATTTAACACCTGAATAAAAATAAATTACCTTTCACTACGACATCCAAATCATGAGTAACTGCGGGGATAAATAAGTGAGAATTGCGTAAAAGAGTGATTGTAAATGGAAATTATCCAAACAACAGCACCTCCTTTAAAAAAAAAAAAAAAATCGCATTAATCATACTCATCAAAATATCACAAGACAGCCGAGCCCTCCCACGTGGACTCATGCGCTACTCACCAATGTTACAGTGCTCTCCCTCCCAGCCAGGCTGGCATATACAGGTTCCATCGTGGCACTGGCCGTGCTCTTCGCAGCGAGGATGGCACGCTCTCTGGTCGCACGCCGCGCCAATCCAACCCTCCTCGCACTGGCACTGGCCCTCTGTGCAAACGCCATGGCTGCCACATGGCACCGGGCACAGCTCTGCCGAACAGGTGGGTGGAGATATGCGTGAGAAAAAAAAAATACAAGCATTTAAGTGTGCGAGGGGAAGGGAATGAGAGGGAGTGGAACAGATGGAGAAATTGAGCGGTGGAAGAGGAAAAAAAATGTGAAAGAGGCACCGGGGATGCAGAGAGCAGAAAGAAGTTTGAAAGAGTTGGGGGTGAGCCATTGGATGCAGGTGAGAAGAAAAAAAACAAAAAAACAAGCGATAAAAAAGGATAACCTCAGAGACTAAAGAGTCTGCGTTCTCACAATACACAATCTTCCCACCTCTAATAGCTGAGCTCCCTGAAGGAACAGAAGAGTGAATACACTCATAATAACAGCCAAATGATTCGTATTTGCACCGCATATTTAAACTACAGGGACTCCAATTCACTTCTATTATTCTTTTCTGACATTTTGATCAGATATGTTGGGTATGTTAATACCTCTTCTTCTTTCCTTCATTTTCCATCTTCGTCTCCGTCAGCTTTCTATTTTTCTCCGTGCCTTTCTTCCCCTCCGTCTTGCAACATCCATTTAAAATTCTTCCCTCCTGTTTTTGTCTATTTCCTTTTCTCTGTTCTTCTCCTCCGCATCTAACTCTCCCTCTCTCTGCAGAGGCAAAGCCTCATCCATCAGTAAAGAGAGCAAAGTGCTGGAGGCACACAAAGACTACTTATCCAGCTGCAGTAAAAAGTTATTTCAATTTAAATATACATAGCATGGAGAGGGAGGAAAAAGTGGATTAAAGTTGGAGAGTTTTTTGGCTCTCTATTAGAATTACATTAACTTAGCTATGCCTCAACAAGACCAGGACATAGAATTGCTGGGTCCTTTTGATTAAAAGCCCGGCAGGTAGAGGGAGGCCGCTCATATCTCAGATATTCAGCCACGGTCTATCATTATCATGGGCTATATCACTATAATAAGGCATGCATACACCTGAGAGCGGGCGCTAATGCCAATTGCCTGCAAATCATCGGTGTGCATGGCAAAGAGGATTCTTCCCAACGCCAGCGTTAAGTTAGTGTGGTGGAACCAGAGAAAAGCCAGTCTTATAATGGCTATTTTCCTCTCTGTCAGCTTATACTGCAAGGACAAGGACACTCTTTTTTTTTTTTCCCCACTGTGTACCACACCGTGCTGTAACCTGTACTTAAACGCCACAGTAGACTTGCTTTACTTGCATCGTTTCAGCCCTTTTCTTCACAATCAGTGAAGAAGTGCTGAATTTGGAACGAGCGAATAAAAGTCGTTTCAGATCTAAGAAGGCTTTTACATCTATATTTAACAAACACTCACTAACTAATACGTTGCGTACAGGTATGTAATAAACGCTGCCAAGCTTTTAAATGCCAAGCTGAATGTTCCTCAGAGTTGCGGTCTCTGACAGGCCTCGCAGCAAAATGGGAGAAGAGGCCTTTTCTCCCCCTCGCTGGAATTTTTTTTTTCCTCCCCTCATTTAGCTAAAAGGGAATGCGCGTCCGAGCGCCTGTGTATTCGTGCGTGCATGAGCATATGTGTGTGTTACAGTGTGAATGCTGCAGTCAAAGAGTCATGAGAGGAAATCTCATTTATGACTAGCATGAAGAGTGAGCGCGCAAAACGCCCATGTTAGCACACACACACACACACACACGCACACACGCACATCTCACAGTGTGGCTCCAATCCATATTTCTCTCATGTCTATCAAATCCCCAGAAAATAGTATCTGGCAAGACCATGCGTGCTACCAGAACACTGGCAGCCTAGCGATGTGCACTTTCAATTTTCAGTGTTTTTTTTTTTTTTGTTGGTTTTTTCCCTGCATGTGAACAATAATCCTCAGGTCTTACCCGTGTAGCAGTCTGGTCCCGTCCAGTTGGGCTGGCAGGCGCAGGTGTCTGACTCTGGGAGATAGGTGCCATGTCCCGAACACTGCTCCTGACAGGCTGGCAGTGGGTCATCGCAGCTCACTCCTGCCCATCCTGCGGAGCACACGCACTCCCCCCGCACGCACACGCCGTGCCCGCCGCACTGAGGGTCTACACAGTCCACTGCGGATCGAGGGGAGGGCGGAACATAAAAGCACGACTGAGTCAGAGGTGAAGGGAAGGAGCGGAGGGGAGGGCGGCTGGTTGGTGGGGGTGGTGGAGGTGGCGAAGGGCTGTCTCATTATAATCATCAGTTCACCGAGTATGAAAGCAGTGTTCTTTGCATCCCATCCAGGAGTTAACCACCCCAGATACAATCCCTGTATCTGTTCCACAACATTACACTTCATAGGACACTTAGAGCTGAGGCTTTGATAAGGGGTGAAATGGGTTGGCTGGTGTGTGTGTGCGCGCACGCACGCGTGTGCCATGGCGGTCCATGCTATGCTGTGTTAGTGTGTGTAATTACAGCTCTGAGCACCGAGCCAAAGCTCAGCACAGTTCGGCTAAACTCAGCTCAGCTCAGCTCCGCCGCTCAAGGTCAAACACGTGATTCAGTCTCTACAGGCCGAGATAGTGAAGGCAGCAGCCGGGAGGTCTTCAGGACAGCTGTGCTATCAGGTTACGGTCAGGTGCAACGTCATAATTGGTTTTAAATATTGCAGCTTTGTTTGTTTTTGCTAATTTATTGGGTGGTTTTACAATGAAGGGATGTAAGCAGATATGGCACGGGGCCCAAGGCTTGTTTCACTGTACAGCTCCAAGCTGCCTTAACGACCTGAGACTGGAATCAATTGTATTGTCTTGTTTTTTTACTTCCTTTACTTACAGATTCTCTTCGTGCTATGTTGAGAATGATTTAGGCCATTTAGAAATGTAATCTGGAATGTTGCCGGAAAGCTTAATTGATAAAGAACGTTTAGCGATCGCTTTTCCCTCCTTAAGTCACTTTCTTTTAAAACACAAAAATCTGAATAGATGTTCTTCCGCTCTTCATGAGACGCGCACAGGCCAATTTCGTTCTTGCCGCTTTGCGTGTATTACGTACTGAATCACAATGATAGTAAATTGATAGGTGCGTGCAGTCTGCATACTTCCACATCCCCATTTCTCTACATGAGGGAACACATTTAACATAGAGGTGTGACAATGATTTTTAAAAAACAAGCTGCACTAACCAAAGCTGTCCCCCCTGAAAAGATGCAGATGGAGTACAAGGACCACCTGATCCGTCTGTTGCTGCAGTTTTTGGACAAACACACTCAGGTGGGATATTCAGCAAGAAGCCTTTTTCTTGAATGTGGGTTTATTATGTGAAACATCATAAAGTCAGATATGTTCACCATTGTGAAATGTTTGTTTTGCCTTGTTTGTTCCTTGTATTGAGTGTCGCCTGTTACAATATGTTATGTTAAAGCTGTATTTATATTAAGCTGAAGCTTTAGCATACACGATGAAGGTAACAATTTTATGTCCTTTACATTTGTTTACATTTGATTTTATAATTGCATATGAATTTTTTCAGTGTTTTTTGAAAAACTAAATGACTGAATAGTAGTAGTAGTAGTGGTAGTGGTAGTATTATTAAAGGTATGTGTTTGTATTTCCTTCATGTTTTGTCAAGACCTGATCTGAGGTCTCTTTGTGAATGCGACATTCATAATCAGTATCTGAATGTAAGACATTTTTTCGCGTTGGCAGTGTCACAAATGGATATTGTTCAACCGCATTTCTTTTTCTCGGTCGTTCTGAGCCGCAGGAGCGCGTTTTGAATTTTTAAAGCCAGAATTCTCATCACGCTTTACATGATATAAATGAAAAGTACGATTTCTCTGTGGCACTGCTGACATTTGCTTACACTCTAAAACCACTCTCACTTTTGTTGGTTGTAAAATAAAATGTGGAAGAAGTAACTGAAAGTAGCTGCGATCGCTAACTGGAATAAAAATGGTCAGACTGAAGATGGAAACAGAGTGTCACTAATTCACAGCTCAGGTGTGACTTCAGTTCTATTTGGGTCTCAAAATAGTTCTCCTAACAGAACTATTTTGTTCTTTAATGGCTGAAACATTAAGTTCAATACCGAGCTGCTAACTTTGCCTGCCTGCCGTGTGGTGCTGGGCAGGTAAAAACAGCTGCCATGTGGGCGACAGTTCTTCCTTACTGAAATGAGGATGGATGGATGAACTGCGTCCATGAAAGTAAATTTGCAGGTTTAGGATCTAAAAATGAAAACTGGCATGTCTGAAATGCTCTGCAGAGACGGTGTAAACTCTGGGTTCATCAGTCTGTGGGACCCTTGTGGCATTGCACACAATCATTTGATCCAATATAAAAATATTGATTAAATGAAATTCTTGCCTTTAATAAAAAGAGCAAAGTCATTCACTTAAATAAGTGCAAGTGAAGCCATTTTTGTTGCGGCGTAAATAACATGCGGTTTGTATTATTACTCGAGTATAACAGTTCTTACCTTGTTCACAATTAACGCCCTTGTAGGCTGGACTGCATATGCAGATGCCCTGGATGCAGGTGCCGTGGTTGGAGCAGGTGGGATCGATGCACTGACCTTCCTCCACGTTACACTCTGCCCCCTTCCACCCTTCCAGGCACACACACCTTCCTTTCTCATACATGCCGTTACCGCTGCACAACACGGGGCATGAATCTGCAACAGGACAGGCACAGATTACGCTCACATATTCTGTAGTACACCCGTGCACAAACACCACAGACACACACACACACACACACACACACACACACACACACAGTGCTGCAGTATATTAGCTGGAAGACCGTGGTAACCTACCGTGAGTGGGGCTGCGCTCTCTTATCTCAGTAGTGCGCAGATTCAGCAAATCCTCAAGCAGCCTCTGTCTCCCTGTCTTTCCCTCTCTCTCCCTCACACACACACTTCACGAGCACCTGTACACGTGCACACACACTCCAGCTTATCCCTCACGCTGTTTCAATTTACTCAAGCACCACCTGAGCCTGGCTACCACGGCAACCCAGGAATTGTAGAAAATCCTCCCAACGTCACCTCACTCATTCCGAACAGGCCGTGAAAACAATCGTGAAAACGAAGATTAGGAAAGAGAGCATTAGGGATTTAAAGAATGAGGCAGCGCTATCTCCATGCAGAGATGGAGAGCTGTGTGGCTAATGTAATGACAGGTAGAATAAAGTCAGCGAGTGTCACGCCACACGCCGGCAGCCACAGCTCGGGACTTCAAACGCATTAAAACGATGATCCATAACTGTCACCTTTTTTCTAGAATAATTGGCAACGAAGGCCTTGCGTGTTACGTGTTTGTTTGATCCGCTGTTAAAATCTAACACTCGGCATCACACAGCAATAAAATCGCACCTCACTTTTTACAACTCGTGCTAAAAACTCGCTGTCTAACTTTTCAAGCAGAGAATATTACAGCACGAGCAAATGAGCAAAGACGGGAGGAGCGCATGAATAAATGATGAGCGTAAATAAATCATGGGATGTGATATCATATCACCTGTTTCTACACAATGAGACAGATTCGACTACAATAATTTTTACAAAGACCGACTCTCTCGGGGAGAATGCAAAAGAGGCAGAGAGATAGAGGGGAAGCAGCGGCGGTCCGGGGAGAAACAAAGAGAGGGAGGTAGAGAGCAAAATGGAAGCAAACAGGAGCAAACAAGATCTGGTCAGCGGTAAAGAGCAGGTAAAAGATTTCAGTTGTTGATGTCTTTACTGTGTTGGTAAAACGTCCGACTTAATGCAGACGTTTCACATTAAATGTTTACCAGAAATGAAAGGCGGTGCTCACTGAGCCACTAGAATGTGTTTAATGCGAAACAACCTTGCAGAAACTGTTACGGTTTAGAGCGAATCTATGCCACCAAAGCCTGTCCACTCCCTGCACATCCCACTGCATCCCTGAAAGTGACTGCAGTTCACCTGGAAGACACTGACAAGATAGTCCTCAATGAAGCGCAGTGAATGGCACTGAGTATCTAAAATAACTATTTACACCTACATCTGGAAAAAAAGAGTTTACATAAATATTGTATTAATTATAAATCAGAATGGAAATTCTCCGATAACGGTCTCCTTCCTTTTCTTTACTTAGGGGGAAGGCGATTTTGCCCATAAATGCTACAGTAGCATTCTGCCAATGCAAGCTAATCAGTCGGGATTTGGGGCAGTCTATCCTCCCTCGATCGCACCCATTTCCAAAGGATATCTACAGGAAACGTTGGGTAAAGTTAAGTGATGTGTTTAAGAAGCAGCAGGTTGTGGCTGTTGAAGACGTTTGCTTTAAGGTGGCTCCTGCTGAAATTCCAGCATTCGGTTTTCCTATCCTGGTATGATCTCCAACACCACCAGCTGAAATGCAGCTCCAAATCATGACGGAGCCTCCATCGTGTTTTACAGATGGCTGCAGACACTCACTCTTGGACCTCTCCTGACCTCCTTTTATTCACAATTTCAAATCCAAAATTTCAATTTTGGATCCATCTCTCCATCAGACCTGTTGCCACTGATTTTCAGTCCAGTTCTTGTGTAATGTGGCATACCTCAGCCTTTTCTGCCTGTTTACCTTCATTGAGAATGGATTCTTCCAGTGAGACCGTTTCTGATGAGGCTTCACTGAACAGCACGTGGATTAACTGAAGTCACTAGGATTTAAATATTTTTTAAACATATTTTAAGTGAGGTTTCATTTACTCAAGCATACAAATGCATGGTTGTTGGCCATGAAATGACTCATTGGCTTAACCATGTGTGGACAATCACACTTTCCTGCATCCACAAAGGCCCATTTTGTGCTAGCAAAAACCCTGTGTATATGTTTGTATTCATCCGCTTGCTGAAATAGTCCCTTGCAAATATGTTAGAACTTGCAAAGTTTGCAAAAAAAAAAAAAGAAAAAAAACAACAACTTTGCAGCTGTTTTGGGACATCAGTAAATCTTTATAAAAAAAAATGAAATTACACATTTGTGACAAGTTTTAGAAACATTTTCAGCAGAAGTGAACAGGCTTGGGGCTACAGAAAGTCCCTCCAGACAGTGTAGGGAGGCTGGAAAGGATGAAAGATACATTTTTTGAACTTGTTCTTTCACTGAGATTTGTTGGCAATAACAAAAAATATAAACTAACACCAGCCTTATCCTCTAATAGATATTTCTCACCTTTGGCACAGTCAGGACCCAAGAATCCAGCAAAGCAGTGGCAGTGTCCAGCGACGCACTCTCCATTTCCATTACAGTCTGTGGAACAGCCGTCCATTGAGTCTGCATACCCACACACACACACACACACACACACACACACACACACACACACACACACACACACACACACACACACACAC